>JAXRKP010000353.1:65000-135000 GCA_037039925.1 Doris montereyensis | reverse complement strand
ATTCTTAGGACATTTTCAACAATTTCTAAGAAGATCACCAGTCTTTTTGTATTTCAAAAGTATCTTCAAGTGTAAACATATTACTTGGACACTAAAACTGTGCTTTAAGACTACATGGAAATCTAGTTGCCGAAGGAATAACCAACATAAATGTCTTAAACTTTTTTTTAAAAGTTGAAAATCTAGGAGGTTTTAAGGATATTATCACAAATTCTAGAATGATCAAGGTTGTCTTTTTCTTTTTCCAATTCAAAATTATCTTTCGTCCATACATATTTCTTGGACACTAAAACAATATAACTGGGCTTTGAAACTATTCCTGAAATTTAGGTGTGGAACATTAATGTCTTACTAACAGCCAAGGGAATTTTAGTTTCTAGGAGGCAATTTAAAAAAAGGAGAATTTTTTCTCTCTAGGAGATTCTAGGAGTTTCTAGAGTAATGAGCCCTGACATACATTAGTAAAACACCTCTCCCCCCTCCCCGAGCAATTACAAGTGAATTATTTCAATAAGAATCCAATACTGCAAAAAAATATTTAAGAAACAGCTATAGCACAAAAGGCTGGCTATAGTGCAGAAAGAAGCCTAGTATATTGGGTGAGTGAATAAAACCTTTCCAAACTTGGGTCGCATATATCTTCATTGTTAAATTTTACATGGCAAAATTATTACGTATTGATTATTTCAAAGTATGAATAATGTGTTTGTGTGGAAATTTTTTATAGAAATCCCAGGAAAAAGTATTACGCTATACGGAGTTGAAAACACCCATTCGCCAAATAAAACATCACCCATTCGATTCAAGACTTCACAGCCAATTTTCATTGATGGTGCAGGTATGCTCCATTGGCAAAGAAACGCAGATTTGTGTGTTGTGATATTTTTATATCAAAGTCCCTTTACAAGAACGTTTGTATCTAATTAACTAATCGTTTGATTTAACCGTAATTCTGTACAATCATTGAACATATGTTGATCTAGATATGGTATGATTTTCAAAAACAAACGTGTCTTAATTGTTGAGTTACATATGTTCAAACTTTAGACAAATTTTGTCCACTCACCTGTTACATTGTTTTTATGTAGTTCTTTTTTTGTTTATTAGTTAAAAAAATATCTTTCTTTCTTCTGACGGACAGGGTGGGGACAGGAGGAGTGGGGAGGAACTGAATTCTAAAAATCATCACTTCATCGGTTCGCCTTAGGGACAAGACAAGTAAATGTTTTTATGTGTATACAATGATACGACAGTGGTAGGAAAAGGAATTCTCATGCATGTACAATAAATAGGTTTATAGGCATCATGACTCATTCTCATCAACTCAATGGGGTTATGAAGGCAGCTTGTAGGGACCACCTAAAACGCATGCAATTGGTTTTTCATGTGCAGGCTGGTTATTCAAACAGCATTTGAAAATCACACACATGCAACAAGCGGAAATAAACTTGGTGATAAACTCACACTAGATCAAAACTTAATACATTTAGTCTAGGAACCTTATTCAGCAGTGACACTGAGAGTTCTAATGAAAACAAACAAAAATTATAATCTGTATCTCTGCATAAATGCAGGCTCACCAATTTTATATTATATACCCCCAGCTCCCACACCACAGTAAGCCCCTTCATTCATGGTCCCTCACAGCTTCTTTGCAAGCATAAAATTCAGCTGCCTGTTAGGTGCTGCATACTAACAATTTGCCAATATCGTTCTCTACCTATAGAAACTGAGTCAAGTGAGGAAAGCCTAAGGGTAAAACAAACACACAAAAATCAAGCCAGGATTTGAACCGGTATCGTCATGATTACAAACTCGCAACACTACCGATAGTTCCACAGCCTCTCCATAAGTACAAATTACGAACAGAGACACTATTTCATCATCTCTTCACAAAACTAGTCAATTTGCATTCACATCTAAATGTCCTTGTAAAACTTTAAACCGCAACATGATTGAAAACGTATTTGCAAGAGTCAATTTCAAAATGGCGGCTGGAGGAGAGCAGATTGACTGTGTTGCAAAGCAATTTCAGTTGAGCAGGTTCTTAGGTTTGTTTGTGTGTTCTATTGAAATTCATCCAATGCACCAGATGCAGTGATCTCAGAGTGAATAAAGAGGAAATGACACAAGATGAAAGATGTGTGAAAGAGTGAAAGGAAAGAAGTAGGATCTACAAATAGCACCCTCCAGCCACCCACAGATTCCCAGGACATCACCTCTAGTCTAGCCACCCACAGGTTCCCAGGACATCACCTCTAGTCTAGCCACCCACAGGTTCCCAGGACATCACCTCTAGTCTAGCCACCCACAGATTCCCAGGACATCACCTCTAGTCTAACCACCCACAGATTCCCAGGACATCACCCACCCACCCAGGATCTCTAACCATCCACAGATTCCCAGGACATCACCTCTAGTCCACCACCCAGGGTTCCCAGGACATCACCTCTAGTCTAGCCACCCACAGATTCCCAGGACATCACCTCTAGTCTAGCACCCTCAGGTTCCCAGGACATCACCTCTAGTCTAGCCACCCTCAGGTTCCCAGGACATCACCTCTAGTCTAGCCACCCACAGGTTCTCATGATATCACCTCTAGTCTAGCCACCCACAGATTCCCAGGACATCACCTCTAGTCTAACCACCCACAGATTCCCAGGACATCACCTCTAGTCTAACCACCCACAGATTCCCAGGACATCACCTCTAGTCTAGCCACCCTCAGGTTCCCAGGACATCACCTCTAGTCTAGCACCCACAGGACATCACCTCTAGTCTAGCCACCCACAGATTCCCAGGACATCACCTCTAGTCTAACCACCCACAGATTCCCAGGACATCACCTCTAGTCTAGCCACCCACAGATTCCCAGGACATCACCTCTAGTCTAGCCACCCACAGGTTCCCAGGACATCACCTCTAGTCTAGCCACCCAGGATCCCAGGACATCAGGTTCCCAGGACATCACCTCTAGTCTAGCCACCCACAGGTTCCCAGGACATCACCTCTAGTCTAACCACCCATCAGGTTCCCAGGACATCACCTCTAGTCTAGCCACCCACAGGTTCACAGGACATCACCTCTAGTCTAGCACCCACAGGTTCCCAGGACATCACCTCTAGTCTAGCCACCCTCAGGTTCCCAGAAGGCATGGACCTCAGGTTCAGGACATCACCTCTAGTCTAGCCACCATCAGGTTCCCAGAACATCACCTCTAGTCTAGCCACCCACTGGTTCACAGGACATCACCTCTAGTCTATTCCCAGGACATTACTCGTCTAGTCTAGTCCAAGAAGGCATGGATCGTTCAGCTCTGCGTGAGAGAACTCTTACAAAGTTGACCACTACATTTTACTCTCTGGCAATGGAAGTCTGCAGGGCAACCAGGAGACATCATTGATACACTGAGTACCTTGACGCCCCTCCAGTTTTTAAAGGCATGGTTTTGCTAATGAGGAAACATCATGTGTGAACTATTCATTGAAGTCAAAAGTCTGTGATTATTTTTCTTTGCTTATTGAAATCTGCGCCTCCACCATAAGCGGTGATCTCAGGCTGACTTAAGAGAAAAATGCAAGATAAAAGATACGAGTAAGAGTAAAAGGAAAGAAGTAAGACCTACCAGTAGAACCCGCCAACTGCCAACGCCTGGGATAACAATACTCATTATAAAAACACACCCAGGTGAACTAAAAATATGCCTGATGGATCTTTAAGACAAGGTTAAGACAGTTTGGTTGCGTTGGAGTCCAAGTGGTTAGACTGCCAGACTAGAAGTTGTGAGGTCCCAGGTTTGAATCCTTGCAAAGCTAGGTCGACGGTGTGTTCCTTGGGAAAGACGCACTTTCCCTACTCAAGCCAGGTGCAAATGGGTACAAGTACTAACTTGGAGTAAAGACATGCATCGCACTTGCATCCTGTCCAGGAGGTGATAGTTATCACCTGTTCCACTTCACGCCATGGAAACCGGGATAAGCTAAGGCACTATGACTATACAAGTACTAACTTGGAGTAAAGACATACATCGCACTTGCATCCTGTCCAGGAGGTGATAGTTATCACCTGTTCCACTTCACACCATGGAAACCGGGATAAGCTACGGCACTATGACTATGGGTACAAGTACTAACTTGGAGTAAAGACATACATCGCACTTGCATCCTGTCCAAGAGGTGATAGTTATCACCTGTTCCACTTCACACCATGGAAACCGGGATAAACTACGGCACTATGACTATGGGTCCAAGTACCGGCCTTGGAATGAATTTTAATGAATTTACTTTCTAAAACACAGTTTCACAGATATCTTTGAGAAACGCAAAAACATGAGGCTTTTGAATGGAAACTTTAAACTTTAAATCAAAATCGAAAATATACTGATGTCCACAGAAAGTATAACATTGGTGAAAATTCTTTCCATAATCCAAATTTTTAATGCAAGCAAGTTAATAGGACCAAATGCCAAGACTGAAATCACACGACATGCCATGGAGCCCCAGCCATGTAGCTTTGGATGTTGATTTGATTTTACCCACATCCACAACTGAAGTGCTCTCAGGGGTTTTTGGTAGCATTTCTAATTTTGTCCACACCGCCCTGTAAACAGCCAAGGGATCTTTAACGTGCACAGAGGGTTGTGATCTGCACACAGGACCTCCTTTTTATTGTCCGTCTCCGAATGGACTTGGTGTCAATTCACCTACCTGGACCTGGGGGAGGGGGAGGGGGATGTGTGTGTGTGTTGTACTCGAAAAAAACAAAACTTGAGAAATTTTGTTGTAGCAGTAGCAATTATGCCTGTTGAATACACCATGGTGTCAATGTTACTGTGGTATAAGTATTACTGCGGTATCAACGTTACTATGGTATTGTCTATGATATCACTGTGATTGTGGTGTAAATATGACTATGGTATCAAAGTTACAATTGTATGGACTTCACTACAGAACATTATATCACTGAATGATGCATTACAAGAGTGGTGTGACATGAGTAACATGAATACCAAAATTCCAAACAGGATAAAAAAATTTAAAATTTCAAGCTGTCCATTTTCTACGATATACAAAAAAAAAAGAAAAGAAAAAAGGAAGTTTCTGAGTAGCACTTAAATGTCTACTGTAAATAAAACCCTTCAACCAGCATAAGGGTAAGACCACACATCATCTTGGCTTTTTTTTTATAGCCTGTACAAAGTAACAGATAAAACAGAAAGAATGAGGTAATTTCAGAGAAAGAAGAAGAAGAAAGAAAACCTAGAGAAACAAAACGAAATGAAGAAAAGAAAAGCAACTTACCTGATGATTATTTGTTTTATTGAGCTGCAAAACTATGCCCCCCCCCCCCCCCCCACAACACAACATCCTTTCTCTTGTCCCATACTTTCCTTTCAAAATAAAACTGCCCTTAATTTCTATTTTTTAATTTCACAAAATCAAGCTCTAAGCTTTAAACTGTTTCTGATCTTTCTTATCTGCTGACAATGCATTTCTTATGCGAAAAATGATGATTGTTTTCTCTATGTTTGAAAAAAGACCCTTTCAAAAGTGAATACCTAGCATAATTGTTGTTTGTCAACTTGTCAGTTTTAGCAACATTATATTTAAATTCTCCCCAATGATATCATTTCCATATGTTGAAGTTTTAAACATGAAATTTATTGAGTTGTAAAACAAACTTGACCAGAATAAAGCAAGCAGGGCAGGAAGCAAAAAGGTTTAAAATCTAACACATCGTGTGAAAACGATATGGGCAGGGAAGAATAACTGTTCCAAACTTGAGCAAACTAGAATGGTATTTTTCACTCATTCATAGCTGCTAACCTTTTCAAATCAAACAACAGACTCTAACATGTCACGAACTAAGTCTACCTTTTACAACAGCCCCTTATATGCCAGTAAACATTGATAGTTTAACTTACATTAGCCTCCTTTACAGATAAATAAATAAAAAAATCCACGAATCGCTGGCCTTTCTGGCAAAGTCTGACGGTAGCTTTGCGAACTCAGAATGGCGTCTCAGGACTTTCCCCCAATCTCTCTGTCCTTGCCGCTAATTTAGGGCTTCTGTAAAACACACACACACTTAACTCTCAAACAACTAACGGACTCGAAGCCAAAAACAGTTTACCGAATATGTTTCTTACGTACTGTTCATTGTAAAGAATAAAATTCATAAAAAAAAACCTGACAGACATGAGTATTTCATCCGCATAATGACAGCAAGGGAGTTGTACACTGATAGAATAAAATTCATTTTCCTCTGAAACAGAAACCAAGGCGTCCTAAATCTAGCTACAACAAAAAAAAGCAAAATTTAAAACCCACATGATATTTGATGGAACCTATGTCAACTTATTTACCCTATGATGCTGTATGCAATGAAAAAGGCAATCAAAGAAGCCTTGACCAAGCAGTAACTGAGACCTGCAGAGACCATGTAAAACACTGCCAGCAACTAAGTAAGCACTTACACAAAGCCATGTTTAAATAAAGGGGAAGGGGAGGGGCGGGAGAGAAAGAGATACGATACAGGGTATTTCAGAGCTGACAGTAAGCAGTGATAATGATCTACTAAGTATAACTGTAAGAATAATACATTTAGAAAGAAGAAATATATGGAATATAGTCGGTAGTAATGGTGGAGGCTTACTTCCGTAAAGTGAGATTGAATTCTAATGATTCTAATCAAATGGAAATGGAATAGTTTTAGCCAAAAAAAAACAGCAACCTTGATAAGGAAGGATGTCTAAGAAGCTTGCCAATTCATTTCTAGAAAATTTTCCCAACAAAACCACAACACCGTAGGCATAATGGTGGAGGCCTTACTTCAGTAAAGTGGCATTGAATTCTAATGAAATGGAAACAGTGTTGTTACCCCAAAAAGAAAAAAAGACCACATTTCTGAGAAGGAACATGTGTAAGAAGTCAGCCAATCTATTTCTACAAATCCTACGGATCAAATCCTTACAACAGTTGCATGCAAAAAAAAGATTTCACCTGATAAAACATTAATTTGATTTGATTTCACATTTCCTACTTTCTTCTCTGACGTCCTTGTTTTGAATTTCTCAAAGGGGAAGAGAGGAGCAAAGGATTGATGGTCTATAACAAACCATACCTTGCAATCTCCAATCAACACATATACAATATAGCCTACATAGTCTGTGGTAAATGTGTTCATTCAGATGGGCTTTGACAGATGTATAAGACGGCCTATTGAAAATTCCTTTGCAATGAAGAGCTCTTTTCAACCAGCCCTCATACTTTCTATCATCTCAATGTTCTGATGGCATCCTTACAAGACTTCAACAGTGTACAATAGTAAAAAGAAAAGCACATTATGTTTTTTATGTCATTGATTTTCTACGACTTATTGCTCATATTTCAGAAGAGCGTTTTGTTTTGTTATTTTTTTTAACTGAGTTCTTTTCAACCGATTTCTTAAATCTAATTCTGTTACAATCTATAAATCAATGTATGAAAATTTCATTTCCATGATTTTGCCATTTTTGTCTCTTTAGTATTTGAGAAATATGTTTCATATGTGGACGTTTAATAATCATTATCAATATTCCTATGCGCCTACTGTTTGTACAGTATCAATGCTATTTATATTATCTACATTCTTGTCATATTAACCTTTGGGAAACTTACACACTAGCGTTTCATGATATTTAGTTTTACTATTAGAATTTATATTACCTAAACAAAATCTTCACTTTCACCCCTCCGCCATAGCACATATTGCAAATATCCACTTTGCCTCTTTACTCTAAGACATACCAACTGTGTACACATTTGAAATGATGATGAAAATCATTGCCAAGCAAATGAGAAATTACATTCATCACCACCTTGTTAATTTGAAATGATGATACAATCACTGCGAAGCAAATGAGAACTACATTCATCACCACCTTGTTAATTTTTGAAATGATGATGAAATCACTGCGAAGCAAATGAGAACTACATTCATCACCACCTTGTTATATTTTTTTAAGTTAAAGAACGAAATAAGTGTTATCTATAGAGAGAATTATTGTTCATGATACTCTTTTTAAGCACATAGGAAAGCCAAAATAGCCATGAAGGCAAAGAGCTGATTGAAAAGCAGTAGCGCAAACTTCCTAAAGAAAGGGTTTCATTGAAATTGACCCTGTCAAACATGTGTGTTAATCTCAGGGTGAATTCTAATGAAACAGCAAGATTAAAACAATATGTGACAGAGTGAAAGGAAAGTAGTAGGGCCTACCAGTAGCACCTGCCAACTACCCACATACTACTAATTAGCCAATGCAAAGACGGCTTTTAGCCTTCTCTCGATGATGGTACCTTCCTTTGTCAGTGCTTTTTAATCTTCAAGTCATTTTCAGTTACCCTTTTAAATCAGCTTCTATTATCGCAGAGAGCAGTGATAAAATTTTGCTACTAATTAAAATGTTTACACATACAAACAAAATAAATCTGTTAATCAACCAAATTTCCCTTCAAAAAGATTTTTTTTTAAAATGGACCCCCTTCGGCATTTCCTTCCACCAACTGCTGTAGGATTTTATTTCATTGGGACGGCCGTTTCACTGAGCAATCATTAGACTCAAATCCCTCCCTTAACACCCACAAAGCTATCCTCTCTTTCTTGTGAGTACATTGGCATTAATAGCCAGCAAAATAAACAGCCTCCATAGTAAAGATTCACCCTGCCCCCTACATTGAACCTCAAAATGTCTTTAATTACTGCTTAATTCCTTGACAATCCAAACACTTTATGATTCAAAGCACTAAACAGCCTACTAAGGCTGGATAATAAAAATAATAATAATGATAATAATAATAATAAGGGTGTCATGATTAAAAAAACAATGCTACAACGCCACACCAAGGAAAGTGAAGGCAAAAACTTGACACAAAAGAGTTATTCAAAATAAAAATTAAAAAAAGAAGAAAAGAAAGAAATGAAGGCTATGGGTGAATCTTAAATTTGTGTGTTCACTTCTGTTCACGGACAAGGAGGAAGCCAAGGTGTGGTCTGACCCTTACCTGTCAACATTTAATCCTCAATTAAGTACCAGTACGGGGCTGAAGGTGGCGGCTCTGTCTGTCTCGGGTGTCAATTTGTACTAGGCAATTCCGTAAGACAGGATTGGCCGCCAGAACATGACCAAGCGGGGGAAGAGGAGGGGAATGTGGGAGAGAGGGGGGAGGAGAGAGGAGTGTCTTCAGGTCACTCCAGCTAAAACCTTCTGTAGTTCCATTAGCCCATCAGTCTGGCATTTGAGGGGGATTTTTAGTGTAAGACAATTTGCCATAAAAATCAATCAAAAAACATTAGGTTAGGTTTTTCGTCAAGTGTAAATTCTGTTTCAGTAAAATGCTAAACGCCACTACAAACAGAAGGAGAGATTGTTAAGATGATAACAGCATGCAAACATAATAAGATAGAATAGTGGATAGATGTTCGTTGTACGATATTATTTTTGAGTAACATTGAGACAATCACATTTTATTTCCCTAACAGCGTGTTTCAAAAATATCAAAATTCTAAAATATCAAAATTCTACTGAACAGGAGAGTGTCCAAAGGAATATCAAAATTCTACCGAACAGGAAAATGTCGAAAGGAATATCAAAGAGGAATGAAATAGACTGAAACTTTGTTGATGTTATCTGTCATCAGCTGCCAAATACACTTTAAAATTAAGACTAAAGAGTTCCGTCCAATCAATAAATTGTTGATTTAATTGTAAAAAGCCACCTGACAATAGTGCCCATAGCCTTGCATAAAGTTAGGGAGATCAATTTGAAACTCGTAAGGAAAATAAAAACTTTCCTGCACAACAAAGACACACAAGACTCCTGTTTAACATACATATCTATGAAGGTTTTATCCAATCTCGACTAGGGACGACCAAAATAATCAGTCAGGCAAAAAAGAAAGAAAGAAAAGAATTTAATGAACTGGTGAAACCCCTTGGTCTCTGTGTATATGAATACATCAGCATTTCTAAGCTTTCAGCCCATTTGTAATATTATACTTACATAAAAAACATTACAAGGATTGATATCACTGCAAATAGATCTGCTGGGACTGAAAAACTATCAAGCAAAATTCAAAGCACTTCTATTAAAACATGGTTGTCCAATATTACTCCCATATAGTCTGATGGCACTCATACTTCAAAAAGACTTTTCTCTAAGCAACTCAAAGATTAGCAAACTAAAAGCAGTTAATAATTAATAAATATTTATCTCATGATCAAGATGCAATTCAAAAGTCATACAAAATGCCTTCATACAAAACAAAAGGAATGCTAGTGAGTCTGTTTTTTTGGACTGGCTTGAAATACACAAGCACATGCTTCTTGGTGGATTCCTAGTCTATATATATATATATTTCAGGTTTCACATAACAAAATTAGTGTATCCCATACTGTTCCTCTGTGTAAAAAGTAACAGCAGGTATGGTCAGGTTTCACAATACAGAATTGTGGTGGAAATATCTCTAAAAAATAAAATTTTAAAATAAATTTTAGTGCAACAGAGGGAAATGTGAATTCCAATTATCAAACACTGTTGTGTTTGAATATGGATACATTTATAAAAATCAAAGATTGTAAGAAAAGCAGTTATGTGAATGGAAATGTTTAAACATACAAATACACTACTGGAAAATCAGTCCATCTACACAGTGCTACATTCTGTCCCTGGTTCCCTTTGTGTTTTCCCCTTTACAGGCAACCAAATGTGTCTGGTTCTTCAAAATATTTAGCAGTTCTCTGATAACAAACTGTTGATTTTACAAAAGCCTAACTACGTAAGAGGAATTATACGCTTCATTCAACAATCCAGGGGATGGTGCGAAAGCATGAAATAATTTCCATTATTTCACTCTCTTGTAAAAGCCAACATAACATTTCAAATTTAATTGCACAGCTGTGTGGGCCAAGTGACCCTAATGTGTTTGGATTTTGTTTAAAATTCTCCTCTAGACATCATCTTCTACAACAAGAGTTGGTACAAAGGAAAAAAGACTCTAAACATTCCTCAAAGGTCTAGTACTTGGAGACCTTCAGAAGGGATACAAAAAAAATTGCACTTGATTTAACGAAGACAGGGCTAGTTAAGAATTTTAGCATTTGGGGTGTGATTACATATTTAAACCCAAATTTTACGAGTAAGAATACATGGACCAATTAAAGATATCTAGGTCACAAACATTTACACATGAGACTGCCTCTAGACACACAGCTCATTTCTCAATGTAATTAGTATGAACTGGCACATTTTTAATGATTATGTGTGTGTGTGTGTGTGTGTGTGTGTGTGCGTGCATGCGTGTGCTTGCGAGTTCATGTTCCAAATTACAGATACATGATGCATCATTCTTCAACAGGCTCTCCACAAAAGAGTTCAAGTGAGTCCATGAGAGCTTAATGCACAAATAAAATCCCAAATAAAACAAAAACAATTTCATTTTCCAGATATTAACAAAGAAGGTACATGTGTACAGCATTCTGACCCATGCAAAACCAGAAGATGAAAATAAAAGGAGGCTACTTACCACTTCTGTGAATTGCTGGGACAATCCGCTGATCTCTTTCTTCTGTCTTGCTATCTGATCTTCTAAATCTCGTACTTGGTTGGCCTTCTCGTCCAACTCTATGCTGACTTGGCTAGTCTGGTGGCAGAGACGGATTCAGCAAAGTGAAAACATGACGGAATGGATTAGATTAAATGTAAGAGATAGCAGGATAGATAACAAAGGTTATGCTCCTATTTCCAAATACTCTTGACTCATCTATAAGAGTTCTAGTCTCAGATGCTTACTTCTGGTGCACTGGTCTTCTCATATCGTTACATTTGCGTACTGTAAATGAAATGTTTACGACATAGTTCTAGTGGATATACTTGAATAAAGAACATTACGTGATCTTTGAACAGCAAACCTGTAGGTTGCAAAAATGACATTGCAGGAAAACCCACAAGGACCAGGGAGAACGGGAAGGCCATAGGCAACATGGAGACGAGGTGTTGAAAGAAGTGAGAGGTCCTGGCTGGAATGATCTGAATGAGTTGGCCAAGGACAAGAAAGGAAGAAAGGATGGAGAATATTATTCGTTCGCGACAAACAATGATGACGAAGCAGGTATATGAATGAAGGTGAAGGGTAAGGTCACCCTTTAAAAGTTTCAAAGAGCTTATGAAAAAAGAAAATACCAAGTCCGTTGTGGACAAAGAAATCGAAAAAAAATCGTGTCAGCTGATGAGAAAATGTCAATACTGTGTCAGTTGATGAAAAATGTCAAACCTTGAGCCGCTGAAAAAAGAAAATACCAAGGGTTTTGGACAATTGTGTCAGCTGAAAGAAATCGTGTCAGCTGATGAGAAAATGTCAATACTGTGTCAGTTGATGAGAAAATGTCAATACCTTCAATCTGGCTCCAAGGGTTTTGACTTTGCCTCTGTGAGTCAATTTGTAGGCTCTTCAATCTGGTCCAGGTAGGTGGCCTGGGCATCCTCGGCGGTGCCAGTTGCTTTCTGTTGTTTCTCCAGTTTGGCCTTCAGCTCTGCCACATCGTTATCCAATTTGTCGGCTTTTTCCTTCTCTTTCTTCACTTGCCTCTCCAGCTCTTTAACCTGGAAGTCGTCTGCTGCAGATTTGGGCTAGGAGAGGGCAATGAATAAATGAATCAACAAGGGAGTTACACCGTAAGACTATTCAATAATAATTTTTTAAAAAGAACTAAAAAGGCAATTGCTGAGTTTCGTTTCACCAGCAGAGTAGAGGTATAATGATGGTTACTTCATATAATATAGCAAAACTGCAATGACATTTTTACAACGGTATGAGAAATGAGGAGAAAGCCTTTTCATACCCACAAGATTTTCAGCACACTCTGAAGTAATGGTCAAATTAGTTGCAAAGTCCATCTAAATTACATTTCAAAGTAGTCCCTTAATCACATATAATCGAATAGTTTTAATGGCCTGTTAATTAAACTCGTTCTAAAACAAATTGCCAATCTACTTGCAAAGAAGCTAACAATTTTGTTTTTGCACAAAAAAACCCAACCCACAATAGCACAGAAGTAAACATCTAAAAAAGGATTTGAATTTTGTCTTTGACACAGTGATTAATTAAACTGATCGCAGGACCCCCCCCCCCCCATTATACTCACATCTTCATCTTTCAAAGCTTCTTCCTCCAACTGAAACTGCAAATCTTCCACTTTTCTGTACACAAAACACAAAGAAATAAAATTCATTTGAAATGCTAAACAATTGATGTATCTCATTTAAAACTACAAGTTTCCCTAAAACATGATCAATTTGGGAAAATATATGAATTTAAAAAAGTTTCAAAGGTAAAATTTGTTTGTTTTTTTTATCATCACTTTTAAAATACAACAAAGAAAATAAAAAATAAAAAATGATAATGAATGACAATATTTTCAGAAACTGCACCATAATTTTTTTTTTTTTTTTTTTTAAACCTTTGTGAAATTATCATTCAAGAGCACATAATGACAAAACTTGTTTATACAATGCAAACCTAACTAATATGAAGACATGAACATAGCAGAGACGCTTGGACAAATTTGAACTACAAGCTGACAAATCTGAGACAAATTAAAAAAAAAAGAAGCTAAAAAGAGAAGTACCGTTTCTCTTCCTCTAGGAAGGCGTTCAATTCTTGCTTTTCGCCCTCCAGATCTTGTATTTTCTGTTTAAAATTGCACATTTCCTCTTCTGCCTCAAATTTTAACCGTTTCCTGTTCAGTCTTCAACGAGCTAAGTTGACCTTCAGCCTTAAAGAAGAAAAAAGGTCAGAATAAAGTGTAATATGAAAAGTGAAAAATCTGTGGCATACTTTCATTCTATGAGAAGTGATCATGCTAGAGTATTTTCCATCCGGGAAGGCAATCTAAGGTGATCTCTGCGGTTTTTGGTAGGATCTTTAGTGTTACTCACACTGCCCTGTAACCAGCTAAAGTATCTTTAGTGTACACAGTACATACGTACATATAAAATTGTGTTAACGTTTTACCTCATCTACATGTGCTGCAGCCCTGGCGACCTCTGACCTCTCTAAGTCTCTTTCGCGAAGCAGCTGCTCAATGTGCTCCTCTTTTTCCTTCAGAGCTTTCTGTAAAACACAGAGACAGAATACACCACCCATGTTTAGCTTATCGCGTGCCAAATAATTACCAACGTTAGTTGGCGAATGTAACAAGGACGTAACTCACTCAACCCTAGTTCCAGGTTTCCATGTTTGGCGACTCAGCCGTAGGATTTTTTTTTAACCATTTAGTTTTCAAAACTTGCAAAACATCAAGTGACAAGATTAATTTGAGGTAATTTTTCTATATCTAAGAAGAACTGCTTTCATTGTGTGCATTTTTACATTTCATTTCATTCAACAGATTTTCTCTGATCACATGACACAGAAGTTTAATTTTAATAGCATGGGCGTAAGGCCTGAAATGTAGCACAAGTCACATGAATAATATTGGATTGAGTTCAGAGAACATGTATGAGGTTATATCATAGAGGGAGTGGAACAGGGAAGCTACTAAGAAGAATGTTCTAGCTTTGTAGAAGAAAAATAGAAAAGAAAAGAAACGATAGAGCCCAATACTTCTGTTAGACTTGAAAAGTGTTAACTGTTGGTTGATTATTATAGGTATATACTCCACACAAATCCAAAGAAATGTGCATCTTCTGTGAAGGAAACAAAACAATTAAAATGGGGAGATTGTGGAGGAAACATACATGGGACTAGTAAGGTACTCAAATGTGACCTATTTTGAGATCTCACAACTCAGGGCCATTTCAACTTGGTGTAAATGAGTAGTGTGGGGCAAACAGAAGCCCAAATGATATGTATAATAATAAAAAAGGCCCACCTTTACTAAAATACTACCATAGAATTAAACAAACAAACAAATAAGAATCTAGCAGCCGACCTCCCGTAATAGCCAACACAAAAGGAAAGAAGTGCTGTGTGGTGTTTGTAGCAAGGTGGCGCATGAGTGCTCACCTCGGCCACTTTGCGGAGACTTGTGTAAGGGATCGAGATTTACATATTTGACGTAAATTTACTCTACCAACACGTGCGATTCTAAATTCATTTTTATCTCTATACTCTAACACAGTAGCTCAGGATGTAGTTCGACAGGCTACCGTCCAAGAGGCCAGTTTGATTCCCAGTCTGGACAAAGTTATTCTGGCCCTCCTGTTGACCCTGCAGCGAAATGGGTGGCTAGGCCTATTCAGAGTTGGCGAAAATAAAGGAAGCGTGGGGAAAGCAATGGCAAACTACCAAGTTACGCCACATGCCTAGAAAAATTAGGACTCTACTCCTGATTAGCCAACTTCATGGGACTTACAACCACAAAGCATGGCAAGTTAATGGCTGAAAAGATGAAATGTGCTGACAAAACTGAGAATGACTGATTTGAAAGGTTTTGATGACTCTTTTAGTGTGACCATTCAGGATGAATAATGATAAGCCATGACTGATTTCCTGCTTTGTAAAACAATGTGATTTTTTTTTGCAAATACAATTGCAATTTACATGTGTGCCAACAGAGCAAAAAAAAATAACCAGAAGAACGCAAAACAGGTCCTGCAAGAAAAGAGAGAAATGTCTGGAGGTGAAAACCCTTTTTTAGTCTGAAGGACACTTGAATCTGAAGATGTAGAAAACCAACTGAAAACGTCCCACTCACAACAAATGTGAAGAATTTAAATTCAACTCATAACAACTGTGGTGAGGAGAATTGAATTAATAATGTATGGTAGCCTATGAGAAGGTTAAAAGATGTTCATGCTAAACTACATCATAAAAGGCCTTACGCCGATATGCCTGAAAAGATAGAAGCACATTCATTATTTCCCACATCTTTATCATAGAAAAATATAGACCCTAGATCATCATCTGTACCCTAATCTCCTGTTCAATAAGATGTTTCCATTGTGGTTTATTGTCTTGCTCAATCATTGCAATAATGAAAAGAAATTGTCCTCACGGAAATTTGTATCCTTAAAAACCACTGCATGCCTACCTAACACTGTGGACTGACAAAACTACAACTGTGAATGGATCTGTCCAGTGTCAAGCATATTCTCATAAACACCTTAAAGGGGGCCCGCTGACTTTGGTCAACAAAATAACTTCCTACTGTGTCTAAAGAAAGCAACCCAACCAAAATCACTATCGTGTCTTTAAAAAAAAAAGGCACCTTCCTTGAGAAAACTAGAGATGATGTAAAGACATTCTGAATGCATGAACTGTTGCCTCCTATTATGACAGGTGTGAACGTCTTATGCCAGGTAAATCTCTCAGGTTTTTACACCCTCCAAGTAACAGACTACACAGAAATTGCTTATTTTCTCTTCATAACACATCCATAACGGAAGTCATACCGATAGCATATTGGGATTAGGATTGAGCGAAAGTCACCATGGCCAGTCCTCAAACCTACACTCTCTGACTGTCGCTGTCTTTGTCCCTGCTTGTGAGACACCGAGAAAGACAGCCCAAGCAAAGAACAGCACACAGTGCCATAAAGCAAAGCAAACCAGTTGGTGTTCAAGAGATTTCAGTAGCACCCAATGTGTTAATGCCTTACGCTATTCCAGATAGTCACAGTGATTAAGCCACAGGCACCATAGCTGGCACAACCAGCTGAGGCCTAGAATAAGTCTGATGCTGATTAAAGGGTTCTTCTCAGAGCTCAAAGGTCTCATCTCAATTAAAAGACGGGTAGAAGAGCTTGAGACCAGCATAATGCCTGGAAATGGTGATATTTTAAGGCCTTCGCCAGGAAATTGTTGGCAATCAAATTCCACCTATCTATCCGTAATCATTGACACATCTCCTGAGTCTGTGACCCTTCACCTTTCAAACTACACATGAAACTCATTGGTGAATGAGACCAGCACTCACCTGTAACGCAGCGGTGGTAGCAGACAAGTTAAGAGTGCTCGGTCGCTGACCTGTTTTGGAAGCCTAAACACAGTGCAACAAGTGATATTAGAAATTACACACCATAGGAACTAGACATCAATGCACCACCCAAACCTGTCAATTACCACGTGTTACTTAGCTCAATTCCCACAGCAACAAAAACCAAACCGATCTAAACAAGACAAGTTATTTTTTTTTCTGTTTTTACTTTCCTTCCATCAGTTCTAAAATTGAAAACCAAATGTCCCATGAACTTTGACCCATGAGCTATTATATAAGAGATAAAAAAAAAATGTTAGTCTTGAGACACAGATAGTGATGGGTAACAAACCAGAACACTAAGCTCTTTGAACATCATTATTGTTATGTACTACATAAGTTAATAATAAATATTGAAAACCCTTTAAGGTTGAGCTAAATGAAAAGCAAACAAGAAACCCCATACCCGACACACCTGAAGATAGTTATTATGTAATGCCAGCTGGTGAAGTACCATGCAGGTGTGAATAAAGCAAAGTTTGTCACTGACAGGTGCAAAAGTTTCCATCAATTCAAACCGTACACCCATAGTAAGAACAAACCGATGGAAATAGATAACAGGAAGGAGTGGGGGCTGGGAAGGGAAAAGGAATGAAAGACATTTGGGCAAACCCTTATAACTTACGCCCAAAAACAATTCCTTTCTCCCCATTCTTATTATTTCAATGCACGCTTGATTTTGTCCAAAATCTGTTCCATGTCCTGTCATTTTTTCTCTCATTTGTTACCAGTTTGCCAGATCTATCAAGTTGCCCATAGCTGCTGGCTACAACATAATGAAATACGAATCAATTTTTCTTTCACAATATCTCTTCAAATTCCTGCTCAACACAATGACGGATAAAACTATTCTATTACATTTTGTCACTTTACCCGTCCCCAAATGTTGAAATGCTGTCATAACAATCTTATGCTTACAGTGCAGCACGCGAATCTCGAACATGAAAAAAACCCCCAAATTCACGCCCACCTCAAACTTTTCTCTACGTCTGTTTTTGATCCCTCTATTTTCTTTGTACCACCAATCCACCTTTCTCTAACCCCAAAACGGAAATCTCAATCTACCAAACTCCCATAAAATGTTAACAAAGTAACATACAAAAACCCTTAAATTTCAGTATTTTACATGGGGGAAAAGGTTAGGAGGTAAAAGAATAGCAACTTAGCCCCCTTAGTTGCACATGTACAAGGCAATATTCTTTAGTGGGAGCAGGTGCTAAAAAACAAAACAGTTTGCTGTTCAGTGCAATTATGTGCCCTTCAAACACTGCCTTAAAACGGTGCTGATTTGTTTTGAAGTCCCTAAATCTATGAAAAGTCGCTGACGTGGAAATCACAAATTCACTGCTATCTAAAAACTCATTGACACAACCTGGACGAGTTCCAACATAACCGTGCTGCACTGTATCAAGCTCTTGAGATAAAAAAAAAAATGTTCTTTGAAAATCAAAAACCAACTTGGTGTATATCTTAACATTATTTAGAATCAGGGCATCATTATGTATAAATAACAAACAAGAAAAACAGAGACAAGAGAAAACGATGATCAGAATCACGTAAAATGTCTAATGCGAATGCTGGTCTAAATGCAAGACATGAAAACCATTCAAGCACCTGTAAGGATGATTCAGTGGTGGAATGCTGCAAGGTGGCACAATTAAAGTAAATACTTGAAAATTAGATGAAATTTAGGTGTTTTTCCGTACCACTCCTTAAAAATAAACTATATACAGAGGAAAATCAGCTCTTTCAACATGGCTTATGCCCCCTTAACTTTAGAATACAATTTCCCTATGACAAGAGTACTTGCAGATATTTCTATTAAGAAAAATGCTAACTCTACAGTGATGAAAAATCTGTTGCTTGAATTAAAAGATATAAACAAGAATAATAATGGAATGACCACACTGGCAAAAACAATGTTTTTGAATTGGAATTTATTTACTGACTGATAGCAGGAGTCGAGCCTCAAATCTTCACGAATACTGAAACTATCTTGGGGTATACATCTTTTTATCATAAACACACAACACAAGAAGTTCCTATCATGCTAGCCAAAGCTCCGTAGGACAAGAAGCTTTAATGGATGAATGGCTATCCCATCATTAGTCACCTAATTCTATCAATGCTTAATAGAGATGCTGAATGAATGTATATAATTTGTTTTAAATGTGCCACCTTGTTAAAACATCTTGACAAAACTGCTTTTGGAAACTTCATTCAAAAGTATTGGAAAAGTTAGTAGGAGAAATAATAGAATGAAAGCAGTAGCATGAAATTAGTAACAAAATTATCAAAACATCAGTGTGAACAAAGAGTAAACAACAATATCCATAACCGTAAAAGAGTCAAAATGTTAATTATTTGAAAGAATATCATCTGTGAAAATTGTTTTTTTTAACAATTACTTAATGATTAGAATAGTAAATACATTTCTATTACAATAACAATTATTACAGAGAGTTGAAATAGTTATTTTTTTTGATACAACAATTTTTTTTAACAGATCAAAAAAAGCAATTTCTAAATGAATTCTGAATTAAGTTTGAATATATATGAGAAAAAACTCTACTTAAAAACTACGAAACAAATCAAAATGCAGCACAACAAAGTACATGCAGCCAATTCAAGAGTTCCAAGCCTAGTGTGAGACTGTCAAGAGGGTGAGACCAACATTACGATTTTCAATATTGGGCTTTTACATTATAGTAAGTCAACATTTCACAACATTCAAGAGAAGTGACAGAATATATCTATGACTTCATAGAGAACATGGCCGTTCAATATATGAGAATTGAAGAATGGTTTGTATACTTTGGAATTTGTTTTGATTAACGTGCATCTTGGCTGTTACATTGCGTAGCTGTCTGATTTCATTATCAATAAATTTATTTTATATTGTCGCATAAAATTTTGAACTTTTTCCCGTAGGCTAGTTATTCACTCTGGTTTTTCACTGCCAATTATGATAAACGTTTGTACTTGTTTTCATCCCAAAATGTTCTGTAAAATCCTTGTTGATTTGTCATCCCATTAGTAACATGGGTCTTAACATGATCCCATTTTGTTCCTAGAAATTGTCTGTCTTTGAGTAGTATATTATGAATTCGCAATGCTCCCATTTATAGAGGGTTTTTTTCTCTTTTGTTGCTGTTGGTGGGGAGTTTTCAGAAAGAGCTGGAGGAAGGAAGGAAGATGTCTTATACATGACTATAATGCATTTTACCTAACTTGCAATTAGTGGTCCTTATGTATACCTTTTCAACATAATTTTCAATTGTCACACTTTTCACTTAAATGTCCAGAAAGATTTCAAGATGCCTGTTTTCGCCTCTGTATATTTGACATCCACACACATCAGACTTATGATCACCTCAAATTACTCCCAGTTTACTCTATTATACAACAAGCCTCATACTAGAACACTTGTTCAAAGGTTGGTCAAAGATACCCTTGTGAACGGCCCTACTTCCAAAAATAACAACTTGCATGAGAAAAATCTATCGATCCGTTTTTAATACATAGAGAAGTATTATTTCACACTTTTTTCTAATGATTTGGTTTTCACGGGTCTCATAGCACAAGCAGCGTAATGTTCAAGTAACTCCTTCATTGACTATGAGCCATGAGTTCCATGTCAAAGTGCCTAAATTCTGCATTGGAAAATACTGAACTTGAAGCGCCATGAATGGGTGGTGAGTAAAAAGGACAGCAACAAAAGCCATTCAAGATCTAATTAAGCATTCTTAAACCTTCATATAAGTACTGCTGCTCAAATGTTTTGTTCTCATCTTTGTTAGTCCATCCAACTTGGAAGAAAAGATTTTAAAAAATGAAGAACAACATTGATGGCATCCAACATCAACAGAGCATTCCAAAACATCAATGAAAGGTAAGAACTTGTAAGACGTGGAAAGAAAAAGTTACAGGCAAGTTAAGGCTAGCAAGGTTTGGATTTAACAACATTGAGCTCAAGGAATGGCTATAGGTACCAAAGCCTACAACTACAATGCTAACATTCGTCATCGAATAAAATTCTTAAGATAAACTAGACTTGATAAAATAAGTATGTAATAGATCACTAAGTAACCTTTTACTTACAACCCTCCCTCAAACCCAGTAACAAGGCAGAAACAAAATCTAGAGTTTGGTGAGGAATAAGCATGTGGACTGCCCAACCCAGCAGCCAAAGTCATGTAGTGCAAGTTACAAGCAAGATGAGAGTCTCCCATACAACAGTGGGGAAATGAAAGTGGGAAAAGAGGATTCAACTCATTCAATTCTACAAAACTGTGGGTGTGTGGACCGACTGAAAGGAAGCATTCAGACCTGTGACCTGTGAAAAAGAAGCATTCAGACCTATGAAAAAGAATCATTCAGACCTGTTCATTCAAAAGAATCATTCAGACCTATGAAAAAGAATCATTCAGACCTGTGAAAAAGAATCATTCAGACCTATGAAAAAGAATCATTCAGACCTGAAAAAGAATCATTCAGACCTAAAAAGAATTGAAAAAAAAGAATCATTCAGAATCATTCAGACCTGTGAAAAATCATTCAGAAAAAAGAATCATTCAGACCTATGAAAAAGAATCATTCAGACCTGTGAAAAAAGAATCATTCAGACCTATGAAAAAGAATCATTCAGACCTATGAAAAAGAATCATTCAGACCTATGAAAAAGAATGAAAAAAAATCATTCAGACCTATGAAAAAGAATCATTCAGACCTATGAAAAAGAATCATTCAGACCTGTGAAAAATCAATCATTCAGACGTGTGAAAAAGAATCATTCAGACCTGTGAAAAAGAAGCATTCAGACCTATGTGAAAAATAATCATTCAGACCTATGAAAAAGAAGCATTCAGACCTGTGAAAAATAATCATTCAGACCTATTGAAAAATAATCATTCAGACCTATTGAAAAATAATCATTCAGACCTGTGAAAAAGAATCATTCAGAAAAAAAGAATCATTCAGACCTATTGAAAAATAATCATTCAGACCTGTGAAAAAGAATCATTCAGACCTGTGAAAAAGAATCATTCAGACCTGTGAAAAATAATCATTCAGACGTCATTCAGACCTATGAAAAATAATCATTCAGACCTGTGAAAAATAATCATTCAGACCTGTGAAAAAGAATCATTCAGACCTATGAAAAAGAAAAATAATCATTCAGATGTGACCTGAAAAAGAATCATTCAGACCTATTGAAAAAGAATCATTCAGACCTGAAAAAGAATCATTCAGACCTGAAAAAGAATCATTCAGACCTGAAAAGAATCATTCAGACCTATTGAAAAAGAATCATTCAGACCTGTGAAAAAGAATCATTCAGACCTGAAAAAAGAATCATTCAGACCTGAAAAAGAATCATTCAGACCTATTGAAAAACCTAATCATTCAGAACCTAAAAAAGAATCATTCAGACCTGTGAAAAAGAATCATTCAGACCTATGAAAAAGAATCATTCAGACCTGTGAAAAGAATCATTCAGACCAGACCTATTGAAAAATAATCATTCAGACCTGTGAAAAAGAATCATTCAGACCTATTGAAAAAAAGAATCATTCAGACCTGTGAAAAAGAATCATTCAGACCTATTGAAAAAAAGAATCATTCAGACCTATTGAAAAAGAATCATTCAGACCTATGTGTGAAAAAGAATCATTCAGACCTATTGAAAAAGAATCATTCAGACGTGTGAAAAAGAATCATTCAGACCTGTGAAAAAGAAGCATGAAAAAGAATCATTCAGACCTATGAAAAAGAATCATTCAGACCTATGAAAAAGAATCATTCAGACCTATCATTCAGACCTGAAAAAGAATCATTCAGACCTGTGTTCAGAAAAAAAGAATCATTCAAGAAAAAGAATCATTCCATTGAAAAAGAATCATTCAGACCTATGAAAAAGAATCATTCAGACCTGAAAAAGAAGAATCATTCAGACGTGTGAAAGAATCATTCAGACGTGTGAAAAAGAATCATTCAGACCTAATCATTCAGGCGTGTGAAAAAGAATCATTCAGACGTGTGAAAAAGAATCATTCAGACGTGTGAAAAATAATCATTCAGACCTATTGAAAAAGAATCATTCAGATGTGTGAAAAAGAATCATTCAGACCTATTGAAAAATGAAAAAATAATCATTCAGACCTATAATCATTCAGAAAAAGAATCATTCAGATGTGTGAAAAATAATCATTCAGATGTGTGAAAAAGAATCATTCAGAAAAATAATCATTCAGTGTGAAAAAGAATCATTCAGACGTGTGAAAAAGAATCATTAAGAATCGACCTGTGAAAAAGAATCATTAAAAAAAAGAATCATTCAGAATTCAGACCAAAAAAGAATCATTCAGGCGGAAAAAGATTTCAGTTCTATGGAAAGAAAAAAGCATTTGTGTGAGACCTGCGAAAAAGAATCATTCAGTATTCAGACCAACGGAAAAAGAAGTATTCAATTTCAGTCCTATGGAAAGCATTCAGATCTGCGAAGAAGTATTAAGACCTACGAAAAAGAAGCATTCAGACCCTTGAAAAAGAAACATTCAGACCTGCAAAAAAGGAGTATTCAGACCTGCGAAAAAGAAGCATTCAGACCTGCGAAAAAGAAGTATTTCGACCTAAGAAAAAGAAGCATTTCAACCTGCGAAAAAGAAGCATTTCAACCTGCGAAAAAGAAGCTTTTAGACCTAAGAAAAAGAAGCATTTAGACCTAAGAAAAAGAAGCATTTGGACCTAAGAAAAAGAAACATTTAGATCTAAGAAAAAGCAGCATGCAGGCCTATGAATGAGAAGCCTTCAGTTTAACCAGTGGCTTCCCAGTGCTGCTTGTAAACAGAGCAAAGGTCAACTGGCTCATGCATTTTTGGCCGGATTGATTGGGTTGTAAAGTGTTCATAGAGAGACAGATGATAGATGGTGTCCATCTAATTGGTGCCACTGCTAACTTTAATATTCCATTTCTAGCTTTCACTGAATGTAGGAGATAACCTACTTTACAAGGCAACTGAGTAAGTCTTTATAAAACTCATTCGATAGCTACATCAAGATTGGGTGGTTCAAAATGGCAGTGGGCATGCACTTTAAAAAACATTGACTCAGTCCTATATTATCATACTAGCTACCTAAGGGTGAATTGAGGGAAAACAGCAAGATGATCGGCTTTTAAAAGGGTTAAAGGTGGGACCTACCAGTAGCACCCACCAACCACCCAGGCAACGTCATGCTAAGTGATAATTGAACACTTTTGACACCCCCCGCCCCTTGAACTCGACAAACCAAAACCAAAAACATGGGAGAAGAAGAGAAGACCTCGCCAAAAAAAAAGAAAAGAAGAGGTCCACTATATAGGGTCAAGCACAAGGATCGAAACGATTACAACAACACCCCCTCCCTCGCCCTGTCCCATCACCCACAAGAAAAACATAGGAATATCGGAGTTTGCAGAGCAAATTGAGGAGGTGCAAGTACAACATGTATCAGTCACAATACAACATTACATCAGTCACATTTCTGTCTTCATTAAATCATGTCAGTTATTTTCTTTTCAGAATTTTCCCTTTGATACTTTTAAGATGGTGATTTTTTAAAAATGTGAAAACATTTTTTTTGGAGAGTCAGCTTCTTTCTTTTTTTAAAAGTTTCTGAATGATATCTTTAAAAATTTTGCTGTTGTTTCCAACAGATTTCATACTAAAAAGTCTCTAGTCAATAGCAAAATTCAAATTTAATATTTCAAGTGAAATTCCAGAGAGAGAAAAAAGAAAGGTATGGTATGTCCTCCTCCTGCCACTGGAGTTTCAATGCTATTGGCATCACATCTCATTGCTTGTTGATCTTTTAATCTTCTCTACCTAAATTGAGACATCTGTATTGTGCTATGAATTCAATCACAAACTATGACATAATAGTTACACCTTCAGTTTATATTGATGAAGCCGTGAAGACAAATGTGAATGATTAGTTGGTTGGTTCAATATTATCAGTTTAATAACGGCCAATGTGAAAGACAGTACCATTCTCTTCTAAAAGAAAGAAATGGCCACAACAGAAATGACAAGACAGTTTTTGAGTGAAAACAACAAAGGACATGGAGACTTTGCAAAAAGCAGAAGCAATTGGTCGGGAGGCACAAACAGGGGGAGGAGGAAATGAACTGAGGAGGACAAAATGCTGCATGTACCTGATTGGCCAGAGAGGTGACTCCCAACCTTACCCGCGATCTCGATACACTTGAGGTGTTGGAAGAGACAGACGACACACTTTCCTGACTACCGCTGCGTTCACGTGACAAACGTAGGCTGGTGGACATGAGGGGACGGGAGTGCGGGGATGGGGTGGACGCGGCAGACCCTGCTCTCGAGATTTTATGGACAGGTGCAAAGAGGCCATGCAAGGGTTTACAATCAAAATAACTGAGGAAGAAAAGAAGAAAAGGTCAGGAAATCGTGCAAAACGTCCTGTGTCCTGAAAAAGTAACAATAAAAGACATATCATTACAATATGTAACAATGTAATGTAAGCATGAAAAGTCTACAATTTAAAAAAAGAAAAGAAGTAAAGTCTGTTTACGGTCATCAAGCCGGAGCTCAGTCTGGTTTCTATGGCGTGAAGTAGAACAGTTGATGACAATCACATCCAGGACAGGACGCTAGTCTGACACAGGCATTAACTCCAAAGATAGTGCTTGTACACTTTTGCACTTGGGTGGAGTTGGGAAAATGCACATCAACTGTCTTTCCCAAGGGACACACGTCGGACCTAGCTTTGCTAGGCTACAAACCCGGAACCTCATGATCCTAATCAATTCTTCTTTAGGGGAGAAGAGTTTCGTTTTTCTTTTCTTCTTCTTTTAGGGGTGGGGGGTATGTTTCGTTAAGTATGGGAGCAAACGGTCATCAATAGTTATCCGCATTATGTCACCGTAATTCTCTACTTTTAATTTTTCGTCTCCATGTCAAGAAGCTTTCAGATGCTCGGGTATTTAATTAATCAGTCATACTAAAGGCTTGCTTCATAGGAAATTGACTGTAAACTATCATTTGTTAGAAATTGGAATATCAGGCTATTAAACGCATGAATTTATAAATAATAAAATTTTTATACCACAACATTGATATTAAATTGGCTAGAAATTGGAATATCAGGCCACTAAATGCATGAATAATTTATTTAATTTTTATACCACAAAATGAAAAATGCAACAAAAAAAAAAGAAGAGAAAAGAAAAAAAAGGTCAGCTGGAAAGGTAAAAAGAAACAACTACATTTCGTTAAGTAGACAAGTATACATAGAAGTTAAACTTTCCTATCACATGTCAACTCTAATGAGCACAAACAACGCACCGTTTTCCAGCAACGGCACCATCATTCTTCCCAAGCGGATCACTTAGCTCAACACCTGCCCATATGCCCTTGGCAAAATCTGTCTCTCCGATGTAGCGTAGGATGCCCACTTTAGAACCACTAACTAAAACCTGAAGAAACAGAAATAACATCATGATGAACTCTTGTGGAGATGCTTTTTGTCCAAATTTGATTATTTCCAAAATTGAAAGTTGTTTGGCTACGTTTACCTTATAACATGCAAATATTTTTTTACATCTTCAATCAATGTGTTGAAAATAAAACTTGCCAGCCAATCATGTGCAAAAGTCAGATTTGGGCACAAAAAAAAAAAGATTTTGAAAAAAAAAGAAGATTATAAGTATAACGAGAGAAAAAAAAATCCAATGAAAAATGTATGTAACTGAAGTCATACGATGAGTGTTGATATGAATAAGTGGCAGTAATAACACACACAAAAGGCACTAAAAGTACAAAAAGGGCTTGAAATCTTTTGGCGTGTAAAAGGTAAGCTCTAAGAAAGCCATCTCTACTCTGCAGGAAGAACAAGTTTGAAATGAAAGTTTGAAGACAGTGCATTTTAGAGCAATGTAGAGATCAGAAACCTGTGGAGTTGGTCAGAGCTTTTCTTTCATTGTCTGGCCCAGGGTGCCAGGCTACAAATGGATGCAATCCTTAGCTCAGGCAACCAACAGTGCGGTGAGTCTTACTATTCAAAGGGCTGCCTTAGAATCCACATAACATATTGACAGAATCAGCAGGGGTATGATAAATGAACAAAACTATAAAAAGAAGAAGGTAAAGATGAAGATGATTTGTTTGTTTGTTTAGTTAATTGGAATTTGCTACGTCCAGTATTTGTGGTATCTCTAGGTGAATTAAGAGGAAATAGCAAGATGAATGGATAAGTAAAAGAGTGAATGGAAAGAAGGAGGACCTATTAGCATTAGCAGCACCCACAGATGAAGATGACAGAAAAAAGGTGAAGTAGAAGACAGAAAAAGAGGAAGACGAAGAAAAAGAAGTAGAAGAAAAAGCAGAGGAAAAAGGAGAAAAAATGCATAACATTTAATTTAATGCCAATCGCACTCAAGGACGGAACACGAGGTCAGCTGAAATAACTAAGAAATTAAATTACCACTACAGTACTGACCTTGTCTCCGACCTTGCATCCACCAGGCATAGTGCCTGGCAATCGCATTGCTGTGGTGCTGATCATTGCAGACGGCGTTCCTGCAGGGGACTTGTGAAGACTGGACGAAGAAGTTGAGAGAGGTTTTGTGGAGCTGAGACCCAAGCGGGACTAGAAAAAGACAGGGCAATAGAGAATCATATTCCTAAATCTGTATATATCACTGATGCATAAAAGGTGTGTGTATGGGGGGAAGGAGACAAGTGTATGTAACAGAAAATAATGCGTTATATGTTATGAACATCACAACTGGATATAAAAAATGATATATTATTCATCAAGTGAACACACAGAAACAATTATTTTAAAAAAACCAAAAAGAGAAGTGAACTTGTGAGAATTTAGGCAAAACACAGACATGGAAAAAATTAATTTCAAAACAACCCCCCCCCCCCCCCCCCCCAAAGAAAAACAAAACACAACCCAACCCAAACACCCCAAAACCAACCAAACTCTCTCCCAAAAAACGACTCCAAAACAAACATCCAAAGTCCAAGAGAGAGAGAGAGAATGAATTAAAAATGTAAGTTAAACATAGTAATAATAAATATAGCATGTATTGTTTTTCAACTTCATAAAAATATGTCCTACTGAGGGTCTTGGCGGGACACTAGATGTGGCAGCTGTGCCATTGGTGGTAGCGGCATCTATGGTTAATCTGGTATCTCCCGCAGGGCCAGATAGCGGCGCAGCTTTGGATTCGCTGGAAGAGCTCTCGTGACCATGGGAAGGCGGTCGAGATGGAGATTGTGGACTAATGGACAGTTTTGACAGGCGGGAAAACACGCCTCTTTTTGGTTCACACTGACAAATAGAAAGATAAGTGTTAATATTTCAAAGTAAAAAGCGTGAATTTCATATATAAAACAATGTTTATGGTTTGCACAGATCCTAAAATAAATCTTCATTTTTTAAAGTTAACGCCATGTCAAAGTTTTAGCGTAAGGTAATCAGGAGTGGAGTCCTGACTTTTCTAGGCATATAATTGCACAACGTGGTAATTTGCCATTGCTTTCCATGCCGCCTGTACAGTCCTGACTTTTCTAGGCATACAATTGTACAACATGGTAATTTCCTTTTGCTTTTTGCCGCCTGTAGAGTCCTGACTTTTCTAGGCATACAATTGCATAACGTGGTAATTTGCCATTGCTTTCCATGCCACCTCTACTTTCATCGAGCCTGAATCAAGTCCCATTTCGCTGCTGGATCAGGAGGACCAGCTTTGTCTGGACACCTTTACTCAGGCCTCCTGGGTACTTGGTCAGGCATATAATTGGTAGTTTGCCATTGCTTTTCATTTACTCAGGCCTCCTGGGTGGTGGTTCAATGCGCTACTGACTGAGTTACAAGCCTCCTTTCTTAGAGATAAGATGTAAATGAAACACAAGAAATTTCTAGCGTAATCTAGAAAGTATATTATTACTTTAATCCAGGACTCATGTTCCAATCACAATCCATAAATTTCCTCTTGTGTCAAGTTCAACATTAAGGTCTCAAGAGATAAGATGTAAATGAAACACAACAAATTTCTTAATCAGAAAGTATATTATTCCAATCGGAATGTTAGACAATCAAATTTTCAGGAAGTGTTAAAAAGCAGAAGATTTTAGAAGAGGAAGTTTGGCAATTTTAAAAAATGGAGAGAACAAAGAGAATTTTAGGAGAGAACAAAGAGATTTCAGGAGAGAACAAAAGATTTTAGGAGAGAACAAAGCAGATTTTAGGAGAGAACAAAGAAATTTTAGGAGAGAACAAAAAGAGAGATTTTAGGAGAGATGCTTTAAAAAAAAAAAAGAAAGAAGATAATCTAGGAGATGTTTCCAAGGAAATTTTAGGAGTTTGTAGAGTGCTACGAGCCCTGGTTTAATCATCTCTTCAGTTTGGCAGGCAATGTTACATAAAGTTCATAACAAAGAACATTTTCAACCATAAAAAACTTGAGGCTGCAGTCCCACTGAATTACCTGAAAATAACGCACACCCATAACACTCCCGTCGTTTTTGCCCACAGCTTCGTCTAGCACGATACCGGCCCAGTCACCCGGAGCGAACTGAGTTTCCCCAATGAAGGCGATGATTCCTGGCTTGGTGCCACTGACCCACACTCTGTCACCGATCTTGAAGTCATCTGTGTTTACAGACCCGTCTAAAGATGAAACTGGACCTGTTGATGGTTTGGAATATGAGTACTGTGTATATTAACACACAACAATGGAATTGTGAAAAAGGCAACAAAATGTGACGAGTTAGCATCTCAGTATCAACACACATAAATATATCTTTTTTTTTGTCAATTTTTTCTCTCAGTTAAAACAATATTTTTTTCTTTGACATAGCTAGACCAGCAGTGAATTCATTATTTATTAGAAGGAATCATTTCTTTGATGATCATAAATCTATAATTCATTTATGTATTATTTAAAAATGATTTGAAGAACAATGGATAAATACCAAACACACAACCTGGGACAAGGCCAGAAATACCAATGGCTCTCACGAACCAACTTCATGCATGGACAACAATGGCAAGTTCAACAACAATGAGTATGAGTGCTGATGATAAGGCATACACATGCACCACTTGGTACAAACAATGAAACATGACATGCCAACAATGAGCCAAGTGGTGGTGGTGGTGGTAGCAGCAGCTGATGCAACAGTAGTAGTAGTGATGGTGGTAGTAGTAGTAGTGAGTAGCAGCAGTAGTAGTAGTGATGGTGGTAGTAGCAGTAGTGGTCAAAGTAGCAGCAGTAGAAATAGTAGCAGTAGTAGTAGTAGTACATGGTAGTAGTAGTAGTGGAAATAGTAGAAATAGTAGCGGTAGTTGTAGTAGTAGTATATGGTAGTTGTAGTAGTAGTATATGGTAGTAGTAGTAGTAAAAAAAGTAGCAGTAGTTGTAGTAGTAGTAGCAGTAGTTGTAGTAGTAGTAGCAGTAGTTGTAGTAGTAGTACATGGTAGTAGAGGTAGTAAAAGCAGCAGTAATAGTTGGTGGCAGTGGTCATAATACATGAAGTAAGAGCAATAGTAGCATTGACAGCAGTATAGAAATAATGGTGGTGGCTGTGATAGAAATTTGACGCACACATGGTCTTAATGTACTGCGGCAGGATGTCGAGAATAAATTACTAATGTATGTGAAAGCAAAAATAAACTTGGATAACCTACATTAGTGTGTACATGTGTGGTGACGGAGCGAGGGGGGGATGGTCTATGAAAATCAATTATATTTTTGATATTTGAACAGGAACAGTTTCAACATCTTTGACGTATCAGTAGTGTAAAAAATCAACAGCCATGCTTGAAATTGTGAGGTCATGGGTTTTAATTCTCAACTTGCTACCCTTGACGACATGTTCATGGACAAAACGGTTGACAGATCTTTGCTTGAACTCAAACCCAGCATGAGTGGGTACCAGCTACAACTGGGAGGAAGCACCTGACATGATAGACAAACATCCTGTCAAAGGGGTGATTTGTATTTAAATACTGCAGCCTGTTTCAGCAGGGACACCAAGAAAAAAAAAAAATGGAAATTACACTTATCTATGAGAAGAAGATGGAAAGTGGAAAGGGCACATATACAAGAAAGAACAAAAGGGCATTACAAAGGCAGCCTTACATTGGACACTACAATGCAGAAGAAAGCCAAAGACTCAAGATCACCTGGCGCAGAACCGTAGAAGGAGAGATGAAGACCTGGAAACAGCATTGGAAACCCAATTTGAAGAAGGCCCAAAACAGGCAGCAGTGGAAACCCCATGAGAAGAAGGCCCAAAACAGACAGCAGTGGAAACCCAATAAGAGAAGAAAGCCCAAAACAGGCAACAGTGGAAACCCAATGAGAAGAAGGCCCAAAACAGGCAGCAGTGGAAACCCAATGAGAAGAAGGCCCAAAACAGGCAGCAGTGGAAACCCAATGAGAAGAAGGCCCAAAACAGGCAGCAGTGGAAACCCAATGAGAAGAAGGCCCAAAACAGGCAGCAGTGGAAACCCAATGAGAAGAAGGCCCAAAACAGGCAGCAGTGGAAACCCAACGAGAAGAAGGCCCAAAACAGGCAGCAGTGGAAACCCAATGAGAAGAAGGCCCAAAACAGGCAGCCGTGGAAACCCAATGAGAAGAAGGCCCAAAACAGGCAGCAGTGGAAACCCAATGAGAAGGCCCAAAACAGGCAGCCGTGGAAAAGTTTTGTGGCTTCCCCCACATGCCACCCGACGTACAGAGCACAAGAACAATAAAGTAAGCAACAGCCTCTTTAACTTAACCTTACAACAGAAAAGGTATAAGCGTCCATTCCTAAAAGAAACTTAAAAAAAAAACAACAACCCTGACACATTATCTGTACTATGATATTTGATATAAAACATAATAAAATAGGGGTTACATTTCTGGGAGTTTGGGGCATCACAACTTTATACTTTTCAACCCATTATAAATCACGTAGTGTCCTGATGTGGGTTGAAGTTCTGTACCAGAGGTGAACTTCCATTGTTACATAATATTTAGGAACAGCCCTTAGCCACCTTTGTAGTTGTACTACAATTTTATATTAATAGATTCATAGCGCCACAGTAAGACAGATCATATATAGGAATACAATCACTGCATGTGAATATTGTCAAATATTAAATTTCATTCAATAGTGATAGAAAAACTCTCTGTTCCTGGAATCACCCCCCCTTTACCCACCCTCTCACTTCCTCTCACTTCCTGTCAAAAAACCCATTCAATCATTTCACTATCTTTTATGCCCTATGAGTACCATATAACTAACTGCTAATAACAGACTTGTAAAGTTAAGAGCTCTCAACCCTCTCGCTCTTGACAGAGATAAAAACTATTAAAATGAAATTTGCCACCCACGCGTTGACAAGTACATGTATACATAGTGAATCTGGAAAGTTCCACTTGTTATGAAAATGATTTAACACCAAATTGCAAGCAAACTCCTCTATCAGTGACAGATGATGAAAGGCTTAATAAAATCAAAGTGCAAACAATTCAAAGCTTGTGGGAATAGCAGAGTTCAACTTATTATTGATCATCAAAATATACATTTTATGATGAATAAACTTTGCCAAATATACATTGCTGACATCGAAATAAATTGCAAGATTTTCAAACTGCCTGGGCAATCGTCTAAAAATAAATAAATTCATGTTACTGTTATCAATCACCTTTGACAGATTTTATAAATGAAGAAGCTATCAAAACAAACCTTAAATTCTATTCTCCTAAAATAATGTTTCTTTTTTTGTGTCCATGTCAAGGAAGCCACCCCCTCAACATGTGTGTAGGGTTTTGCATTTCATTTTTCTCTCTCTCTCTCTCTAATTTTGTCATATTTATCCATATATTCAATCAGGGATAACCTAGCTTTCTTAATAATTTAAATTAAACTATTACACTTTTTAAATTCTGCCTTAAAATTTGTGTTTCTCTTTAACAAACACAAACCGATACATTTAAATGGTAATGGAAACTGGTTTAAAAATACCTTTTTTCTCTCCTGTTTCAGAAGTAAAAAAAAACCAAAGTGCGATAGCAAAGAACAATTTAATAAAGAAAACGATTGTCTTCGAAACAACAGACCAATGGCAACCGCACAAACAATAGAAGAAAAAAGTCTGTGATAAAAATGCAATGATCGAGATGATAAGACATACAACCTTTCAAATTCTGAGCTGCTGAGTGAGCGTAGTGGTCTGCATGTTGGGGGGCTAGGCCCACGCCCCTGGCTGACTTGGCTATTGCACCTCGCCAGAAAAACAATGCAATGATGACAAAGCAAGCAAGCAAGCATGCGGGGAGAAAACATGAATGTATGGGTTGGTGTCCTTGCAATGCAAACCAGCATGTGTAAGAGAGTGTGTGAATGTGTGTAAGTGTATGAAGTATAACCACGCAACCGCAATGCAAGCCAGCATGGGTGTGTGTGTGTGTGTATGTGTGAGCAAGCAATGCAAACTGGCATTTTGTAAGAGGGTGTGTGGGTGACCTAGCAGTACAAGTCAGCATGGATAAATAGTAGGAGAGTGTGAATCATTTGTGTGTGTGTGTGTGTGTGTGTGTTAATGTCTCCTTTATTAAGCAAGCCAGCATTTGTAATGAGATTGTGTGTAATTTCACAATGCAAGCTAGCATTTTTATGAGTGTGTGTGACCTTGCAATGTATGCTAGTAGTTGTAATGAATATATGTGAGAATGTGTGATTTCACAAAAATGCAAGACAGCATTTGTAATAGTGTGTGTGTGTGTGTGTGTAAATATGTGTGTATGCTGTATTTTCTATGTGTGAAGAAGTGGTTTATAAATATGTGCTGTATTTCATATTGTATTGATGGTATTTGTAACACCAAAACAACATGTCACTTTTTCATAATAAAGTTGTACCTTACATCTAATAAATAAATTTGTTTAAGTACCTGTATGTGTGATCAAGTACTTCAAACCAACATCTGCATGAGTGTGTGTGTGCAATTTTGTGTTGTGTTGCAACCCGTTTTTAAAGACAGCACGTCATTGTGAAGCCATCAATTTCAAAATCAGAAAGTGTTGCTTATTTCCATGTATGTGTGACAGTAACTGAGTGAAAAATTGTTAAGGAAAAAACCCAACAACAAACAACCCCCCCCCCCCCCCCCCAATATAAACAACATAAAAGCACATGCAAAGAAAACACAAAAAATAACTTGAAATTGAATTTTTTTTCTTCCAGAATTGAAAGGTACAGGAAGGGGGAAAGAGCAAGAACACACAGTCAAAGGCTGTCAAGAATAAAACATGTTTGGAAAAAGCAGGTGGAGGAATGCTGAGGAGAGGCAGGACACACACGCATGCAATTAGAACATCATACTCAAATATATGCAAGAACACACAAAAATGTGTTCCAACTGTAGTAAACATGAAAATGCAGATTCCATGAGTAGAGACAATAAAAGTAGCAAAAGGTGGAGCTGACAGGCCTAGCTTGCAATGTAAATACTTCGAAACAATCTATAAAGCATTCAGTAACTCACTCTGTGCTTTGGACACCGGTGTTGGAGAGGGCCCCGAAGACGGGACTCCAGCTCTTGAGGTTGGCAACCCTGATGGCCGTCCTATACGGGAGGGCTGCTTCAACCCCGAAGGTCGGGAATGCTCATGATGCTCTCACGGTTAAATTACTAACTCTTTTTAGTTTCTATCCGGTTTTTAAATTTATCTTTGCCAAAATAGAGGTGAATCTCATATCCGTGTCTGAAATAAAAAATAATTTAATGGCAAATGACGCAAAGTGTGGGGAGTTCAGCCTCGAGGGATTGTGATACTGAATGTCTTTCATATTTTTGTCTTTAGCCTCTGTTCCCATAAATAACTATTATAACTTACTTTTCACAAAAAATGTTTCTTTATAAAATATAATAATGACAAATACAATGGAAATCAGCCACGTAAGGGAGGTTTTATATCAAGGTCTTTTTTGTTTTTACATGGTAGGGCGTTGTTTGTTGCGTTTTGTTTCATTATTTTTTTGTTTCAGCAATAACAAATAGAATTTATAAGCATTATGATAATAAGGACAAATTAGCACTCCTTAAGAATTGATGTCCCGTTTGTATCAGTGAAAAACTGGCCATTTGTTTGAATTTATTATGCCAAATGATATTTGCCATCAGAAATATCTTATAATGGAGAGTATTAGCCTAATGTACTTTTCAAAAGTAATTTTTCAGTTAAGCTGCACCATCATACCAAACTGTTTTTATGACCTTACTTATTCAGGTGGAAGATTCCCCTGAACCCCCCCCCCCAACTGAATTTCCCTTAACTCAGGGGGCACTGTTGTGATCTGCACATGGGACCTCCTTTTACTGTCTGTCTCTGATAAGACGGTGTCAATCTACCTACCTGGACCAGGGGGGTAATTTTTACCTGAGAAAAAAGATAATAGTTCAACAACCCACAACTACCAAGAATTCTTTTATAGATGAGACCCAGCCATGATTTTAACATCGATCACCAAGACTTGGCTTGTATGGGGACGAGAGGGAGGTTTTTTTTTGCAGGGATGGTGATAGATGTTAAAATAATGTCCTTTCATTAATTCTAAAGGAATAGCAACAACTTATTTTTAAATATAATCTGATGCAGCATCTCTATACAGTATTATGCATGTTAAATTTACTGAGTCAGTGAGTGTATTTACGTTAAGAAATATATATAATATATAAATGAAAGTCATTTCCGTTTCAATTGGTGGTCAGGAGGATTTCCAGAGCCAGGCATACAATCTAATTTTCGTAATTATTCTAAGACATTCTCAATTCATCTTCAGACATCATAAAGTCACATTTCCATTGAAATCAAACATTTACTAGACACAATAATTAAACTAGATATATATAGAATCGTTTAGAAATATAGATCTTAGTCATATATTAAGTTAAGCAACCGAAAGTCAGAAACTCTTGAATCAACAGTGAGGCTCTGTCCGATATGTTACACTGACCTGACATATCAATGTCAGTGACATTTAAACTGCTCATGTTCAAAGAGATCTAAAATGTCTTAGTCTCATACTGTGTAAAATTGAGGAAATGATGACACTACTAACTCTACCTATTGGTAGGAACTCCAATATTGGGGTGCGATTTTTTCTCTCCGCTGGTGACTTTAATTCAATATATTTATTTTAGTAAAGATAATATATATCAAAACCGTCTTTACATATTATTCTAGCACATTTCAATGGACAGAAATAATTTTTTAGACACAATAATACATCTATAGATAAATATACAGAGTCGAGCCTATAGCCTCCACACAGCGGCCATCTTCTTTCTTTCTCACTGGTTTCACTGTCAGCAAGATAAAATTTAAAATGTTTTCACTGCTCCAACTCTATGGGACTGCCTAGCAACAACGGGTAATTCAAAAAAAGCTATGCGTTTCCACGGCGACCTACGTTTGACTCGGATTGAGGGGGTGGGGGGGGGGGGGGAGAGCTTGTTTCAGGTTAAGGGATGGTTGATAGATGGTGAACAATAAAACATGTATGTTCACCCTAGCAACAAAGCTATTGGTTTGCGTTTCCCCGGCGACCTATGGTTGCCTGAAATAGGGGCCGGGGGGGGGGGGTTCAGGGGAACCTCTGTTTTAGGTTAAGGAATGGTTGATAGATGGTTAACAATATAACACGTATGTTCAGCCCTATTGCTAAGCAATCCCCCGGTGGCCTATGCTTGCCTCAGTCGGGGTCCGTCGGTAGTGGGGTTGTTCAGGGGTACTTCTGTTTCAAGTTAAGGGAGGAGGGTAAGGGATGGTTGATAGGTTTTCTCTCTTGTATACTTGCATTATCCATAACAATTTTTATAATACTTGTTACTTTAAATAGACATAGGGATCCATGAACATCAAAGGGAAAGAACAAAAACTTTCCTTTTGTGGTTTTTTTATTATCTGTTAACAACATTTCAGCCATTGGTCTTCTCTTTTTCTTTATAAGTTATTTAAGTATATTGTACCACACATAACTTTTCCAACAATTTATTGTCATTTGCACAACATCGATCAATCCTTATACACAAACTGTGTACTTTTTATACAAATTAGGTAACATAGACTGGTAAAATATTTACGAAAAAGGCTCATATATACATGAGACACCCGCATTTCTCAGTAACAACATGTCTCCACAGTCCAATGCTTCCTCGAACTACATGGTTGATTTCAGTCTCAGTCCAATTAACATCTCAGTCTGGTCCCTTGTTATTGTTACATTTGAACTGCTCATGTTCATCAATGAGTCAGTCTATCATCACTCGTCTCACTCACTCATTGAATTGCTTTGTTCTGGCCATTGTTGTCAGTCTTCAGTCCCATCCGTTGACAAAATACGGTCACATGAACTCTGATTGGCCCACATTGAACGTTACTTCCACTACTTCTTTATTTTACTTCCTTTCTTTTTATATCCCCTAAAAAACTTTTTATCTCACCCCTTCAAAATAAACCCTCTTTATTATGTCCCTTGGGTGGTACCCCGGCTATGGAAGTCCTTCCGGCCTATCCATGCCAACGAAACATTGAAAGCAACTCTTTCTTTTTTACCCATAACTTTTTTCTATGGGGGAACTCGGCAGCCCAGAGGCAAGGTGTAGGCCTCTCAACCAAAAGGTCGTGGGTTCAAGCCCAAACAGGTTGAAAAGTTTTCTCGAGTTGTTTTCAAGCAAAACTTACCCCCTGGACCAGGTAGGTGGATCAACACCTAGTCCATCAGTGGCATCAGAGACGGACGATAAAAGGAGGTCCTGTGTGCAGATCACAACATATTGCTGTTTAATTTAGTTTAAATTTAAAGGGCAGTTCGGGGCAAATTTTTTGGAAGGGGTACCCTAGTTGGGTCCCAGCTATTATTTTAACAAGTATTTATCACCATCCCTGACCCTGAACGAACCTAAATCTAATCTTTGTCCCTTATTTGTGCTGAACTTCAGAAATCCTTCCTGTGAGAGTGTAACTTTCCTTCACATTCACACATACATTCTGTTTTTTTATCTTACAACTTAGATCGAGATCTAAATTATAAATCATTAGGCATTATAGGAAATCTAAAATCTGGATACTATATATCTATTGTATGAGAGCTACACTATCTAGAGCTAGATCTAGATCTATCTGCATAGAGATTGGATCTAGATCTAGACTAGATCTATTTATCAAGATATATTTTAGACCTCGATTTAAATCTACATAGTTCTAGATTCATCTAGCCTAGATCTAGATCTAGGTCTATCCAGAATCTAGATAAGATTAAAGATCAGAAGAAATATAGAAACTAGAGCTAGATAGCTCTAAAACTACCACCATCCACACTAATTACAGTGCATTCTCATCTCTTACTATCCCATCACTGCAGGATACATCTCCTTCGGCTTTACTAACATTAGAAGGTCCTACTCATCAAGGTCTGTTCACCGTTCACTGCACCCACCCGAAACACTAAATCTGTCCTATCTTATAATCTAGAGAGATCTAGCTCTAGCTCTTTATTTAAACATCTACAACAATTTTAAAGAACACGTTTGCTTTGGAGTCAGAACATAAATCATACAATAACCTGCTTAATCCATTTGCAAAAACAGACAACGAATATTATCATTTCCTTGAGATGAATAATATGATCCCGTGTAACGTCTGCACAGTTTGTGTACTCAGGGGCCAGTCATAGCACTTTACACGATTCCGATTAATTTCCGCAACTACGCACGAGCTGATTCTTTGGAATCTGTTACGATACTGAAACATCTTTCACGGTAGCCTTCGTTACTTACTCACGTATGTCGCAAGCGGTTATCTCATACTCGTAGAAATAGGAAAAATGTACAATATATTTCGATAATCCATCTTTCAAACTATCTAATAATCTGTAACACCCCACCAACTGTCACTAACTCTGGCATTTTCATCTATTTCCGATGGAACTAAGATCCGTTTACCGAGGTGGAACTCACCCGGAAATATTTCAGGTATAATGTTCGCTGCTCACTGCAACCCCAGTATGACTAACAGAACAATGGAAGCTGTGTCGTCACACTCCCTGAAACCGATCAACCAGCAACTTAACACTTGGAATTAGGAAGCATCTGTACCTACAGCTCTCTCTAAACCCACCCTCTCTCTCTCTCTCTCTCTCTCTCTCTCTCTCTCTCTCTCTCTCTCTCTCTCTCTCTCTCTCTCTCTCTCTCTCTCTCTCTCTCTCTCTCTATATATATATATATATATATATATATATATATATATATATCCTCCTTCCACCCCTCTCTCTCTCTCTCTCTCTCCCTCACTCTCTCTCTCTATATATATATAAATATATATATATATATATATCCTCCTCCCTCCCCCCCCCCCTCTCTCTCTCTCTCTCTCTCTCTCTCTCTCTCTCTCTCTCTCTATCTATCTATCTATCTATCTATATCTATCTCTTTCTTTGTGCAAAGTAAAAATAGTTATTTGTCTTATGTTTAATGACATCATTAATTATTATGATATAAATTACCATTACCTAGTGGGGTGACAGTTTGGGTGAAAAGGAAATTCGAGAATACCATAGGACAGGTTCTTGCAGTCAGGGAAATGCAAAAATCCTTTCTTTTCTTTTCTTCTTTTTGACTTGTTATAAATCTCGAAGATGAATAATAAAATCAAAGCAATAGTTTGCCGAGATGGGAAGATAAAGGAAGAACCCAGGTTGATAGTTTTAAATCAAAATAAATGAAAATGTTAGCATGCGAGAATATTCATCAAAGAAAGATGTAAGCTTAGGCTACACTGCGTCACGAATAAGTAATCAATAAGCTCCATAAAAATAGAAATGGATATAACAAAGGGAAAAAAAGCTAGATCTATATGAGAATGGGATAGCCTACCCAAAGATACATGCTTTTTTTTCTCTTTATCTTAGAGTGACAAATAAAAACTCGTATGATTGAAATATTCCTGAAAAAAGAGTAGTCGTTGATTTGTATTATTGACAAATGAAATTTAGACTTCTCCCATTTTGCCTTGATTTTTATGGATCGTTTAAAAAGGCAGAACAGGAGGTGGGAGTGTAAGGTTAGGGAGAGGGTTGTCATTTTCCTAGTTCCGCATTCCTGTTATACCGTGAACTCATTCATGAGGAGTGAGAATAATATTATGAAATCGATTACCCTTTCACAAGAATCGTCAATCTGAGTTACAAACAAGTCTTTACACCGCAAGGAAGTGCTCTCTGACTATTATACGATGTGGGCATGCGCACATACCAGAGGATTGCGCAGTGGGTTGCCAAATTCCTTTCAGGTAAGATACCAAACAAATGAATAGGTAAAAGAAGTCTTTAGTGACGGGTGTGTACATCGGCTGGGGGTGGGCGTAGAAGGGAAAAAAAAAACCTCGTTTTTGTTTGGAGAAATAGAAAGGTGGAAAAAGTGCATGTGAACCGGAAGAATTCTTTATTTTTCTTTCCTACAAAAACTTTTGTCATTCCTCTGTCCCACAGTACATATGCTACATTGTATTCCTTCCACTAGATAAAGAACAGAATAAATAAATAAATAAAAAAAGGGAAGAGAAAGGAAAGAAAAAGAAAGAATGAAAGTCTTTCTTAAATTGAAAAGACGACAAAGTCAACAGACATCAACAAACTAAATATTAAAAACAAAAGCAAAACAACAACATTCTGTGTTGTTGTTGCTGTTATTGTTGTTGTTCTCTCTCTCTCTCCTCTCCCCCCTTCTTCTTCTTCTTGGTCTTCTTCTGTATAAAAAATTAGGTTTGCATGTCATTTAATAACTGATCTCTCTCTCTCTCTCTCTCTCTCTCTCTCTCTCTCTCTCTCTCTCTCTCTCTCTCTCTCTCTCTCTCTCTCTCTCTCTCTCTCTCTCTCTCTCTCTCTCTCTCTCTGTCTCTCTCTGTCTCTGTCTCTGTCTGTCTCTCTCTCTCTCTCTCTCTCTCTCTCTCTCTCTGTCTCTCTCTCTCTCTCTCTCTCTCTCTCTGTGTGTGTGTGTGTCTCTCTCTCTCTCTCTCTCTCTCTCTCTCTCTCTCTCTCTCTCTCTCTCTCTCTCTCTCTCTCTCTCTCTCTCTCTCTCTCTCTCTCTCTCTCCCCCTCCCTCTCTCTCTCGCTTTCTCTCCTCTATCTATCTTCCTCCTTTTCTTCTTCTCCTCCTCCTCCCTCCCCCTCCTCCTTCTCATCATCATCATCATCTTCTTCTTCTTCTTCTTCTTCTTCTTCTTCTTCTTCTTCTTCTCCTTCTTCTACTTCTTCTTCTCCTTCTTCTTCTTCTTCTTCTTCTTCTTCTTCTTCTTCTTCTTCTTCTTCTTCTTCTTCTTCTTCTTCTTCTTCTTCTTCTTCTTCTTCTTCTTCTTCTTCTTCTTCTTCTTCTTCTTCTTCTTCTTCTTCTTCTTCTTCTTCTTCTTCTTCTTCTTCTTCTTCTTCTTCTTCTTCTTCTTCTTCTTCTTCTTCTTCTTCTTCTTCTTCTTCTTCTTCTTCTTCTTCTTCTTCTTCTTCTTCTTCTTCTTCTTCTTCTTCTTCTTCTTCTTAAAAAATCAAGTTAAATTATCAGTTTTTCCAATATTTTTGACCCACTATCAAAAGTCAAAAGTTACACGTAAATAATTCCACAGTTGAATGATAATATTATTCTGAAATGAAATCTCTGTAACAGCGACATAGTACCGGTACCAAGTTCAGTACTGACTATACTGGACATAAAGCAACATGTGCAAATAAATGCTTCGAAAATATTGAAGATGTGTATTTTATTAACTACAATGGCGTACACGTGTAGTTCATAAGTCTACGTTCACACTATGCTATTACTATAGGAACCACCCCCCCCCCTTTACACACACACAAATTAAAGTTCCAGATGACTGGAAAATGCAAATGATATAAAGCTCCATTATTAAAAACCCAACCCAAACGAACATATTTTGAAAACAGCGAAAACAAAAAGCGAAATCGCCCCCCCCCCGCCAACAACAACAAACCCGCCTCATCTCAAAACAACAGCAACAACAACAGTAGCAAAACAAGACAACAAATAATCCCCAACAAAACCCCAACTACAGTCACAACAGAATCCCAACAACAACACAACAACAACAACAACAACAATCGCAACAATAACATAAATAGAACCATGAATAGAATTGAATTGAACTGTTTATACTGCCAAGTGTAAGCAGATAGCATACAATGTGAATTTGCTTTGATGTTGAATATGGCGTTAATATTTTCATGACCCTCATACTTAAGACATTTACACAGTACACAACTTTGATTTGATTTGATTTGATTTGATTTGATTTGATTTGATTTGATTTGATTTGATTTGATTTACCCACATCCACACTAAGGTGATCTCGGAGGTTTTGGTAGGATTTTGGTTTTGCCCAGACTGCCCAGCAAATAGCCAAACTTTAACGTGCACAGAGTGTTGTGATCTGCACACGGGACCTCCTTTGTACCTGGGTCGAATGGGGGCGGGGGGGGGGGAGGTGATGTGTGTTAAGAGTTTTTTCACAAGAACACAACGTCGGGCCTAGTTTGGCTAGGATTCGAACTCGGGATATCATGATCCCAAGTTTAACAGCCTAACCACTCGACCACCGTCAACACTTATGAGTTAGAAAGTAGCCTAATTGTAGTACTCGTAAAGTAGCCTAATTGTAGTACTCGTAAAGTAGCCTAATTTTAGTACTCATAAAGTAACCTAATTGTAGTACTAAGTAAAGTAACCTAATTGTAGTACTGAAGTAAAATTGTAACCTAATTAACCTAATTGTACTACGTAAAGTAACCTAATTGTAGTACTCGTAAAGTAGCCTAATTGTAGTACTCGTAAACCTAATTGTAATTGTAGTACTCATAAAGTAACCTAATTGTAGTACTCGTAAAATTGTAGCCTAATTGTAGTACTCGTAAAGTAACCTAATTGTAGTACTCGTAAATAACCTAATTGTAACCCTAATTGTAGTACTCGTAAATTGTAGTAGCCTAATTGTAGTACTCGTAAAGTAACCTAATTGTAGTACTCGTAAAGTAACCTAATTGTAGTACTCGTAAAGTAACCTAATTGTAGTACTCGTAATTGTAGTAACCTAATTGTAGTACTAAAGCAGCCTAAGAAGTAACCTAATTGTAGTACTCGAAAAGTAACCTAATTGTAGTACTGTAGCCTAATTGTAGTACTCGTAAAGTAACCTAATTGTAGTACTCGTAGTAACCTAATTGTAAATAACCTAATTGTAGTAACCTAATTGTAGTAAAACCTAATTGTAACCTAATTGTAGTATTCGTAAAGTAACCTAATTGTAGTACTCAGAAGTAAAGTAACCTAATTGTAGTACTAAAGTAACATTAAAGTAACCTAATTGTATTCAGAAGTAGCCTCATTGTAGTACTGCTGTAAAGTAACCTAATTGTAGTACTCGTAAAGTAACCTAATTGTAGTACCTAATTGTAATTATACTCATAAAGTAAAAGTAACCTAATTATAGTATTATAGTATTCGTAGTAACCTAATTGTAGTACTCGTAGTAACCTAATTGTAGTACTAAGTAGTAACCTAATTGTAGTAAGTAACCTAATTATAGTATTCGTAAAGTAGCCTCATTGTAGTACTCGTAAAGTAACCTAATTGTAGTACTCGTAAAGTAACTTAATTGTAGTACTCGTACTAGGATAAAAGCTATCTGAAAAAACGGCTGATTTTTGTTTTGATGCTTCTATAGCGTTTTGTGAAGGTAACAGCTCAAAAGAGTTTATTAGATAAAATAAAACTAGTTACAAGTTTATTGAAAATTTAAAAAAACCCACCAAAACCCCCGAGATCACCTTAGTTGTGGATGTGGGTAAATTAAATTAAATCAAATACATGCCCATGTAGTGGTATCGTCAGCGAATCTGGTTATTTGTACCGTCTGTGTGTTTGATGTATAAATATAGTCATGTGTGTACAAACAGTATAATAACGGTGATAAAATACGATCTAGTCATGTGTGTACAAACAGTATAATAACGGTGATAAAACACTTCCTTGTGGAACTCCGGTGTTATCTGAATGTCCCACTCAACCACCACAGTCTAAAGCGGCTTTTCCATGTGAACACAAGTCACTGAATGTCCCACTCAACCACCACAGTCTAAAGCGGCTTTTCCATGTGTGAACACAAGTCACCGAATGTCCCACTGAACCACCACAGTAATGCTTTTCCCATGTTGAACACAAGTCACTGAATGTCCCACTCAACCACCACAGTCTGTTTTCCATGTGTGAACACAAGTGAATGTCCCACTCAACCACCACAGTTGTGCTTTCCCATGTGATGAACACAAGTTGAATGTCCAACTCATCTAAAGCGGCTTTTCCATGTGCACAAGTCACTGAATGTCCCACTCAACCACCACAGTCTAAAGCGTGATGTGTGAACACAAGTCACGAATGTCCCACTCAACCACCACAGTCTAAAGCGTTGTGTGTGAACACAAGTCACTAAATGTCCCACTCAACCACCACATGCGTTTTCCATGTGAACACAAGTCACTGAATGCCCACTGATGCGTTGTGCACAAGTCACTGCCCACTCAACCACCACAGTCTAAAGCGGCTTTCCCTGTGTGAACACAAGTCACTGAATGTGTTGTGTGTGAACACAAGTCATGATACCCCTTACCACAGTTAATTTTCCATGTAATCTTGAATGTTTTAAAGGCATTTCCATGTATGAACACAAGTCACTGAATGTCCCACTCAACCACCACAGTCTAAAGCGGCTTTTCCATGTGTGAACACAAGTCACTGAATGTCACTCAACCACCACAGTCACACGGCTTTTCCATGTGTGAACACAAGTCACTGAATGTCCAACTCAACCACCACAGTCTAAAGCGACTTTTCCATTGTGAACACAAGTCACTGAATGTCCAACTCAACCACCACAGTCAAAGTATTTTCCATGTACACAAGTCACTGAATGTCCCACTCAACCACCACAGTCTAAAGCTTTTCCATGTGAACAACAACAATGTCAAGAACAACCACCACAGTCTAAAGCGACTTTTCCATAAACACAAGTCACTTGTCCAACTCAACCACCAAAAAGCGGCTTTTCCATGTGTGAACACAAGTCACTGAATGTCCAACTCAACCACCACAGTCTAAAGCGGCTTTTCCATGTGTACTTAATGCCTGATGCGTAATGCAGCGATTACATGGGAATTTAACTAAATTGTTTCCACGGGTGCGTGATGCGTTGTGCGTGATGCGTTGTGCGTGTGATGCGTTGTGCGTGATGCGTTGTGCGTGATGCGCTGTGTGTGATGAAAGTTGTGCGTCACATGCGCTGACGATGCGCTGCACGTGATGTGTGTGAATGATAGGCCTTATTTAATTTTCATGTAATCTTTGTTTTGGCATTACGTATGACGCATCGCGCATCACGCATCACGATCACGCATCACGCATCATCTATCATGAAAACCATGCTTTACGTACACATATGTCAACGTAGCTTAATCTAACAACTCACACCCTCCGATTAAACAAACCACCAGTAGTCTAAATGAACGCATCAATTCTACACAGCACTGTTGAAGCTACATCATGTATTTGTACAGTTATTTGCCCTCCCAAATACTCGATACAACAACAACAAGAACAACGACAACTACGCCTCTACACATAACGTCGTTTTAAAAACGAAAAGAAATGAAAAGAAGCAAGCAAGGAATATAGGGATGAAAACAAAATAAAAAGGGATACACAAAATCAGTCCGTGATTTGAACCCGGTACACAAGCGTGAAAGCAAGTCGTCACAGCCTGAGTGCAAAGGGAGGTGTGAATGAAAGGCACATTTAGAGCAGTGTATTTAGAGAATATGAGAGAGAGAGAGAGAGAGAGAGAGAGAGAGAGAGAGAGAGAGAGAGAGAGAGAGAGAGAGAGAGAGAGAGAGAGAGAGAGAGAGAGAGAGAGAGAGAGAGAGAGAGAGAGAGAGAGAGAGAGAGAGAGAGAGAGAGAGAGAGAGAGAGAGAGAGAGAGAGAGAGAGAGAGAGAGAGAGAGAGAGAGGGAGAGGGAGGGAGGGAGAGAGAGATAAAGAGAGGGAGGGAGGGAGAGGGAGGGAGGGAGGGAGAGGGAGGGAGGGAGAGAGAGAGAGAGAGAGAGAGAGAGAGAGAGAGAGAGAGAGAGAGAGAGGGAGGGAGAGAGAGAGAGGAGAGAGAGAGAGAGAGGGGAGGGAGGGAGGGAGAGAGAGAGAGAGAGAGAGAGAGAGAGAGAGAGAGAGAGAGAGAGAGAGAGAGAGAGAGAGAGAGAGAGAGAGAGAGAGAGAGAGAGAGAGAGAGAGAGAGAGAGAGAGAGAGAGAGAGAGAGAGAGAGAGAGAGAGAGAGAGAGAGAGAGAGAGAGAGAGAGAGAGAGAGAGAGAGAGAGAGAGAGAGAGAGAGAGAGAGAGAAGATAATATGTCTTTATTTGTCCATTACAATGCAATTAATCTCTTTCCCTTTCATTCTTTCTTCCATTCTGGATTTCACGACTAAAATCAATTCATGACGAAATCAGCGTTTTATGGATATGGACAATACAAAATCATATCGATTACGTTGTACAAATATAAATATATTTTTAAATCTTTGTAAATTGTTATCATAAATACAAAAGTAGAACTTCCATTCACGATATAAATAAATGTCTAAATAGTCTGTCTAAATAATATGTGTAATTCATTGATATTTTCTTATAAAAATTTGCATTTCTGTACACACCGATACAAGAAATATATGTTTAGTAAAAAAAATCAAAATAAGAACAAACTGAGAGTAAAAGTTTAAGGCATCGAAAAAAACAAACAAACTAAAAACAAAGAGTTTTCATGCCCTTTTTTTAATAACATTTACAGAGTATAGTTCGTCAAATGAAGGAAAATTAAGTTGCATTTTATTTGATGCTTTTGTTATTATCCTATTTAATTTCTTTTTATATTGCATGGAGACATTTCCTCCCCAGACAGTTAGTCCAAAAGTCGATATACTTTGAGAGATAGCGGTGTAGACTATTTTTAGAGTGCACTTCTTGCCTCAAAAGATCTCAGTTTTCGCAGAAAGTAGAAACGCTAATTTACTCGTTTGTACAGTGCATCCACGTGAGAGCGCCAGTTTAATTAATTGCTATAAGGAGTCATAAATATTTATAGGTAGTAGTAATTTCTTCGTTTTCGTCGTGGATTTGAAGCCGTAGATTTTGCTCGAAAAAAACTCGAGAAAATGTTCCAACCGTCGGCGGGGCTCAAACCCACTACCTTTTGATTTGAGAGGCTGACACCTTGCCTCTGGATTACCAACCCCCCCCCCCCCTTCCAGAGTTCTGAGGTCGTTGGTTGCAGGGTAACTCGGTGATCCAGAGAGGCCTCTCAACCAAAAGGTCATGGGTTCAAGCCCCGACGGTTGGAACGATTTCTCGAGAGTTTTTTTCGATGTGGGTAAATCAAATCAAATCAAGTGATCTTTCATATATATCTAACACAATTTTCATGTAGCTGTCGTTGCAATCGGGCTGTGCGACACGCTATCCTGTGTTTTTCTTGATTTTAGACATCTGCATGTATATTTTACTGCTACTGTCAAATTACTCAATCTTGTCGCTATGGCCTGCGTGATTATTTTTCTCATATTGATCTTCATTACAGTGAGTAACATCTTGTAAGCTTGTGTTTACCTTAAGGCTTTCAGTTCACTGTTTGAAAATAAGTATACTGACTCTCGCTGTGTATGTGTCCTCATTGTCTGATGTGTCCGTCTCGCTTTCAGTATTTATCTTGCTCTGTTGTGTAGTTGTGAATATATTAATCCATGTCGCCATGACTGTTTGATAGATCTGTAGCCTGGCTTTGTTTATTTGTATTGGGGTAAAAACAGAGTGGATTCGATTTCCTCTCCATTTTTTTCAAGAAAAGCAAAGGGGCAAGAGGAAAATGAGTTAACTTTGTAGGAAATGTATTGGGTGAGTTAGAGTTAGAGTGGATTTCTCTCCTTCTCCGCTACCAACCCCCCCCCACCCATACACACCCTCAAAGGTGAGGAGAGCGAGATAACTAAGAGCTGCATTAAATTCCATGCCATTTGCTTCCACCGGCCCCGTTGAGTGACTGTACACATAACGCGTATACACATAACTTTACATAGAGATGTGTTGACATATTTTTACGTAGATATGTATACACATAACTTTACATAGAGATGTGTTGACATATTTTAACGTAGAGATGTATACACATAACTTAACATAGAGATGTGTTGACATATTTTAACGTAGAGATGTATATACATAACTTTACATAGAGATATGTTGACATATTTTTACGTAGAACTGTATACACATAACTTTACATAGAGATGTGTTGACATATTTTAACGTAGAGATGTATACACATAACTTTACATAGAGATGTGTTGACATATTTTAACGTAGAGATGTATACACATAACTTTACATAGAGATGTGTTGACATATTTTTACGTAGATATGTATACACATAACTTTACATAGAGATGTGTTGACATATTTTAACGTAGAGATGTATACACATAACTTTACATAGAGATGTGTTGACATATTTTTGAAAAACGGATCTCGAAGCATTTATGCCGAATGTACCCTGTCGCCTCCTCTCCTCCTTTCCGTGTTCCCCCCATTTCCCATCCTTTCCTATGCACCCCAAGTCCTAGGCCTTTCTCCTATGAAGTCTTATTAATTTTGATTGTGTTAGAATGGTTTTGGTCTCCTGTGATGTGTTGACTTTCTTTGTCGTCTCATTAATTTTGATTGTGTTAGAATGGTTTTGGTCTCATGTGATGTGTTGACTTTCTTTGTCGTCTCATTAATTTTGATTGTGTTAGAATGGTTTTGGTCTCATGTGATGTGTTGATTGTGTTAGAATGGTTTTCTTGATGTCTTTCTTTGTCGTCTCATTAATTTTGATTGTGTTAGAACGGTTTTGGTCTCCTGTGATGTGTTGACTTTCTTTCTCGTCTCATTAATTTTGATTGTGTTAGAATGGTTTTTGCTCCTGTGATGTGTTGACTTTCTTTGTCGTCTCATTAATTTTGATTGTGTTAGAATGGTTTTTGCTCCTGTGATGTGTTGACTTTCTTTGTCGTCTCATTAATTTTGATTGTGTTAGAACGGTTTTGGTCTCATGTGATGTGTTGACTTTCTTTGTCGTCTCATTAATTTTGATTGTGTTAGAATGGTTTTGGTCTCATGTGATGTGTTGACTTTCTTTGTCGTCTCATTAATTTTGATTGTGTTAGAACAATTTTGGTCCTTTTAATTCACCATGAGATCACCGCACATGATGAACGATTCAAATTGCAATGAAGCAGACAAATCCGTCGAAGGCTGGCAGGAGTCGAATGATGAATCGTTGACACACGCGTGTCATTCATGGCTTCAAAACCAAGGACGAGGGTAGTGAGTTGTTGATTTCCAGCTATTCTATAGGCGAGTTGAGATTCTTCTTAAACCTTGGTGATGACACATTCCAGCATCGTTAATAAGCCGCTTACTGGCATTGGGAGGTGATGACACATTCTAGCATCGTTGATAAGCCGCTAACTGGCATTGGTAACTGGCATTGGGATGTGATGACACACTCCAGCATCGTTGATAAGCCGCTAACTAGCATTGGAATGTGATGACACATTCCAGCATCGTTGATAAGCCGCTAACTGGCATTGGGAAGTGATGACACATTCCAGCATCGTTGATAAGCTGCTAACTGCCATTGGGATGTGATGACACACTCCAGCATCGTTGATAAGCCGCTAACTGGCATTGGGATGTGATGACACATTTCAGCATCGTTGATAAGCCGCTAACTGGCTTTGGGATGTGATGACACATTCCACCATCGTTGATAAGCCGCTTACTGCCATTGGGATGTGATGACACATTCCAGCATCGTTGATAAGCCGCTAACTGGCATTGTGATGTGATGACACATTCCAGCATCGTTGATAAGCCGCTAACTGGCATTGTGATGTGATGACACATTCCAGCATCGTTGATAAGCCGCTAACTGGCGTTGGGATGTGATGACACATTCAGGCATCGTTGATAAGCCGCTAACTGGCATTGTGATGTGATGACACATTCAGGCATCGTTGATAAGCCGCTAACTGCCATTGTGATGTGATGACACATTCCAGCATTGTTGATAAGCCGCTAACTGCCATTGTGATGTGATGACACATTTCAGCATCGTTGATAAGCCGCTAACTGCCATTGTGATGACACATTCCAACATTGTTGATAAGCCGCTAACTGGCACATTCCAGCATCGTTGATAAGCCGCTAACTGCCATTGGGATGTGATGACACATTCCAGCATCGTTGATAAGTCGCTAACTGGCATTGGGATGTGATGACACATTCCAGCATCGTTGATAAGTCGCTAACTGGCATTGGGATGTGATGACACATTCCAGCATCGTTGATAAGCCGCTAACTGGTATTGCGATGTAATGACACATTCCAGCATCGTTGATAAGCCGCTAACTGCCATTGTGATGTGATGACACATTCCAGCATCGTTGATAAGCCGCTAACTGCCATTGTGATGTGATGCCACATTCCAGCATCGTTGATAAGCCGCTAACTGCCATTGTGATGTGATGACACATTGCAGCATCGTTGATAAGCCGCTAACTGGCATTGTGATGTGATGACACATTCCAGCATCGTTGATAAGCCGCTAACTGGCATTGGGATGTGATGACACATTCCAGCATCGTTGATAAGCCGCTAACTCGCATTGGGATGTGATGACGTTTCTCCACTATATAACTGAAAATAAGGTAATAAAAAAGGCCCCCAAGGTTGTGTCCTTAGCCCTTTATTGTACTCGTTGCATAGAAACCGGAGACTCGGTAGTCCAGAGGCAAGGTGTCGGCCTCTCAACCAAAAGGTACGGGTTCGAGCCCCTCACACAGTTGAACAATTTTCTCAAGTTCTTTCGAGCAAAATCTAGCCCTCCCCCCCCTAGTCCAGGTAGGTGGATCGACACCTAGTCCCATCGGAGACGGACGATGAAAAGGAGGTCCCGTGTGCAGACCATAACACTCTTTGCACGTTAAAGATCCCTTGGCTGTTTATAGGGCATTCGGGCCAAAATAAAAAATCCTACCCAAAAAACCCGAGGTCACCTTAGTTGTGGATATGAGTAAACAAACCAAACCAAATCGAGCACAGAAACAATTATAGAAGCGAGTGAAAAGACGTCAGCCTTGTTAAGTTTGCTGACGATACTGTGGTTGTTGGTGACATTGGACAGACAAATGGCGACTGTCTGTCATGTATAGACAATTTTGTAAAGTGGTGTGAAGAAAAAAATTTTAATTTGAATGTTGAAAAGACAAAAGAATGTAAATTGATTTTTGTTTTTATAAAAACCACCACATGTACCAGTCAGTATTAATTATCCCAATGTTGAAATTGTACAAACATTCAAATACATCGGTTGCTACGATTGGTGATAAACTTACTTCCATTGAACATGACAACGACGTATACAAAAAATGAAACCAAAGACTCTTTTTCTTGAGAAAACTGAAATAATTCAAAATAAATGAAACATTAATGTATAATTTTAATAGCAAATCACAGTGAGCATATGATCATATAGAATCTCTTGTTGGGGAGGCAACGTAATAAAGAAGGACTCATGAAAAATCAACAGAGTGATTAAAAAAGCCATTGAAATGACTAAATGTCATTACATTATATTTTGCTATCTTGTGAAATACTATTTTGCTATCTTGTGAAATAATATTTTGTTATCTTGATGAAATACTATTTTGTTATCTTGATAAATACTATTTTGTTATCTTGATGAAAAATTATTTTGTTATCTTGATGAAATACTATTTTGTTATCTTGATGAAATACCATTTTAGTATCTTAATTAAATACTATTTTGTTATCTTGATGAAATACTATTTTGTTATCTTGTGAAATACTATTTTGTTATCTTGTGAAATACTATTTTGTTATCTTGTGAAATACTATTTTGTTATCTTGATGAAATACTATTTTATTATCTGTTATCTTGATGAAATATTATTTGGTTATCTTGTGAAATACTATTTTGTTATCTTGAATCTTGATGAAATACAATTTTGTTATCTTGATGAAATACTATTTTGTTATCTTGTGAAATACTATTTAGTTATCTTGATGAAATACTATTTTGTTATCTTGTGAAATACTATTTTGTTATCTTGATGAAATACCATTTTATTATCTTTATGAAATATTATTTTGTTATCTTGTGAAATACTATTTTGTTATGTTGATGAAATACAATTTTGTTATCTTCATGAAATACTATTTTGTTATCTTGATGAAATACTATTTTGTTATCTTGATGAAATACTATTTTGTTATCTTGTGAAATACTATTTTGTTATCTTGATGAAATACCATTTTATTATCTTGTGAAATACTATTTTGTTATCTTGATGAAATACTATTTTGTTATCTTGATGAAATACTATTTTGTTATCTTGTGAAATACTATTTTATTATCTTGATGAAATACTATTTGTTATCTTGATGAAATACTATTTTGTTATCTTGTGAAATACTATTTTATTATCCTGATGAAATACTATTTTGTTATCTTCATGAAATACTATTTTGTTATCTTGATGAAATACTATTTTGTTATCTTGATGAAATACTATTTTGTTATCTTGTGAAATACTATTTTGTTATCTTGATGAAATACTATTTTGTTATCTTGTGAAATACTATTTTGTTATCTTGATGGAATACTATTTTGTTATCTTGATGAAATACTATTTTGTTATCTTGAAGAAATACTATTTTGTAATCTTGATGAAATACTATTTTGTTATCTTGATGAAATACTATTTTGTTATCTTGATGAAATACTATTTTGTTACCTTGTGAAATACTATTTTGTTATCTTGATGAAATACTATTTTGTTATCTTGTGAAATACTATTTTGTTATCTTCATGAAATGCTATTTTGTTATCTTGATGAAATACTATTTTGTTATCTTGATGAAATACTATTTTGTTATCTTGATGAAATATTATTTTGTTATCTTGATGAAATACTATTTTTTTAAAATTATTATCTTGATCGAATGTTTTTGTATTATACTGATCAAATATTACTTGCTTGTCTTCATCAAATACTATTTTGATTTCATGATAAAATATCCCGGGCAGTGGACAGGTAAGCACCTGTATGGGGATTAGGCGGTCCCGCTCTCCACGAGTCTCCTGCTGCCTTGAAGGCGGGTCTTGATTGACCAAAGGCTAAGGGAGTTAACCCTCAAGAAAAATAACAACCTGCTGCCTTGCAGGCTGTTCTTGACTGACCAAAGGTTAAAGGAGTTAACCGTGACAGAAAATAACAAGGCCCAGTAGGGGGCCTCAAGGTGGCAGCCCCACCATCTACCTAAGGTACAGTGTGCCAATCCCCTGCTTATCCAAAACCAAACCGATTCAAAGTATACATATAATGGTATACCCGGCTTGAACTTTCGAAGACGACTGAAAAAGAACACGGACTGTGATTTTTGGAACAGGGAATGTTATGGCAATAAATGGAAAAGAGTTAGAATTAGTTGAAGAAATGGAAAAATTCAAAGTAGACATTTTGGCTATTACAGAAACAAAGAAAAAAGGACAAGGAATAGAAAATGTAGGACAAATCATACTTTAATCTTCTCAGTAGATATCAAAGATAGAGCTAGAGCAGGAGTAGGCCTCCTACCTCCTAAAAGGCAAGAAAAACTACTAGAAAGTTGGAAATTTATAAGCCCACGGCTATTACTTGTAAATATTAAACCAAAAGGAAGAGAAATTAAATTAATAATAACTTATGGACCAAACGAAGATGCCACCAAAGAAGAAAAGGATATCTTTAAAAACGAATTACAAATAGCTGCAGAGAATCTCAAACCCAAACAGGAACTGATGCTTTTAGGAGATTTAAACGCTAGAATAGGCAACAATGTAGAAACATCAGGAGGGGTAATAGGTAAAGAAGGAGAGACAACAACTTCTCCAAATGGAGAAAGACTAATAGATTTTTGCCTAAAGAATAACATGAAAATAGCTAACATATTTTTCCTCATAAAGATATCCACAAATATACAAGAGTAAATGAAGACAGATGTGAAAAGTCAATCATAGACTACATAATAGTTAGCAGCTCCCTTTTTACAGTTCAATGGATGCAAGAGTAAACAGAGGAGCTGAAATATTTAGTGATCATCACCTAGTGATAGCCAAAATGAGATTACTGACTGAGGAAAACAAACAGAAAAGGAAAGAGAAGAAAGCTAATAAACTCAAAATAGAAGAACTAAAATAATAAACCAACAGTAAAACAGATATACCAATCCAGGATAAAAAGATCTATCAGTGAAAGGCAGATAGATCTGAAGGATAGCACAATAGAAGAAAAGTGGCAAATGTATAAAGAAACACTCCTCAGTTGTACTGACGAGGTCTGTGGAAGGAAACAAATTAAAGGAGATAGGAAAAGAACAGCATGGTGGAATGAGAATGTCAAGACTAAGATCAAAGAAAAGAAGGATGCCTGGAAGAAATACTTGCAAACAAAGAGACTAGAGGATAGGATAGATTACGTGAGTAAAAAAACTATCGCCAAAGAGGAAGTTAGGAAAGCAAAACAGGAACAGTGAGAAGACGTTTGGACAAAGAATTCAAGAAAGCTATCAAGGAAATCAAAAGCTGTTCTGGGGAGCAATGAAGAGCACGAGAAAGACCAAAGCATGTACAATACGACAAATTAAGAACGCCAAGGGAGAAATAATGAAAGGAGAGAGCGAAATCACGGAATGTGGAGAAAGTATTTTCAAAATTACATAATCCCTCCAGAACATATCAAACAAGGAGTACAGATCAATTATTAAGAGTAACAAGTAATCCAAATGAGACAGCTGAAAGTGTAGATGTCTCAATGGAAGAAATCCAAACAGTTATAAGAAAAGTGAAATTAGGAAAGGCCCCAGGAGCAGATCAAATTTATCCAGAAAGGATTAAAATCCTTATTTACAATTAGACAAATAATAGAAAAATTCCTTGAGAGAAACATTGACTTGCACCTCTGTTTTATTGACTTAGAAAAGGCATTTGACACTGTGAGGAGGGGCGATTTATGGCATTCCTCAAGAGAACACAACGTAGAGCAAAATTTAATAGAAGCCATTAAAAGTTTTTACAATAAACCAACATGTGCAGTGAGAGTAGCTGGAAACATATCTGAAGAATTTGATGTAGATATAGGAGTAAGACAGGATTGTATCCTAAGTCCTCTTTTGTTTATCACATTTATGGATTCAGTCGCATCCTCAAAAGAAGAAAATGAATGTAGGTATGTGGAAGCTCAAACCAGTAAATGTATCAATGCTTTCATTTGCTGATGATTTAATTCTGTTTGGAAAATCAGAAAGGGATCTCCAGTCGAATATCAACATGATGAATAATGAATTAAATAAAAGAGGAATGAGAGTAAATGCAAAGAAAACCAATACAATGCTAATAACTAGGAAGCTAAAATACAAAATCTTAAATTGGGCAGGGAGAATTTAGAACAAGTTCAAAGCTACAATTATCTAGGAATAATGATTAACTCAGAGGAAAACTAAGAGAAGAAATCAGCCAGAGAATCCAAAAAAGGCAAATGCAATATACAAAAATCTAGGAAAGGCATTTGTAGGTAAACAAGAATTGTCAACAAAAACCAAAATGGCAGTATACAATACAGGTTATTGTCCTACTCTCCTCTATGACAGTGAAACCTGGACCTTAGACAGTAGGGAATACAGTAAGTACAGAAAAATGAAATATCTAAGAAGAGTAGTAAGGAAAACTAAACGAGACAAAATCAGAAACACAACAATAAGAGATCAAACCAAAGCAGATAGCATAAAAACTAAGATAGAACTGAATCAACTGAGATGGTTTGGGCATGTTAACAGAATGAATGGCAATAGAATAGCTAAATCAGTATACAGTGCTAAAACTCAAGGTAAAAGACCAAAAGGCAGACATCGGAAAAAGCGGGAAGAGGATATAAAAGAGGCATTAACGCAAAGAAATGTAACTTTCACGGAGGGAAACAGAAACTGTCAGGACAGGGCAGCCTGGAGAAAGATAATCTCAAATTATCTAAACCCATACACCGGAAGGTAAAATGGGAGCTGATAAAGAAAGAAAGAAAGAAAGAAAGATGAAATATCTATTTAAAAAATTGCAGTCTAGCTAATAATAAATCAGAATCTAAAACGTCTTCTAATTCAGGATTATTCAAAGCTCAAACTCAAATGTAAGTTTCGCGTGGCAATATCATGCCCCATACTACTAGTTAAATCCATACTACATCACAGAAGATCTGTACAATTGAGACATCAAGTTTAATATTAGCGGGTATTAGCATTATATAGCCTATCTAGATCTACTTTGTTGTGATTTCATTCGGAAACCAACGTGTTCATTATGTTGAGCGGCGATGCTAGACGCCACAAACTGCCGAGTTCATCAAAACTGCCAATGAAATCTTGTATCAATCGTAGCCATCTTGTCGTAATAAACTTGATCAAACTGTTCATTTTGCGCCACTGTGAACCAATTCCGCCAATCTCCCACTTGTCCTGTAACGGCAGAAAGTTTAAAATACGAAATGTGTATTTAAAGTACGTCCCTGCAATGGTATAAAGTTTAAAATACGAAATGTGTATTCATCCCTGCAAAATGGTATAATGGTATAACGTTTAAAATACGAAATAATATTCATCCCTGCAATGGTAGAAAGTTTAAAATACGAAATGTGTATTTATAATGCAACAGTAGAAAGTTTAAAATACGAAATGTGTATTCAATGGTATATTCATCAACCTGCAATGGTTGGAAAATTGAAATTATACAAAAGTGTGTATTCATGCCATAGTGGGATAACATTTTTAATACGATGTGTGTGTGTGTGTGTGTACCTTTGCAAATGCATAAAAAATAATTAATTAAATGAAACGAAAAGCCTTTTTATCCTTGTAGAGGCAGAAAGTTTGACATACATGATACATTGTATATAATGCAGCCATCCCGCAGTGATAGAAAGTTTTAAGAAATGTATTTATAACTACAGTGATAGAAAGTTTTAAGAAATGTATTTATAACTACAGTGATAGAAAGTTTTAAGAAATGTATTTATAACTACAGTGATAAAAAGTTTTAAGAAATGTATTTATATCTACAGTGATAGAAAGTTTTAACAATGTAATATCTACAGTGATAGAAAGTTTTAAAAGTGTATTTATATCTACAGTGATAGAAAGTTTTAAGAAGTGTATTTATATCTACAGTGATAGAAAGTTTTAAGAAGTGTATTTATATCTACAGTGATAGAAAGTTTTAAGAAATGTATTTATATCTACAGTGATAGAAAGTTTTAAGAAGTGTATTTATAACTCTACAGTGAAGTAGAAAGTTTTTTAAGAAGTGTATTTATAACTACAGTGGTAGAAAGTTTTAAGAAGTGTATGTATAACTACAGTGGTAGAAAGTTTTAAGAAGTGTATTTATAACTACAGTGATAGAAAGTTTTAAGAAGTGTATTTATATCTACAGTGATAGAAAGTTTTAAGAAGTGTATTTATAACTACAGTGATAGAAAGTTTTAAGAAGTGTATTTATAACTACAGTGATAGAAAGTTTTAAGAAGTGTATTTATATCTACAGTGATAGAAAGTTTTAAGAAGTGTATTTATATCTACAGTGATAGAAAGTTTTAAGAAGTGTATTTATAACTACAGTGATATAAAGTTTTAAGAAGTGTATTTATAACTACAGTGGTAGAAAGATTTAAGAAGTGTATTTATAACTACAGTGATAGAAAGTTTTAAGAAGTGTATTTATAACTACAGTGATAGAAAGTTTTAAGAAGTGCATTTATAACTACAGTGATAGAAAGTTTTAAGAAGTGTATTTATAACTACAGTGATAGAAAGTTTTAAGAAGTGTATTTATAACTACAGTGATAGAAAGTTTTAAGAAGTGTATTTATATCTACAGTGATAGAAAGTTTTAAGAAGTGTATTTATAACTACAATGTAGAAAGTTTTAAGAAGTGTATTTATATCTACAGTGATAGAAAGTTTTAAGAAGTGTATTTATAACTACAGTGATAGAAAGTTTTAAACTACAGAAGTGTATTTATAACTACAGTGATAGAAAGTTTTAAGAAGTGTATTTATAACTACAATGATAGAAAGTTTTAAGAAGTGTATTTATAACTACAGTGGTAGAAAGTTTTAAGAAGTGTATTTATAACTACAGTGGTAGAAAGTTTTAAGAAGTGTATTTATAACTACAGTGATAGAAAGTTTTAAGAAGTGTATTTATAACTACAGTGGTAGAAAGTTTTAAGAAGTGTATTTATATCTACAGTGGTAGAAAGTTACAAAAGTTACAATCTTGTGCTTACACAAATTTGGATCATTTTTCAAAAGGTGTTTTTTATGGCTATACTCTTCATTTTGAGACTCACTTCAAAGATTTAATCTAAATGCGATTCTGATGAAATAAAAAAAAGAAATCCATTTTTATTACATGTACATTCCCTTAAACTTTTTAGCGTTTGAATCCATACACAAACAAAAAAAAAAAACGACATGCGCAAAACCCTGTTGAAAGTTCAAAGCGACAGAAACCGACGCCGACACCTGCCAAAACAGGCACACATTGTTCATTCGGACAGAAAGCGACAAGTGGCACACCTATTTTTGTTAGCTCTAATTGCTCACATAAATGATTTCATTATTTCAAATTTAGAAAAAAAAACAAATTAAATGTGAGGGAGCTTCACGTGACCAACCGAAGGAAGTGGCGCCAAAGTGCAGACCGATCCGCACTCTTTTTGAGAAGATCAGCTGACAGGAAGTTAGAAAAATGTAAACAAACCGGGTTGCCACAGCGGAGAGGAAGTTGAACGCACAGAGCAAGATGGCCGCCGCTTAATGTAAACGCGAAAGGGTTAATTAAGAAGGCATGGGTGTGGATCAATTATATTACTTAAAAACAAACAAAAACAACACATAAGCAAACAATAGAATGGAAAAATGAAACTCATGAGGTTGTGATGATTAAATGACGTATAAAGATGATGAGATTGTGATGATTAAATGAAATATAAAGATGATGAGATTGGGATGATTAAATGAAATATAAAGATGATGAGGTTGGGATGATAAAATCAAGTATCAAGATGATGAGCTTGGGATGATTAAATCAAGTATCAAGATAATGAGGTTGGGATGATTAAATGAAGTATCAAGATAATGAGGTTGGGATGATTAAATGAAGTATAAAGATGATGAGGTTGGGATGATTAAATGAAGTATAAATGATGATGATTAAATGTTGGAATGATTAAATGATGAGTATAAATATGATGAGGTTGGAATGATTAAATGAAGTATAAAGGTGATGAGGTTGGGATGGAAAAGGAGAAAACAGCGACATAACTCCCAAATAAACAAGAACTGGTTTGCAAGATATTACAAACTAAATCAGCGCTTACCCTTCCTGTACATGATCGATTGTCCAAGGTCATCCAAGTCAAATTTGCCTTTCCGTTCACGCATGCATGCGTAATGTGACATATGGATTCTATATTCGATATAAGGTCATCGGTGACTTCCACGTCAATGAATTTGGCAATATTCGCAATCGTCTTGCAAGGGTTCTGTAATGAACGAAATTGAATATGATAAAGTAACTGAAAGTGTTAGATTTAAACATCACAAGAAGAGACAAACGGGGAATGAAGACGTTAGACAACTCAGGTGGGCATCGAATCAAGCATGCAATTTATTGAGAGACAACAAATCAAATGCTTTGGACACGTCACGAGAATGGGGCCACAAGCCTCAAAGGCCTAGAAATTTAACCACGAGAATGGGGCCACAACAGCCAGCCTCAAAGGCCTACAACATGAAATTTAACGATTTGGACACGTCATGAGAATGGGGCCACAACAGCCAGCCTCAAAGGCCTACAACATGAAATTTAACGATTTTTGGACACGTCATGAGAATGGGGCCACAACAGCCAGCCCCAAAGGCCTACAACATGAAATTTAACGATTTGGACATGTCATGAGAATGGGGCCACAACAGCCAGCCTCAAAGGCCTACAACATGAAATTTAACGATTTGGACACGTCATGAGAATGGGGTCATGGGCCACAACAGAAAAGGCCTACAACATGAAATTTAACGATTTGGACACGTCATGAGAATGGGGCACACAGCCAGCCTCAAAGGCCTACAACATGAAATTTAACGATTTGGACATGTCATGAGCATGGGGCCACAACAGCCAGCCTCAAAGGCCTTACAGCATGGAATTTAACGATTTGGACACGTCATAGAAAGGGGCCACAACAGCCAGCCCCAAAGGCCTACAGCATGAAATTTAACGGACTCAAATCAAGAAGAAGGCCAAGGAAAAGATGAATCAATGGGAGTCAAATAGAATCTCCAAAAAAACCCCACTAAGTCGATCCAAAAGGCAACACAGCTGGCCCATGTCCGACAAGACATTTCGTCTCGATACCCTGAGTTGTAAAGGAGGACAGAAGAAGTAAAGTAAAGAGAAATGATAGATCTAAGGTGTTTTAGTCAATAGCAAGAGTCAACAGTTTCTAGTAGCGATACTCGACCCATGATGTGATTTGCCAAACAGTTCGCGATGTAAGTGTGTGTCTCGAACCTAATCGAACACACAACACCAAAGATGGGTTCATTAAAACTGTGTTTGTTTGTTTGACTCGTTATATATTGATGTATTTCTGATGCACTCTCTTTTGATTCAGATTTTTTGGCAGGATTAAAATTTTAAAATTTCATTTTATTTGATTAATAGTTTTAGGTAATCATTTGGCTTTTAATTAAGTTTGTGGCTTTATCAATTTATATTTATTTATTTATTTACTTATTTATCTATTTATTTAAAGAAATAGATAGTCAGAAAATGAGAAATTGACATAGAAGCAAAGTATTCATACCTCGGACAAACACAAACTGTATTTAAAAATCAAACCGGAGAAGAAAGAAAACAAGAAAATAAAGCGATTGGTAGAGTTTGGTACACAACGAACATTTTCAAGACAAAGACCCCCCCCACCCGCAATATTTATGAAACGAAGGGTATTCAATCAATGTATACTATGCAATTATAACATACGGGTTTCAGAACATGGTCACAATCGAAGATGCTAGCTAAGAAACAACAAAGCACCCAGAGAACAATGGAGAGAGAACTCACAAACGCTACATAAATATCGGATTCCTAGATAAGATCTCTCGCATTGAAATACAAAAAAAGAAAAAAAAGAAAACTGAAGTGCTTGATGTCCTAAAAGTACCTACTAGACATACATGGAAATGGATTGGCCATCTGGCAATATTTATAGAAAATCTCTTCTCTTTTCCATGACTGACTCCTTGAAGGAACATAAGGCGCGAAGAAATGTCTCTATTCAGTTCTGTCTTGGGTCATTCGTCTGATTTCTTCTGTGACTTTCTTTATTTCATTTCGTTCTTCTTATGATGTCCTTCGCCGTGTTCCTTTTCGTCTTTCTGTCCTTCCTTGGCCCTGAAGTGTCCATGTCAAATGAATGGCTGGGTGTCTCATGCTTTTCATTCTCAACACAAGTAACATGACCTGTCCACTTCCATTTTCTCTTGAAAATTTTTTTCTGACACAATATTATCTATTCCGGTTCTTGCTGCAATCACTCTATTGAAAATTCCACCTTCTCAATTTTTGAAAGACAATAGATGGACAAAACGATGTACAAAATGGCATCCATGATGATGGGCACAGAATCCACGTGGAAGACTACCGACGAAATGGCATGACGACATTAGAAATGACATGACGACATTAGAAATGATATGACGACATTAAAAATGACATGACAACATTAGAAATGACATGACAACATTAGAAATGATATGACGACATTAGAAATGACATGACAACATTAGAAATGACATGACAACATTAGAAATGATATGACAACATTAGAAATGACATGACAACATTAGAAATGACATGACGACATTAGAAATGACATGACAACATTAGAAATGACATGACGACATTAGAAATGACATGACGACATTAGATCTGACATGACGACATTAGAAATGATATGACGACATTAGAAATGATATGACAACATTAGAAATGACATGACGACATTAGAAATGACATGACGACATTAGAAATGACATGACGACATTAGAAATGACATGGACGCAACCTGGTTGAGGAAGCTATGAATAGAATACACCAGAAGGCATTTGCAAAGGACTGCATCCGCAGTTGAAGGGTGACACCTTGTCATTATTATCATCATAATCACCATCAACATCATCATCATCATCACCATCACCATCGCCCTCATCATCATCATCATCAACAACACCATCACCATCATCGCCCTCATCATCATCATCATCAATGTTACCACCACCATCATCGTCATCTCATCATCATCATCATCATCATCATGATTCATCATCATCATCATCATCACCATCATCGTCATCCTCCTCCTTCCTCCTCCTCCTCCTCATCATCATCATCATCATGATCACCACCACCATCATCATCATCATCATTACCATCATCATCATGATTCATCATCACCATCGCCATCACCATCACCATCATCTGTTCTGATCATTCCCTATTCGCCATCTGTACGGTCCTCAAAAAGAAACATATACAATTTCTATGTGTCTTAAAATCACATATACGACTTGTCGCTCATATTTTATAAGAAGGTTCTATTTTGTTTATTGTGAGAGTTCTTTTCAAATCATTTTGTTTTTTATTGCTCTTATTCTGTTGCAGTCAATCAATCAAGGTAAGAAGATTTTATTGACCTAATAACTTTCAAAGTCCTTTCTTACTATAATCATTGACCTAATGTTTTCAAAGTCCTTTCTTGGCATAATCATTGACCTAATGTTTTCAAATTTCTTCTCTTACCATAATCGTTGACCTAATGTTGTCAAATTCCTTCCCTTACCAAGGATCTGATGTTTTTAAATTCCTTCCTTATCATAATCATTGACCTAATGTTTTCAAATTGCTTTTTACCATAATCAATGACATAATGTCTTCAAATTGCTTTCTTAACATAATCATTGACCTAATGTCTTCAAATTGCTTTCTTAAAATCATAATCATTGACCTAATGTCTTTAAATTGCTTTCTAAAATAATCACTGACCTAATGTCTTTAAATTGCTTTCTTACCATAATCATTGACCTAATGTTTTCAAATTCATTTCTTACATAATCATTGACAAATGTCTTCAAATTCATTTCTTACCATAATCATTGACCTAATGTCTTCAAATTGCTTTCTTACCATAATCATTGACCTAATGTCTTCAAATTCCTTTCTTACCATAATCATTGACCTAATGTTTGCCAAGCTACTGATATCCTAATACGTGTATGTGTATAATTGTCAACGCACAGGGGACTCGGTAGTCCAGTAGTCCAGACCAAGGTGTCGGCCTCTCAACCCCAAAGGTAATGGGTTCGAGCCCTGCCAACGGTTAAAACTTTTCTCGACTTTTTTCCTTTTTTCTAGCAATATCTACTCTCCCCAAGGTTCAAGTAGGTGGATCGACACCTAGTCCCATCGGAGACGGATGATAAAAAAGAAGTCCCGTGTGCACACACATAACACCCTGAGCACGCTAACGATCTCGTGGCTGTTTACAGAGCTTCCAGGCAACACAAAAATCCTCCCTCTCCTCCTAGATAACATAAGTTGTGGATAAACCCCAACTAATCAAATAAAATAAAGTAAAATAAAATAAAATAAAATAAAATAAAATAAATAAACAAAATAAAATAAATAAAATAAAAATAAAATCGAATCATATCAAATCAAAACAAGCCAAATGGCCAATATTCCGAGAGATCCTCATAGTTGACTTCCATGAAAGGGATGTTACTTTGGTGTATATCTACGTTTGCTGCCCTTCGCCTCAACTCTTGATGTGAGAAAACCAAGATCCGTAGTCCACTGTGGATGTCATAATATGTTAATATTATTTTAAAAAAAAATGTGTATTGTTTTCTCCATCTATTGTTACTCAAGACCTTTCAAATACCCCCAGCCACCCCACTCCTCAAAAATATCACAATACAAAAGACAAAACAACAACAAAACATTTTGTTTACATTGTACAAGACTAGAAGTACACTGTATTGAGTTTAAAATAATTTCATTTATCTCCATTGAATGCCTGGATTGGAATATCTATCTATCTATCTATCTATTGATCTATCTATCTATCTATCTAACTATCTATCTATCTATCTATCTATCTATCTATCTATCTATCCATCTATCTATCTATCTATTTATCGATTTATCTATCTATCTATCTATCTATCTATCTATCTATCTATCTATCTATCTATCTATCTATCTATCTATCTATCTATCTATCTATCTATCTATCTAACTAACTATCTATCTATCCATCTATCTATCTATCTATCTATCTATCTATCTATCTATCTATCTATCTATCTATCTATCTATCTATCTATCTAACGATTTATCTATCTATCTATCTATCTATCTATCTATCTATTTATCTATATATCTATCTATCTATCTATCTATCTATCTATCTATCTATCAATATCTATCTATCTATCTATCTATCTATCTATCTATCTATCTATCTATCAATATATCTATCTATCTATCTATCTATCTATCTATCTATCTATCTATCTATCTATCTATCTATCTATCTATCTATCTATCTATCTATCTATACATGTCTATATCTCTCTATTTTCATATCTATCTATCTATCTATCTATCTATCTATCTATCTATCTATCTATCTATCTATCTACCTATCTGTTTCTCTGTCTCTATCTTCATATCTATCTATCTATCTATCTATCTATCTATCTATCTATCTATCTATCTATCTATCTATCTGCTTCTCTGTCTCTATCTTCATATCTATCTATCTATCTATCTATCTATCTATCTATCTATCTATCTATCTATCTATCTATCTATCTATCTATCTATCTATCTATCTATCTATCTATCTATCTATCTGCCTCTCTGTCTCTATCTATCATATTTATCTATCTATACATATGTCTCTCTATCTTTATATCTATCTATATCTATCTATCTATCTATCTATCTATCTATCTATCTATCTATCTATCTATCTATCTATCTATCTATCTATCTATCTACCTCTCTGTCTCTATCTTCATATCTATCTATCTATACATATGTCTCTCTATCTTTATATCTTGATATGTTTCTATCTATCTATCTATTTATCTATCGAAATATCTGTCTACCTGTTAATTCATGTGTCAATCTGTCTGTCTGTCTATCTAAATATCTCTATACGTGAGACATACAGACCGACAACAGACATATAGACACACATACACACAGAGAATCAGATACACACACATACATACACATACATTATTTACCTTTGCCAGACAGAAACAAAGGGAAATAATCCTTAAATATTCCTTTATAATGATAATAATCGGACAGTTTGATGTGATGGTGGTATAACGACACAATTGTGTCTTTCGGGTTCCGTGTCAGGTAGAGTAGCTTTGGCTTCATAGTGTGTACCTGTAAACAGCAAGATGTGTCAAATATCATACACGTGCTCAGCCAGAAATAGAATCGTAACAAACAATTTATTTAAAGCAATACAATATAAATGGCTACACTCTTTATCCCATGAGACCAGCTTACGTTGATACAAGATCAAAGATACGTAGTTCTATGATTCAAACAATGATCGTTACCCTATAATCATATTCATTATCTATTTGGCGTGCTCTAAGGCGCTTCACAGAAATCACACACTTGTATACAAGCGATAAATGTTAATAATAATGCTAGCCAGAATGGTTCTGTTTTAAGATGTGATTTGAAAGTTCTGTAGTTCGTATAGTTTCTGGGTTGTTTTTTGTTTGTTTTTTGAGTTTGAGTGCCAGACAGTGGGTGTGGCATTAGAAAAGATCGGTCGGCGAATTGGGTTTCCTGACCTTCTCATTTTAAGATTGACTGCGTTTGAGGATCTGAGGCTGCTAACGGCAACGTTGATGTCAATCAGAGCTTCGAGATGTTTAGATGAAGATTTCTCAATCTTCTCTCTGTCAAACAGTCAATTTAGCCACCACGCAGTTAACTGTGACAACCATCAAATCGATCTGGATCAAAACATCAATCCATCTGCAACTCAATCAATCAAGAGATCATCATCATCTCATCCATCCATCTACCAGCTAGCCAGCCAATCAATTGATACCCACACTGTCAACTAAGAGATCATCACATCCATCTACCAGCTAGCCAGCCAATCAATTGGTTCACACTGTCAGTCATCACATGTCTACATCCATCTATCTACCAATAGCCAGCCAATCAATTGGTACACACTGTCAGCAAGAGATCATCACATCCATCTACCAGTTTTCAATGTTTCAGTTTCCATCTACCAGTTCAATTGGTAATCAAGAGATCATCACATCCATCCAGTAGCCAGCCAATCAATTGGTTCACACTGGGAATCATCACATCCATCTAGAGAAATCAATTGGTTCACACTGTCGGTCAATCATCACATCCATCTACCAGCTAGCCAGCCAATCAGTTGGTTCACTGTCAACCAATCAATCATCACATCCATCTACCAGCTAGCACTCAGCACACTGTCACCAATCGATCATCATCCATCCTGTTCAGATCATTCATCCACCATCTACCAGCTAGCCAGCCAGCAAGAATCATCACATCCATCTACCAGCTAGCCAGCCAATCAATTGGTACACGCTGCCAACAAGAGATCATCATCCATCTACCAGCTAGCCAATAAGAGATCATCATCCATCTACCAACTAGCCAGCCATCAATTGGTACACGTCATCAATCTACCAGCTAGCCAGCAGATCATCACATCCATCTACCAGCTTCAATTGGTACACGCTGCCAGATCATCCATCTACATCTCAATTGTTTCTAGGAGCCAATCAATTGGTACACGCTGCCAACAGAATCATCACATCCATCTACCAGCTAGCCAGCCAAACAGAGATCATCATCCATCTACCAGCTAGCCAAACAGAGATCATCATCCATCTACCAACTAGCCAAATCAATTGGTTAGCCACCACGCCAGCCAATCAATTGGTTCACCTGTCAACCAATCAATCATCACATCCATCTACCAGCTAGCCAGCCAACAATTTACACACTGACAATCAATCATCACATCCATCTACCAGCTAGCCAGCCAATCAATTGGTACACACTGCCAACAATCAATCATCACATCCATCTAGCAGCTAGCCAGCCAATCAATTGGTACACACTGTCAACCAAGAGATCATCACATCCATCTACCAGCTAGCCAGCCAATCAATGCCAATCATCATCCATCTACCATAGCCAGCCAATCACACACTGTCCAACCAATCAATCATCACATCCATCTACCAGCTAGCCAGCCAATCAATTGGTTGCCAACAATCAATCATCACATCCATCTAGCAGCTAGCCAGCCAACCAAGAGATCATCAATCTACCAGCTAGCCAGATCAATTGGTACACATCAATCATCACATCCATCTAGCAGCTAGCCAGCCAGCAAGAGATCATCAATCCATCTAGGTAGCCAGCCAACCAAGAATCATCACATCCATCTACCAGCTAGCCAGCCAACCAAGAGATCATCACATCCATCTAGCAGCTAGCCAGCCAATCAATTGGTACACAGTCAACCAATCAATCATCACATCCATCTAGCAGCTAGCCAGCCAATCAATTGGTACAAACTGCCAACCAAAGATTCATATATTATGCTCAAACAAAATCAACCAGTAATAAGATTAGTCAATAATAGATCTATAATTTATCATCAATCTTTTAAGTATCGTTAATTGTCCAATCAATAATAATAATAAAAAACCCCACCCACAACAACAACAACGCTAATCGTCAACGATTAAAGCACGTGACATGAGAGGGCCATGTGGCGTCATCGATTGAGTGTGAGTATTGATCATAGCGACACTGATTCAAAAACCCTGGCTGGTCTAGTTTATTTCTCTTCTTTTGCTTTATTTTTAATTTTTTACGAGGTTGCAGATATCAGAAAGGAAATTAACTCTGCTCTCTTTACTTGACTCGTCAGGTGGCAATCAGCTCCCATTAGCAAAACAGAATTTCTCCACAGTCACAGTATTAGTACGAAGCCTAACAGGAAGCTGCATTGAATGCTCTCAAAAGGAGTCGATAAACATTTGAAATGAAATAGCCTGAAAGAGTAGCACCTATGCGGTGATACCACTGAGTTTAATTTTGGTTTTACCCACATCCACACTCAGGTGATCTCGCGGCTTCAGGGGGATTTTTAAGCTTTGCCTTGTAAACATCCAAGATATCTTTAACATGCGCAGAGTGTTGGGATCTGCACACGGGACCCTCCTTTGAGCGTCCTTCTCCGATGGGACTAGTTGTCGATCGACCTACCTGGACCAGGAGGGGGAGTGGGTTAGGTTTACTAAAAACTTTTCAATCAGTCGGGGTTTGGACCCGTGACCATTTGGTTGAGAGGCTGACACCTTGCCTCTGGACTACCGAGTTCCCGTGTGACGACACGGACTACGGAATCCATTTTCAACTTTACATTACGACATGGTTTGAACATGCAACCACAAGGTAGAGTAGCCTTTCACCTGAGATGGAAGCTGATCGAACAGCACGTGAGTGTTGAGAACTCTCCTCGATGGGAGAGCATCAATGTTCTTCTCTGTTCTGTTTGTTCCATCATGGTGACATCTTTCTCCACAGTGTCAACGTTTGTAGAGCCTTTGAGTAGCATGCGAACAATCTCCACACCCAGTGCGTCCCTGTGAATGGTCAATTACATTTTTTTTAAAATTTACCCCACGTCCACAACTAAGGTGATCTCGGGATTTTCGGTAGGCATTTCAATTTTGCCGCCCCGACTGCCCTGTGAACAGCCAAGGGATCTTGAACGTGCACAGAATGTTGTGATGATCTGCACACGGAACCGTCCGTCTCCGATAGGACTAGGTCGTGTAGGTACACCTACCTGGACCAGGTGGGGTGGGGGGTTAGATTGCACTCGAATACACTAGAGAAAATCTTTCAACCGTTGGCGGGCTCGAAGAGGCCGACACTTAAGCCTCTGACTATTTTTGTCCATCAGTTCGTATTTTGTGATCGCAAGTAGGAGCTAGTTGAAAATGTTACTGTAAATGTTGCCTGTGAGTGCCTGGCATGTTAATGTTAGACGTAGAGTCATGTTTCTACGTGTAGCTGCACATAATGATATTGTGCTGTGTAAACAATTCTGTGTGTTGCTGATAGGTCCTACTTCTTTCCATTCACGATTTGACTTTCATCTGTTGGCTGTTTCCTCATAATTCATCAGGATCATGAGGTATACTAGTATGGTGGAAGGGGTAAATGTCAGTGACACAAACAAGCATGTGCATATATACTCGATAGATAGATAGATACATAGATTGATAGATATGGAGATAGATATTTAGATAGATAGACGTTTCTGTTCGCCAAAGGCTTTAGGATAGGCCCCTAAAGATAACCATATTTTGATGTGGGAGATAGATAGATAAAGTCGTTGATAGATAGATTGTTAGATAGGAGATGAATTAATAAACTTCATAGATAGATTCTTTGATACGGAGATTTTTATTCAGCTAGATA
>JAXRKP010000353.1:52500-55000 GCA_037039925.1 Doris montereyensis | reverse complement strand
GCGAGTGACAACTGACTGAAAGTATAGATATAGACTGATAGCAATATAGACAGGGCAAAACACTAAGTTTAGAAATCTGAAAGTAAAATATTATAGCGATCTGAACAAAGGAAAAAAAGATAAAAAAGAAATATTAAGAAGAAGACCTAATTAAAAACCAAAAGTAGAGATGCTAACTGAAATGGTATAGTGATGTTAATAGAATGAACGTTGAAAGGATCGATAAATCAAATATTTTAGACAGGGCAGAAACTCAAAGTAAAGAACTATAACTGAAATATTTTTAGCGAGTGCAACAACAAAATTTGTTTTGATTTAATTTGATTTGATTATCCACGAGGGCAACAACGAAAATTATAAAATAATTGAAATATTATAACGAGAGCAAATACGAAAAGCATGAAAATAACTGAAATATTATAGCGAGTGCAACAACACGAAAGTATAGATATAACTGAAATATTATAGCGAGTGCAACAACAAAAAGTATAGATATAACTGAAATATTATAGCGAGGGCAACAACGAAAAGTATAGATATAACTGAAATATTATAGCGAGTGCAACAACAAAAAGTATAGATATAACTGAAATATTATAGCGAGTGCAACAACAAAAAGTATAGATATAACTGAAATATTATAGCGAGGGCAACAACAAAAAGTATAGATATAACTGAAATATTATAGCGAGGGCAACAACAAAAAGTATAGATATAACTGAAATATTATAGCGAGTGCAACAACAAAAAGTATAGATATAACTGAAATATTATAGCGAGGGCAACAACGAAAAGTATAGATATAACTGAAATATTATAGCGAGGGCAACAACGAAAAATATAAAAATGACTGAAATTTTATAGCGAGGGAAACAGATATAACGAAAAGTATGAAAAATGACTAAAATATTATAGCGAGTGCAACAACAAAAAGTATAACAATAACTGAAATATTACAGCGAGGGCAACAACAAAAAGTATAAAAATAACTGAAATATTATAGCGAGAGCAACAACGAAAAGTATAAAAATAACTGAAATATCATAGCGAGGGCAACAACGAAAAGTATAAATATGACTGAAATATTATAGCGAGGGCAAAAACGAAAAGTATAAGGATAACAAATATTATAGGGATAACTTAGATATGACTGAAATAGTAAGAGAGGACAACAACGAAAAGTATAAAAATACTTAAATATTATTTCAAGAGCAACATAAAAAAACCCTGCCAGAATGGCTAAAACATAATTTCGAAGACTATGAAGAAAACTATAAAAATGCCTAGATATAATTTCAAGAAGAAAAACCCAAAATATTATAGCCAACCCTGTCAAACTAAAAGAATGCCAACGAATATAATTTGGGTGGCAATAATGACTGAAATATTATAGCGAGGGCAAAAAACGAAAAGTATAAGGATACCAAAGGGATACTTTGTGAAGAGTGAAATTATATAAACATACGTTAACTACAATTTCAAGAGCAACATAAAAAAAAACCCTGAAATGGCTAAAACATAATTTCGAAGACTATGAAGAAAACTATAAAAATGCCTAGATATAATTTCAAGAAGAAAAACCCCCAACCCTGTCAAACTAAAAGAATGCCGAATATAATTTGGGTGGCAATAATGAAACGTGTAAACTAAGGAAAGAATCCGAATACAGTTTTGCTGACAACCAAATCTAAAAAAACATGTCTAAAACTAAACCAACCAAATCTAAAAGAAACATGTCTAAAAAACTAAATACCAATCAAATCTAAAAGAAACATGTCTAAAAAACTAAACCCAACTAAATCTAAAAGAAATATGTCTTAAAAACTAAACACCAATCAAATCTAAAAGAGACATGTCTAAAACACTAAACCCAACTAAATCTAAAAGAAATATGTCTAAAAACTAAACCCAACCAAATCTAAAAAGAAATATGTCTAAAAACCCAAACCCATCCAAACTATACGAAGGCGTTAAATACAAATTGGAGGATAACATCCAATGTTAAAAGAATGCCTGCAAATACAATTTTAAGAAAAACAACCAAACAAGTTAAAGCTAAAACATTGTATGCAAAAAACCCCAACCAAATAGGAAGGCTCTTTAGACATAACCCCGTGGACAACTGCAGCTAATGTTATAAGAATATCTGCAGGTATAAATTTAAGGAAAAGAATAAAACAAACTAAAGCTAATAGAATGTCCATAATGTATATGTATTTAGTATAATACAGTACAAAAATAAATAGAAATTATATGAATGCATGGAATTAAGTTTAGAGGAAAATCGCCAATGTCAACTTACGATAATTGTATCTAGACTCAGCTACCACTCTGCTGCCTTGGATGAAGTAGCCACATCGACTGCCGAATTCACTTATCAACACACCAGAAGCCCCTAAAAACGCAATTCCATGTTTACTGCCAGCACTGGTTCTATCGTTAATCAATAACGACACATTATTATGGATCGGCAAAAGCCATGTCGATAACGTCCGACTTT
>JAXRKP010000353.1:37500-47500 GCA_037039925.1 Doris montereyensis | reverse complement strand
AGAGACATCATATCCTTTGAATTAAAACCGCGAATAACTGTAGCTACCCAACAAGTTCCAATGAAACCCCCCAAAAAAAAAAAACAAAACAAAAACAAAACAAAACAAAACAAAAACAAAAAACCCATCAATTCACCCGGTAAGAGAAGATCGACAGAGACAATTGTAATTGTTGTTTGAATCGAATTCTTATTGTAATGCATCACCTAATGATCTACTCTTGATTAGAAAGTTCAAAGTTCAACATCGCAATTGAAAACCATGGATGGCGTACGTCTGCTACAACTTCCTTCCTGGAGAGCAGATTCAGATCCCTGGGGAAAGTTTACACCTCGACAAGGTGGCACCTACGCTGACACGCATGTGCGATTCCGTCAAGAAAGTAAACACAGTCTAATTACTTTATGCACGAGCAGCTTTTTAAATCTATTGCGATTTGCTTTTATTGTCATTATACTCTACTTATCCTGGTAAAAAATTTGTTTGGAGGTATAGTAATTAAGTACAATATGTTACCAATATATATTTTTTATGTCTTTTGTGTTGTAAAATTTAAAAAAATAAGTCCCAAAAACATTCTTTTCAGTAAACATAATCAAAGCAAAACAAAAAGAACCGTTCGAACTAAGCATAAAATATACCCCTTCATGATTTCGTAAGGCGAAAAATTTGACAAAAAGCCAACTTGATTTCGACCTTATATTCATAGGGCACAAGACCACACTCACTCCAGGTCGACAGCCATAGCTGCCTTCAATATCGATGCCATTGTTGGCAATCACGTATTCGAAAAGACTTCTTCTTCATAATAACTAACCAACTACATTCTTGAGTATATATACCAGCGCGTAATATTCTATATTGAACCTAAAATATTAATCCAATTTTGGCTTTAAAGTGATGTGTTTAAGTCTTCACTGCTGTTGCTGAGTTTTATTTCTCTTGGCAGTCCATTGCACTGCCTTACTGTACTAGGGTGAAATATGTCAATTCCACAGCCTTACTGTACTAGGGTAAAATGTGTCAATTCCACAGCCTTACTGTACTAGGGTAAAATGAGTCAATTCCACAGCTTTACTGTACTAGGGTAAAACGAGTCCATTCCACAGCCTTACTGTACTAGGGTAAAATGAGTCCATTCCACAGCCTTACTGTACTAGGGTAAAATGAGTCCATTCCACAGCCTTACTGTACTAGGGTAAAATGAGTCCATTCCAGAGCCTGACTGTACTAGGGTAAAATGAGTCCATTCCACAGCCTTACTGTACTAGGGTGAAACAAGTCCATTCCACAGCCTTACTGTACTAGGATAAAATGAGTCCATTCCACAGCCTTACTGTACTAGGGTAAAATGAGTCCATTCCACAGCCTTACTGTACTAGGGTAAAATGAGTCCATTCCACAGCCTTACTGGGTACTTCCACAGCCTTAGGGGTAAAATGAGTCCATTTCACAGTCTTACTGTACTAGGGTAAAATGAGTCCATTCCACAGTCTTACTGTACTAGGGTAAAATGAGTCCATTCGACAGTCTTACTGTACTAGGGTAAAATGAGTTCATTCCACAGTCTTACTGTACTAGGGTAAAATGAGTCCATTCCATAGCCTGACTGTACTAAGGTAAAATGAGTCCATTCTACAGCCTTACTGTACTAGGGTAAAATGTGTCAATTCCACAGCCTTACTGTACTAGGGTAAAAACAAGTCCATTCCACAGCCTTACTGTTCTAGGGTAAAATGAGTCCATTCCACAGCCTTACTGTACTAGGGTAAAGTGAGTCCATTCCACAACCTTACTGTACTAAGGTAAAATGAGTCCATTCCACAACCTTACTGTACTAGGGTAAAATGAGTCCATTCCACAGCCTTACTGTACTAAGGTAAAATGAGTCCATTCCACAGCCTTACGATACTAAGGTAAAATGAGTCCATTCCACAACCTTACTGTAATAGGGTAAAATGAGTCCATTCTACAGCCTTATTGTACTAGGGTAAAATGAATCCATTCCACAGCCTTATTGTACTAGGGTAAAATGAATCCATTCCACAGCCTTATTGTACTAGGGTAAATGAATCCATTCCACAGTCTTACTGTACTAGGGTAAAATGAGTGCAGGTGACAATCTTGAAGATGGGACTATGTATTTTTGGCAGCCTGATATGGTTGTTATTGAGTTAAGTTTAAGCTGATCTAATGGAATAAACAGATGGCCATTTATAGTCTTAAAGAAAATATTAATTTTATTTCAGGCTCTATGATCTTCTAAAGGTATCCATTGCAATTGGTTCATGTGAGATTGGGTATTTCCTTTAGTGTATGTATACTTATTAGTTACAAAGCGGGCTGCTTTCTTTTGTACTTTCTCAATTTCTTGTATGTAAGTATGCTGGTGTGGGTCCCAGACACAGCTACCATAATTTACGAAAGTCTTGTAGCACTTCTCTTTTACATTTTAAAGACAGTTGTAAAGGTTTCTTCTAAGGAAGGCCAACAGGCCATTTGCTTTTTTTGTATATAGTGTGTGCTCTATGTTGTTATTTCCGTTGCAATTTAGTGTCTATTGTAAGTCTTAGGTATTTTGCACTTGTCTGGCCAACCACCATTGCATCCATAGTTTCCTAGAAATTGTACACAACAGATTGTTTAAACTATTGAAAATGAATAATTGTAATAATTTATTACTCTTTAAAGCTCATGTTAATATAAAAAACAAAACAATGATTAGTTTATGTGAAAAGTTAAGTTATCTTTGGAATCGTTCTATTCGTACCTGAGAAGTTGGACTTGTAAAAAGGTATCATTGTGATTCAAAACCGCCAGGAAAAGATAGCATCCCACATTTATCGCACCTTGAAAGACAGCAAAGTGACAGATTACACACTTCACACTGGCACCATTTTGGTTTCATATTCTTTGATGTGTCAACTGAACCAAGCCATCAATAGGACACACATCTTCGAATTGGAGCTTTGCTTTCGAACTTTAAAGGGCATCTCAAGAAGTAGTTATGTTCTCTGGGAAATGCATATTATGCTATTTTGAAGTCAGGAAAGCGGAAACACGTATATTTCACTAACAAATTATGAAAAATGAAAATAATAACCACGATCAGCCTGCAATTCAATTTACCTTTACCATTAATTTAACATTAATGCTGCTCGGATCACAGGACAGTTATACGATTTCGTAATGGGCGTTATTTCCAGCTCATATTCCCTTTATCAACAACAACACTAATCATTGTTTTGAGATCTGTCTTCACGTGTGTACCATATTTACCAGTATGGCCCATTGCACTTAACACCATTTGATTTGGAGTGACTAACTAATTTTCAAGTGCTTTTAACATGTCGACCTTCTATGGTCCCAAGGGAACAAAATACTCAGCACGACCCGCATTGGCATTACATCATTTTTAATTAGTCTTCTTCTTCTTCTTCTTCTTCTTCTTCTTCTTCTTCTTCTTCTTCTTCTTCTTCTTCTTCTTCTTCTTCTTCTTCTTCTTCTTCTTCTTCTTCTTCTTCTTCTTCTTCTTCTTCTTCTTCTTCTTCTTCTTCTTCTTCTTCTTCTTGTTCTTCTTCTTCTTCTTCTTCTTCTTGTTCTTCTTCTTTTCTTCTTCTTCTTCTTCTTCTTCTTTTTCTTCTTCTTCTTTAATTACCATTATTATTATTATTATTATTATTATTATTATTATTATTATTATTATTATTATTATTATTATTATTATTATTATTATTATTATTATTATTATTATTATTATTATTATTATCATTATTATTACCATTTTTATTATTCTTGTTATTACTATTATTATTACTATTGTTATTATTATTGTTATTATCATTGTCATTATTATTGTTATTATTATTGTTATTATTACGGTTATTATCATTATTATTGTCATTATTATTATCATTATTATTATCATTATTATTATCCTTATTATTATTATTATTATTATTATTATTATTATTATTATTATTATTATTATTATTATTATTATTAATATTATTATTATATTACTATTATTATTATTATTATTATTATCATTATTATCATATTATTATTATATTATCATTATTATCATTATTATTATTTATTATTTATTATTATTATTGTTATTATTATTATTATTATTATTATTATTATTATTATTATTATTATTATTATTATTATTATTATTATTATTATTATTATTGTTATTATTGTTGTTGCTTTCATTATTATTATTATTACTATATTATTATTATTATTATTATTATTATTATTATTATTATTATTATTATTATTTTTACTATCATACCTGTATCATATTTTAAACAATTGCACACCCTACTCATTCTATGTATGGCCTCAGAGAGAGAGAGAGAGAGAGAGAGAGAGAGAGAGAGAGAGAGAGAGAGGGGGAGGGAGGGCGAGAGAGGTGATGGAAGGAGGGAGTGAGAGAGGGGAGAGAAGGAGTGAGACAGACAGACAGACAGACAGAGAGGGCGGGGGGAGAAAGATAGTGAAGGAGAGAGAGAGAGAGAGAGAGAGAGAGAGAGAGAGAGAGAGAGAGAGAGAGAGAGAGAGAGAGAGAGAGAGAGAGAGAGAGAGAGAGAGAGAGAGAGAGATTAAACCAGCACTATAAAAATGGGAGTCAACGTTTTAACGAGTGTGGAACTGGATTGTGGGAGTGGTTTGTTTATGTCTTGACGACTGCCGACGCTCTAAACGAAATCTTGGATCTAGAATCTAGATCTAGATCTAGATCTAGATCTAGTTCAAAATCTCTTAAGCGACTTCTATGATTAAGTTCTAATATGAAATGGTGTTTTTCTCATATTTTTAAAAGAATCAATATTGGGATGAACCCAATTGGAAGTATTATTGCATCACTAACACGAAACCAGGAACTGGATTAGATCCACGAAGGTTTAGATTCAGGATTGCACAAGCGCTTGACATAGATCTATTATATCACACAGTAAGAGAAGGAGTCTAAATTTAGTAACTCACGAAAGTCTGACAATATTTAGATTCTAGATCTATATAAAGAGAGATTAATTTCTATTACTTCAAGTTAAAACATTTGTGGAAGCACTCTCACTACATAGTTTTTGAGTGTCCCCTACACTTGCACTCGCAGGTATTCCAAGAAGTTTTCGACATACATTTAGATCTAAATTTAAAGGGGTAAGTAAGAGAATAGTTTATAATGGGGCCTCATCTACCTCGTCCTAATTCTAACCTAGATCTAGATCTGTATGTAGATCTAGTCACATCTCAGTGGTCCGAAACCTTCATTTTGAGCAATTTGTCTGGATTATTGAGCCATCTGGATTATCGAATTGCCGTTCAAAGTGACACATTTCATTACCGTAAATTATGAGGCATTTCGCTGATTCACAATCAATTGCCACTTTTGGACACTAAAGTTGTATCTTATCTTATCTTATTTCATTCTGTTTCTAAATCCTCAGTACTATTACTGAGTATTGTTTCTGTTGACAGTCTCTTCCACAGTCTTACTGTTTTTTTCTTTCTTGTTTTGTACCATGTACTGTCTGTTTTTGTTAGAGTATTTCACCATAGATATTTATTTTAACATCTATGTAAAGTCCACTTTGAATGTGTCTTTATTGTCAAATATGTTGTTTAAAATAAATACCAAGAACTTAGATTTAGAACACACTGTGACTGTGACCAATGTTCCTTAATTTTTTCCAATCTGTGTGCCCACATTTTGGTGTTGTGCAAAGTTTGAGGAGAATATCCCAATTGTTTGCAAATAATAGATTTTTTATATTTTGTTTTTCATGGGTGTACGCAGATATTTCTCAACTGTGCACCATTTCTCCTTGGTGTGTGCGCGCACGCACACACAGCTTAGAGGGAACATTGACTGTGACCCTTTTGATTGGCTAAGACTCTCATTTACTACATGGGGGGTATTTTTTGTCCGGTGGACTGAATGTGTTCATTGTTGCAAAGCTTGTTACGACGAAGCATCAGGTCTTGTACTCTTACCTCATGCCACATACCCATTTATGCTTTACTGTCCTAATTGATGTTATGGGAATCTTTCTTGACATGTAAAATGTTCACAGCTGCAGTGGAACCTTTCTAATCGGGAAACTTTGGTGGATTGTAAAACAGTCCCGAATAGCTGGATTTCCCAATCACCTGGCGATTTTGGTTTGCACCAGTTATTTTAAGCGCATGTAGGACTTTAAGTTTGTTATCCAAACCTTATTCAGTTCTCTTCTTAAACCGTCTTGAATAGAGATAAAACACGATGATGTCTAATGGAATCTTATTTTATAAGTGCGGATAACAAAGTGAATTAGATTTATATTCAAAATGCCCTTTGTCTTTACATTAAAATTTAAAAATCTCATATCATTTTGTCTGTGTTCAGATCCATTGATTAAAACAGGTTTAGTCCAAACTCATTAAGGAACATCATATTGGTAACATCACTTCAAATGATACAAAGAATTTATCGCTTTGTTGATAAACCAAAAATTTATTCTCTTCAAATTTGTTTGTACCTAAAAGGTAAAATTACCTATTATATATGTTTAGAATTCCCAACATGGCGTCTGCTGACTTTGATCCAGAGCACGAAACAAGCAGCTTTGAGAAAGATCTTCAAGACTCGTCGAAAGAAGATAGGAAAACTGATTCTGAAGATACTTCACATGACGAAGGGGCTGGAAGAAGAAGGTCTGGATTGGGATGTGAACATTGGGATCTGGCGAAAGAGTCATACAAGGTCCAGTTACAAATATGGCCCAAAATAGGAAGACACATCTTGGCTCATTTTGATGATGAATCCATCGTTGTTTATCAAGCTTTCAAAGGCCCCATTGCTGAATATGCTGTGTCTCATCAAAGGTATTCAATTAAAAAAAATAGATGGCTCATTATATATATATACCGTATGATGTATACATGCATGAATAGATAAATAATATACATTTCCATAGATGGAAAGATATAATGGTATATAGACAAATAGATTTATAAAATTTAGAGACAGATATAAACATAAATAGATACATGTATACCTAGAATGATACACATATTTACAGTCGAACCTGCTAAAACGGAAACCTGTCCCAAGTGGAAACCTGTCTAAAACGGAATTCCCTGATTAATCCTTTTGAATTGCTATATTTTCTACCTGTGTAAAAGGGAAACCTGTCTAAATTGGAAACGGAAAGTAAAGTCTGCTTCCTTACGGCAGTTTAACATGTCTGAAATGGAAACTTTCTCTCAACAAGAACACAGACACACTCACACAGTCATTCACAATGTACATACTGCAATGTACCTGTAATGTATAATGTCACTGAGTATTTCTTGTTCCCTATTTTAACATAGCCGTTTATTATGATAATTTTACGTCCACAAAATTAATGTCAACATAGTAAGCACTATCAAACTGGGATGTGTTTGGTATAAACAAAAAACCCCCACCAAACTCCAGACAAAGTGTGTTCGACTTCTGCTTTCACACTGATGATTGAGATAAAAGACGATACGACTGCATTTCATCATCTACACCTTGCTTCAGATCTAACTGCCGACCAAAGACTTTCTGTTCGATTTAAAACCTTTGATGAGTACACCCTTGCATCCATTGGTGTATTGTCATTGTTGAACAGAAGAGTACATTTTCTTAACAATAAAAACAGCACACTAAAAAATTTTCCGGTCACACTTTCTATACCATATGCATAGGCCTATTCTTATGCCTTTTCTATTCATACACATTGTTAAACATGTGATTCGAGTACATATTTATATGTCAAAGCACACAGTATTATTTATATGCTGTACATAGTATTATTATATAGTTTCCACTGTCTAGAATGGAACCTATCTAATACAGAAACCTGTCTAAAATGGAAAAAAGATGTCCACTCCCTTTCGGTTACAATTTAGACTGGTTCGACTGTATTGTCAAAGTCAGAAAACTGGTAATTTTGCGATTTAGTGGCGTAAAACAAAAGTGGTTCAAATTTGTACTCGCTGTCGGTATCGGATTAGATCTACATTTAGAGGTGAGAATGAAGAAGTCTATCCACAATCCCTCCCTGAACCCCTACCTCTACACCATGGTTGGGGGGGGAGAGAGGCGTTAAGGTAAGAGATTGTGGATAGATTTCTTCATTCTCACCTGTTAATGTAGATCTATTCTAAGCTGATACCGACGAGTACAAATTTGACCCATTTTTTTTTTTACACCGCTAAACCTTAAAAATTACCGCCTCTGCTAAAGTTTATCATGCCAGCTTGCTTGAAAGCACAGATAATGGACATGAAGTGTATTTCCTGATCTCGTGGGTAAATAGAGATTGCCAGACGACTAATGACTGCTCAGCTTAATTTTTCCGAAGATGGACCTTAAAGACGTTCACTAATAATTTCATTAGTTATCTATAAATAAAAAGAAAAAAGGTGCATTTATTCACACTTGCTGCTTGGTTGAATAAGGGCATTGAAGTGATTAATTAGCCAGCGTTTCATTGCGAAGATGGATGGCATGCGACATGTTTTCTTTGTTATGAATCTAGAATATTCAGAGTCATGGATTGACAGATTCGCACCAATTGATTATACAAATTTTATTTTTTCATAAGGAGGAATGTGGCAGAGCGTTACATTGAGGATTTTCATTTACAGAAAGTTTTGTATCTCTTGAAGATCGTTGGTGCAAGAAATGGGGAGAAACAGGATAGGACAAAGTGGAGAAAGATGATCAGTTGTGGCGACCCCTAATGGGAAAAGCCGAAAAACAAAGAAGAAGAAATCTTTGTATGTAGGAAATGTTTCACAAGGAACACTCTATAAAATAGTGTCTGTAAAATTGAGGTGTACGTTTTTTTGTGAAAATTAACTCTTGATCGATCACTGAGCATAGAAAAGGGAAAGAAAAACCATTTTATGATTTACGTGTTGGGTTTTGAAATTTATATAAGTTTGTCATATTCTCTTCATTCTGTTTCATGTCCATCTAGGTTCGGAGGACCCGATTATTCATTTACTCGCATGTCTTGGATTAAAACCAATTTTCTGTGGATGATGTTTGGTGTGGATGGGCTAAAAAGCATAATCAAGAACATGTTCTGGCTATCAGGATTTCCAGAGATGGATTTGAACAGATCTTGTCAAAAGCTTATTTAGGCGGGAAGGTATGAAATTATATGATTACTTATAAATAAACGTTCATAGTTTAAAATTAAACACCATTTTACGTTGATTAGGGCGTTTTTGTCAACCGCTGGTGGGGCTTGAACCCACTACCTTTTAGATGAGAGGCCGACACCTTGCCTCTGGACTAATGAGTTCCTACTGTTGTTACACAAGGCACAATCAACAGCAACAAAAAAGGCAAAGAAGAGAGAGAGAAATGACAACAGGATACTCAGGTGTCATGCCTGGGGTTTAAATGCAATGCCCTGAAATCTATAAAAGTAAAGGGTTAAAACTATTGCTTATGGTAAAGTTCCCTTCCTGTAAAGACCCTTTGATGTGATCTCTCTAGAGTTTCTTTTCCTGAATCTTTTTACATTTATCAAAAGCTTTAAGTGGGAAAAGTTCTTTTGAGCAATGTCTATTTTTACTTTTGATGTTTATGTACAATTTTTGTACATTCTGAGAATTAATTGAGAGTTTAATAGACATGAAAATAAATCAGATGCAAATTGTGAATTAAATAAGGAGAGTAAATTTGTGAATTAAATAAGGAGAGTAAATTTGTGAATTGAATAAGGAGAGTAAATCTGTGAATTAAATAAGGAGAGTAAATTTGTGAATTAAATAAGGAGAGTAAATCTGTGAATAAGGAGAGTAAATTTGTGAATTAAATAAGGAGAGTAAATTTGTGAATTAAATAAGGAGAGTAAATTTGTGAATTAAATAAGGAGAGTAAATTTGTGAATTAAATAAGGAGAGTAAATTTGTGAATTAAATAAGGAGAGTAAATTTGTGAGGGCTGAACACGATTTGA
>JAXRKP010000353.1:22500-32500 GCA_037039925.1 Doris montereyensis | reverse complement strand
ATTACTGAATGAATGAGTGTGTAATATATTGACATTACTGAATGAATGAGTGTGTAATATATTGACATTACTGAATGAATGAGTGTGTAATATATTGGCATTACTGAATGAATGAGTGTGTAATATATTGACATTACTGAATGAATGAGTGTGTAATATATTGACATTACTGAATGAATGAGTGTGTAATATATTGGCATTACTGAATGAATGAGTGTGTAATATATTGACATTAATATATTGGCATGAATGAATGAGTGTGTAATATATTGATTATTACTGAATGAACGAGTGTGTAATATATTGACATTACTGAATGAATGAGTGTGTAATATATTGACATTACTGAATGAATGAGTGTAATATATTGATATTACTGAATACAAGTGTGTAATATATTGACATTACTGAATGAATGAGTGTAATATATTACTGAATTAGTGAATGAATTACTGAGTGAGTGTAATATATTGACATTACTGAATGAATGAGTGTGTAATATATTGACATTACTGAATGAATGAGTGTGTAATATATTGGCATTACTGATTGAATGAGTGTGTAATATATTAACATTACTGAATGAGTGAGTGTGTAATATATTGACATTACTGAATGAGTGAGTGTGTAATATATTGGCATTACTGAATGAATGAGTGTGTAATATATTGACATTACTGAATGAATGAGTGTGTAATATATTGACATTACTGAATGAATGAGTGTGTAATATATTAACATTACTGAATGAGTGAGTGTGTAATATATTGACATTACTGAATGAGTGAGTGTGTAATATATTGGCATTACTGAATGAATGAGTGTGTAATATATTGACATTACTGAATGAATGAGTGTGTAATATATTGGCATTACTGAATGAATGAGTGTAATATATTGGCATTACTGAATGAATGAGTGTGTAATATATTGGCATTACTGAATGAATGAGTGTGTAATATATTGGCATTACTGAATGAATGAGTGTACAATCGGACGAGTGTGTGTCACTCTCTTATATCACGATCTGATCAGGATGTTAGGTTGATGTCAAACACAACAGAGTGCTTTCCTTTTTTTACCATTCAATCTGATCAGGATGTTAGGTTGATGTCAAACATGACAGAGTGCTTTCCTATTTTTACCATCCAATCTGATCAGGATGTTAGGTTGATGTCAAACGTGACAAAGTGCTTTCCTATTTTTTAAGATTTGTAACTATGGTTAAACAAATTTTTGCTTCAAAGTGATAATGTCATTCTTTTGAAGTCTTTCATTTAATTTCCGTTGGTAGTTTGTTCTACTGTGTGGGGGCAAAAATGAATGCAGATGACTATCAGTATTTGGGGATGGGATTATGGGTTGTTTTTGTATTGGATTTAAGCTCATCTGTGCTTCACTACTGAAGACATCTTTGTTCTTGTATTGACTTTAAGCTCATCTGTGCTTCACTACTGAAGACATCTTTGTTCTTGTATTGACTTTAAGCTCATCTGTGCTTCACTACTGAAGACATCTTTGTTCTTGTATTGAATTTAAGCTCATCTGTGCTTCACTACTGAAGACATCTTTGTTCTTGTATTGACTTTAAGCTCATCTGTGCTTCACTACTGAAGACATCTTTGTTCTTGTATTGAATTTAAGCTCATCTGTGCTTCACTACTGAAGACATCTTTGTTCTTGTATTGAATTAAGCTCATCTGTGCTTCACTACCAAAAACATCTTTGTTCTTGTATTGGATTTAAGCTCATCTGTGCTTCACTACCAGACATCTTTGTTCTTGAGTTCTTAAGATTTCCTGGTTTTGGGAACGAATGTAATTTTGATGTCGACAAAGAAATAATTTGTCGTGAAAACTGTTTAAACTGAATAATTTGTCATGAAAACTATTATTGATATTTTAAAACATAATACAGTGTTTATCACATATAAAAATACCATTTTGATGAAGGATATAAGTATTCTTACTTGAGATACGTTCTTATAAGCTTTGAGTACTGTGATATAAATTTTAGAAAAATAATAAATAAAAATGATTCTTCAGTTTTATCATTGTACTGAATTTTGTGTGTATATGTGTGTATGTACGTGTGCAGGACATATTCATAGTGTCTTCAGTCAGATAAGACAGACGGACAGGAATTGACGTGCATATGATATTACAGTAAAGCTAAGTTCCTCTAAGGCCATTTAATCATTATCTGGTCATGGAGATACTTATTCCAGATTTATCTCGTGAAGTAGAACAGCTGATGATATTATATTGCCTCCTGGACAGAATGCTAGTCTGTGGCAGACTGACTCCCTAGATGATGCAGGTACTCATTCACACTTTGGTTGAGTGGGATACAATAGTAATCAACTGTATTGTTAGTGAAGATTATTCTCTCGTTTCTTGGCAGCACATTAAAGTCATTTTGATAAAATGTAATGGATACCTCAATGTTTTTTTCTGTTTAAAAAAAAGTGAATACCTGTTAATAAAGTATGTATGAGCCACAGGTTTTTAAAAGCTTTTATCCTATTTTTACACTGAATATTAAAGTCTGTGTCAATTTGTATATTATTTATTATACATGTACGTACAAACTCACTCACAGTGTGTGTAATAGCATTGCTGTGTCAACTTTCTCAATTATTTTATAATAGAAATAAAATTCTGTTTTTAACTCTTATGACACTTGCCATTTCAAATGTTTTTTTTTTAGGATATTGATCACGCAGTACACAATTTCATTGTTTCATAATCTAACGTTATTTGTTTTTTGTACTGTTTACTTTACGGCACAACTTTGCTATTTTTCAAAATAATTTTTCCAACAAACGTTTAAGCAGTCACTACTCGTAATGAATCAATTCCACAACATGAACAATACATGTCAAAGATTGAAGCAGCTACCAAATTATTTCATTACATGTTAAAGATTGAAGCAGCTACCAAATTATTTCATTACGTGTTAAAGATTGAAGCAGCTACCAAATTATTTCATTACGTGTTAAAGATTGAAGCAGCTACCAAATTATTTCATTACGTGTTAAAGATTGAAGCAGCTACCAAACTATTTCATTACATGTTAAAGATTGAAGCAGCTACCAAACTATTTCATTACATGTTAAAGATTGAAACAGCTACCAAACTATTTCATTACATGTTAAAGATTGAAGCAGCTACCAAACTATTTCATTACATGTTAAAGATTAAAGCAGCTACCAAACTATTTCATTACATGTTAAAGATTAAAGCAGCTACCAAACTATATCATTACATGTCAAAGATTGAAGCAGCTACCAAATTATTTCAGCAACATCTAACCCCTATCATAAGCAGAAGGACAGACCTTATTGGGATACATACATGGGATACAATACATAGTATACATACATAGGATACATACATGGGATACATACATGGGATACATACATGGGATACATACATAGGATACATACAGTGAATACATACATAGGATACATACATGGGATACATACATGGGATACATACATGTAATACACACATGGGATACATACATGTAATACACACATGGGATACATACATGTAATACACACATGGGATACATACATGGGATACATACATGTAATACACACATGGGATACATACATGTAATACACACATGGGATACACACATGGGATACGTACATGGGATACATGGGATACATACATGGGATACATACATGGGATACATACATGGGATACATACATGTAATACACACATGGGATACATACATGGGATACATACATGTAATACACACATGGGATACATACATGTAATACATACATGGGATACATACATGTAATACATACATGTAATACATACATGTAATACACACATGGGATACACACATGGGATACATACATGGGATACATACATGTTATACACACATGGGATACATACATGGGATACATACATGGGATACATACATGTAATACATACATGGAATACACACATGTAATACACACATGGGATACACACATGGGGATATACACACATGGGATACATACATGTAATACATACATGGGAATACATACATGTAATACACACATGGGATACACACATGGGATACACACATGGGATACATACATGGGATACATACATACATGGGATACATACATGGAATACATACATGGAATACATACATGGGATACATACATGTAATACATACACATGGGATACATACATGGGATACATACATACACATACATGTAATACATACATACATACATGGGATACATACATGGAATACATACATGGGATACATACATGGGATACATACATGTAATACATACATGGGATACATACATGGGATACATACATGTAATACATACATGGATATACATACATGTAATACATACATGGGATACATACATGGGATACATACATGGGATACATACATGAATACATACATGGGATACATACATACATGGGATACATACATGGGATACACACATGGGATACATATACATACATGGGATACATACATGTAATACACACATGGGATACATACATGGGATACACACATGGGATACATACATGGGATACATACATGTACATACACATACATGGGATACATACATGGGATACACACATGGAATACATACATGGGATACATACATGGGATACATACATGGGATACATACATGTAATACATACATGGGATACATACATGGGATACATACATGGGATACATACATGTAATACATACATGGGATACACATACATACATGTAATACATACATGGGATACATACATGTAATACACACATGGGATACATACATGGGATACATACATGGAATACATACATGTAATACACACATGGGATACATACATGTAATACATGTAATACATACATGGAATACATACATGTAATACATACATGGGATACATACATGTAATACATACATGGAATACATACATGGGATACACACATGGGATACATACATGTAATACACACATGGGATACATACATGGGATACATATGGGATACATACATGTAATACACACATGGGATACATACATGGGATACACATATGGGATACATACATGTAATACACACATGGGATACATACATGGGATACATACATGGGATACATACATGTAATACATACATGGGATACATATGGATATACATACATGGATACATACATGGGATACACATGTAATACATACATGGAATACATACATGGGATACATACATATACACATATGGATACACACATGTAATACACACATGGGATACATACATGTAATACACACATGGGATACACACATGTAATACACACATGGGATACATACATGGGATACACATATGGGAATACATACATGTAATACACATGGGATACACACATGTAATACACACATGGGATACACACATGGGATACACATATGGGATACACACATGTAATACACACATGGGATACACACATGGGATACATGTACACATATGGGATACATACATGGGATACATACATGTAATACACACATGGGATACACATATGGGTAATACATACATGGGATACACACATGGGATACATACATGTAATACACACATGGGATACACACATGGGATACATACATGGGATACACACATGGGATACACATATGGGATACATACATGTAATACACACATGGGATACACACATGGGATACACACATGTAATACACACATGGGATACATACATGGGATACATATATGGAATACATACATGGGGATACACACATGGGATACATACATGGGAATACACACATGGGATACACACATGGGATAATACACATGTAATACACACATGGGATACACACATGGGATACATACATGTAATACACACATGGGATACACAAATGTAATACACACATGTAATACACACATGGGAATACATACATGTAATACATACATGTAATACACACATGGGATACACACATGGGATACATACATGTAATACACACATGGGATACATACACATGGGATACATACATGTAATACATACATGGGATACACCACATGGGATACATACATGTAATACACACATGGGATACATACATGTAATACATACATGGGATACATACATGTAATACACACATGGGATACATACATGTACACGTACACACATGGGATACATACATTTAATACATACATGGGATACATACATGTAACACACATATACATACATGGGATACATACATGTAATACATACATGGGATACATACATGTACTTTACTTAGCATGTGTGATAAATATCATCACCCTAAACTAAGTTGTTTTGCTTTCTGTGCGTTCGGGGAACTCAGCGGTTCAGAGACACAAGGTTTTGGGGAAAACCACCCCCCCACCAGGCTCCAGGTTTGGGCTTTGGGAATGTAGATCTCATCCCGATGGGAGGATCAACACCTGGTCCCATCGGAAACTTACGGACAATAAAAAGGAGGTTCTATGCGCAGATCACAACATTCTGTGCATGCTAAAGATCCCTTGGCTTGCAGATCAAATTTTAAAATTCAACCGAAACGTCTGAGATCACCTTAGGCCTTGCCGCAACTGGATTGCATTGTGGCCTAAATCAAATCAAACCTTCACATTGTCACCTTTGTCGTTGTCCATAACATACCTTTATTGTACCTTCACGTTTACCTTGTTCGTACTGTTTGTCATCCATCGTTGTATTTTCTCCACTTTTTCTTTTCTTTTCTTTATTTTACATACAATACACCTGTCTCTCTGTCACTCTCTCAACTGGAAAGTGGCAGTCTCTGCTGTGGCTTAGGCTCTGTCTCTTTCTGAGCCTTTCTCTCTATATATCTCTGTCTTTGTCTGTCTTTACTCTGTTTGTCTCTAATTGTCTCTTTATTTGATCTCTCTCTCTTATCTTTCTCTTATCATCGTCGTCTCTTCTTTTTTCTTTCCGTCTCTCTCTTCTAACTCTCATTTTCTACAAAAGAAAGAAAATGTAACTCTTTCTCAAAACACTCTATAAATTTTCAATCTGTCTGTCTGAAGCCGTCTGTCTGTCTGTCTGTCTCTCTCTCTCTCTCTCTTTCTCTCTCTCTCTCTCTCTCTCTCTCTCTCTGTTTCTAACTCTGATTTGTCCACTCTTTTCTCTCTCTGATATTCTTTCTCTCTCTTATTTTTATTTGCTGATTTTAGTTAGGCCTGTTTCTCTCTTTCTCCAGAGACCACATTCAAATTAACAAACAGAACATACATGTAGTTAGAATTAATTGAAGCAAAGGAAAGATGACAGAGACAGAAAAAGAAACTATACCAAGTATACAGCATTATGGAAGACGAATGACCAGAGATAACCAGGGAAATGGAAACGGTGTAAAGAAATAAAAAGATGAGGTGGACGCCCTGGATTACAGTCTGCAACCACGTACACCAACGTGCAGGCTTACTGACTTTGACATCATGTATCCCCCTCAGCAAGCTATTTCAATTATGTCAAAGTTTATTCTTAACTCCATGTGCATTGCAATAAAATTTTGAATACAGCAGCCTGTTGGGCACTTCATATAGATTTGGACCAAATTTGGTATATAACACTCTATTAGAGGCTTTTTGGGAAATAATTGATGATAAGATGATTTAGTAAACAATTGGTGTTTGGGGATTTCAAGGATTTTTAGTTGGAAAACATAAACAAAATCGCTGATGGATGGAACTCAAAACTCAATACTTACTAGAGCTAAGTGAGAATAGCAAAACATTATATGTCCAATATTGCACCTTTCTTTAGTCCCCCCCTTGAAAAACTACATCATCCGTGAAAAAACAACAACAACCCTCTGGGCAATTTTTTTATTTGTGACTAAAAACTCACAACATTAACGATGGTGGTATGGTGCCCCAGAGATTTGATTTGATCACCCACATCCACAACTAAGGTGATTTCAGGGGTATTTGGTAAGATTATTTTTATATTGCCCAGACTGCCCTGTAAACCACCCACAGAGCTGAGCGTACCCTGGTATCTATAGCATTAAGCATAACTCATAGGTGATAAGTTAATGCCTGCTGGATTGGAAACTAGTCTGTCACAGATTTGACACTTGTTTCGATGTCATACCCATTTCATTTAACCTGGATCAAATGGGGAAGTGTGATGTTAAGTTCCTTCATGTGTACCACAACGTTGACCGTAGCATGGTAGGGATTCGAACTCAGGACCCCATGATCCTCATGGTCAACAAGGTAATCACATGCTTCCCTGAATCGTAAGCTTGTTTGCATGTTTGCTTTTGGTTTGAGTTTTATTTTGTTCTCCATTGGATTGCCTACTGAAAAGGGAGCTCAAGAAGAAAAGGTTAAAACAACAGGGGACGTAACTGCTGAAAATAAAATCATTCTTGTAACTATTGGCATAGCGAGTTATGTACCATGCTAAGGCGCTTTCCTAGTCAACATTTATTAGATCGCTGGTCGACTTGAGAGGTAATCACACCTTCCACACATTTCCAGACTGCGAGAACGTCTTACCTCGATAGGTTTCACACCAATAAGATAAGATAAGATAACTTTATTGTCCAAAAGTGGCACGCTGTTTGGTGTTACAATACCTTCAATACAATATGAAATACATACAACACACTTTTACTATAAATACATTATTCTTCACACACAAACAGCTTACACTCACTTAAGGCATTACGAGATTAAAACATTTATAACATAAAAACAAAAAAAGAATGCTTACAGTATCTTGAAATGAAACATAATCGAAGGGAAGTTTGCGTGGAGATGTGGACTCGATGTAAACAATAAGTACATACAGTGTGCATGAGGCGTTACAGCTAAACTGTTGTGTTGTGTTGTGTTGTGTTGTGTTGTGTTGTGTTGTGTTGTGTCGTGAGCATGCAATCAGAACCACACTGGTTCAAGCCCAGGTTGGCACAGATCGGTTTTTTTCTCTCCACAAAATTGTACTCTTAGGAATGGTACTTCACTCTACTTACCTCACTTGACTCATGTGAATGAGTACTCAGCTATAGGTAGAGAAATATATTGTCAGAACGTTAGTACGAATAGCCCAACAGGTTTGTGTACCCTATGCTACCCCGGGAGTTGAGAAGAAATTTGAATGAATAGGTCTGCTGAGGGGGGGGGTAATGGATGTACGGTGGGAGAGCCTGCACTTGTGCGGGGATATGGACTATAAATCCATCTTTATCTTTATCTTTTACATGACTGTGATAAGGGGATATGGACTATAAATCCATCTTTATCTTTATCTTTTACGTGACTGTGATGATAAGGATATGGACTATAAATCCATCTTTATCTTTATCCTTTACGTGACTGTGATGATAAGGGGATATGGACTATAAATCCATCTTTATCTTTATCCTTTACGTGACTGTGATGATAAGGGATATGGACTATAAATCCATCTTTATCTTTATCCTTTACGTGACTGTGATGATAAGATATGGACTATAAATCCATCTTTATCTTTATCCTTACATGAGTGTGATGATAAGGGATATGGACTATAAATCCATCTTTATCTTTTACATGACTGTGATGATAAGGGGATATGGACTATAAATCCATCTTTATCTTTATCTTTTACATGACTGTGATGATAAGGGATATGGACTATAAATCCATCTTTATCTTTATCTTTTACATGACTGTGATGATAAGGGGATATGGACTATAAATCCATCTTTATCTTTATCCTTTACGTGACTGTGATGATAAGGGATATGGACTATAAATCCATCTTTATCTTTATCCTTTACGTGACTGTGATGATAAGGGGATATGGACTATAATTCCATCTTTATCTTTATCCTTTACATGAGTGTGATGATAAGGATATGGACTATAAATCCATCTTTATCTTTATCTTTACATGACTGTGATGATAAGGGGATATGGACTATAAATCTATCTTTATTTTACATGACCGTGATGATAAGAGGATATGGACTATAAATCCATCTTTATCTTTATCCTTTACGTGGCTGTGATGATAAGGGGATATAGACT
>JAXRKP010000352.1:335000-342321 GCA_037039925.1 Doris montereyensis | reverse complement strand
GTAAATTGACTCTATAGACCTATTTTTGATGTATGACATGAAACAACATAATTAGTGTCTGAACTTGGGGTCGTTGTCTATTTATAAAGAAGAGTTTGTTGGGGGGGGGGGTCTTTCTTTTCTTTTGGTGCGCAAGCGGGGGGGCAGGGGGGTAGAGATGTTGTTTGTTCTGGAATTTTGCTGTTGTTGGGACTATGGGAGAAACCTCAAAAAGACATTTGATTTTGCAGTACCTTCTTGTCGTCGTTGATTCTATTCTCGCCTTTGATTTAAGATTAACGATATTCATAAAGACAATTGATCCTGACACCATCAGCTCATTTTTTGTGTTACCTCTCATTTCAGGAAAGCAATACGATACACCATCTAATTGAGGAAGAGATGATAGGTCCTAAAAAAACAAACCAAAAAACAAGAAAACAAAGAAAATGACTAGTTGAGGAAGAGATGTTTGGCTAAAACTCTATGTGCTGGATTTTAGCAGCTGCCCAACAAAGGGATAATTTCGTACCCATTCCAACTGCCGGAAGTAAATGTAATTATGGCGATAATAATGCCACCAGATTTATCACAATGCCGTCAAACATGCGCAAGAGAGATCGACAGAAATGGATCATTGTTCGGAACGTGTCATGGTCCGAAAACTATTAATGGACGAAATACATGAGAAAGGCGGCTGTTTTATAGCATATTTTTACAAAATGAATATTGGAGTTGTTACTGCTATTTATTGGTTTGTTGATTAGGTTTGTCAAAGTTCACGACATATACCCTGAAGAAAATGAACAGTTGAATACGCCGTTGTTGTTGTCTTGTTGTTGTTATTGTTGTTGTTGTTTATGTTGTTGTTGTTCTTCTTCTTCGCCTTCTTCTTCTTCTTCTACTTCTTTTTTTCTCCGTCGTCGTCGTCCTCCTCCTCCCTCCTACCCCTCTGCCTTCTCGTTGTCGTGTTTCTCTTCATTTATTCATTCATTTCAGCCGTGTTTGCATTTTGACCTCTTCTGCATCCTCACATCATCCGCTTCAACTAGTGGCTAGAATATGCTTATCAGGAAAGGTATTTCAAACTATTTCATCCACAGCCACCACTCGCGGTAACCTCGGGTGTTGACAAGAACTTTGAGTATACTATAATCAATGAAATCTGCAAACCACCAACAGGTCTTCAACTAGTCCAGAGACATGCTCTTCTTTTTGTTCCTTTCGCTGATTCATTTGATCTTAGAATTACTATTGTGATCCAGTTTGGAAAGGGGGTGTGGAGGGTGTTGGAAAGAGAGTCAGAGACAGCGACATAGAGACAAGGAGAGACAGATACAGAGAAAGAGACAGAGACAGGGACCGAGACTAACCCATGTAGATTGCATCTGCTGATGGCCTCACACCGCGAACCAAATTCCTGACCTACTGCCTGGGAAGTCAGATTCATATTCGTCATGACCCCGAGTGTATTTCAATAAAGACACAAGTGTGTTCTTACAGTGATACTACATGCACAGACACCATAAACCATGGACTTCTGATGACAACCGAGCAGCCGGTACCTGAACCAATTTTATTTTGGGTCACCTAAAGAGTCCGCGGGACTTTGACCTGATTTTCCAGATGATAACATTGGTTTTCGCCCTCCGCCTACCCCATTTCACTACTCCCTCCCATACCTCCCTTTACGGCAACTTCTATAAATCGTCACCTGTGTTCCTGGTGCCTGATTTCTATCGCGTTTGAAAATCCAAGGCAGCATCGTACCTGCAGTCCATAAAATATTATAATTAAGAGGTTCAGTGTAAAATAGAGCAAGGTATTTTATTTTTTTAAAGATTAAAAACGGAAGTGGACAAAGATTTCGAAAGTTTTATTTCCAAACGCTGCCCAAAACCATATTTTTCTTCCTCATGTCTGCCGAATGTTGCCATAATACAATAGTGTGTTACAATAACAACTAGCGTTAGACGTCAAACGTTTCTGGTATACAACTGTCTAGAAAAGACAATGGGAAGAAGATACCGATTTTACTCGAGAAAATCTGAGAATTGTTTTTGGAACTATCGGTGCTTGAACTCACGACTTTCTGGTTGATAGGTCCGATACCTTGGGACAACCGAGTCTCCTAAAGTCGCCTGGAGTTCCTGGGAGATGGCTCTCTTGGGTCACGTGTCCAAGTTTAATCAATGGTCTTTAGACGGCATGTACTTCAGCTATCTGCTTTCAATAAAAGTCCACTAATTTTTATGTCGATCAGGTTAGGCCCTTGTCTTTTCTACTTCTTCCATATATGAAATTACCGTACTCAAATGACATTCTTTGATGATAATTAGTACATAAAGCGCTTCATTGATGAACATCCCCACCCCCACATGTGTCTACAAACACAGATTTGATTGACAGACACACACACACGAATTCACAACTTGCTGTAAGGACATCTACAATGTAACAGCTCTCATTCATCTCTCTAAGTTCTCGCCTCGTTACACGTCTACTTCTCTAGTTTTTCGTCATTCGTGGTAAAATGTAGATTTTAGTACTATTAAACTAAACATTGATATTAGGCGTCCGTTATGAAAATTAAATGTTGATGTGTTAAATAAAAAGTCTTCCTTTATGATAATATTAATTAATATTTTAAAAATTTGCTATTAATTAAGTCTAAATTCATAATTCATTAAATTAAAAATCCTATAACGAAACCTCATCTGTCTTATCTATGTACTAAAATTCATTCTAACAAAAAATGGTTTTACTTTAATATTTTGTATATTCATGTAGGGGAAATTTTAGCGTAACAAAAGATTCTCTAAGGTTTAAAAAGAGTCGATGTCTTAGTATGTTAGAGGTAGGATTTTAAAATTGTCGTATCAAATTTATATATCAAATATTGTTAAAACAAAAATATTAGAGACTAAAATATAAAAAAAAATTGTAGTAACTATATGTGGGAAGGGATGGTCAACTAGAAAGGTTGATTAGATTTGTGTGCGTTTCTCTCTTCTTCCAAATATTTCTTATATCATATTTAACATAATAAGGGACGTAAATTAAAAGTTATAAAAAATGGTTCAATGATAAGTGTTGTGGATTTGTAAGATATTTGATGTAGGGGGGGGGGGGGGGGGGGGGGGGGGGGGGGGGGGGGGGGGGGGGGGGGGGGGGGGATGTCTTTTGACTGGTTAGTAGGAAGGAAACACAACGGCCATTTTTTATTATTTTATTTTCTTTAGCTAACTAATTTATATTTTTCATTATAATTTAGTTATTGTATCACTCTAATACTTCATTTCTCGGCCACATTGTATTTCTTTAAGAGTGCTCCCAACGGCTGTTATTATGTTTCAAAATAAAAAACATGATAAATGAAACCCTACTATTCACTACGGCACCAACTAGGGTCAAAAAAACAAAAATGAAAAATAATAAAAACATAAACCAAAAAAACTTATAATATTCCTCTACACACAACTTCCACCAGCCAGCCCATGGACTGTTAAACAATAAAAAAATAAAAAAACATTGAAACAAAAATAAAAATAAAAATAACAAAAAACAATATAAAACAACCAAATCTACCCCTCAACCACTAAGTTCGTTATCCACCCCACACAATCCTTACAAACAAAACATCACCCCCTAACAACATACCACAAAAGAAAAAAAAAAACAAAAAAAAAATTCAACCAGCCAACAGCTAAAAAAAATAACAGTATTCTATACGTTACAACCCTTACTCACCGCCCAGCAAAAGATGACTAGACCCTCGATCACACTCTTTGGCGCTTACAATAAAAAGAAAAATACACAAATAACAAAAAAAAACAACAAAATAACCGACAATAGAAACTTTATACCGATCAACCCACACAAGGCACTACCAAACATAAAAAAAAAAAAAATAAAAAAAATTAAACAAACAAAAAATATCTAGAACAAAACAACACACTATACACAACAACCAACACACTAATCCCTGATGATTTGAACAAACCGCTTAAATACCGCACATAATTATTATAAACACTTTCACCCCCCCAATCACACAGCAACACCCCCACCCCTTCCCTCTCTTCGAACTAAAACACCAGCAAAAAACAAAAACAAAATTCCGATCTTATCTGGCACACTACACCCAAATAATCCTTACACCCAACCACTGCACACCAGCCCCCAAACACAACACTAATCCACCCCTTCCACGAACCATATACGCCCATCTACCTCCTAACTAACTACCCTAACCCCAACACTGACACAACTGACACAACCACACAGGGTTCAACTCTACACATCTCACACCACTCACCTCGGGACACCTCTCCAACACTCATCACATCAAAAATAAAAATATAAATTAAAAGATTAAAAAATTTTAACATATAACTCAAACTTTCTCATCCTATATAAACAGAGACTTCGACTACCGCGTCTCTCTCACTTAATTCTCATACCCTCTCTGCGCGCGTGATCTACTTATACACTCCACTGTTCCTTCACCCAGACAAAACACATTTACGTCACGTAACCGATTCACCCTCAAAACACAAACAAAAAAATACTTATCCCTCACAAAGACACACACACAAAAATACACACCGCACACAACCACCCCTGAACCACACCTACCCTCAAAAACTAACCCACACAACAGTGTACACAACACACTACTACTACACCAAACAACACAGTCCCCTACTTGCTAAAAAAAAACAAATAAAAATAACCAAAAAAAAAAAACTAACAAGACAGAAAACAAAAAATAGAAAAAAAACAAAAAAATCAAACAACCCTCGTACAAAATCAACAAAAATCAAACGAAAAAACATACAAAACGATACACACGACTTCCTCTCGACTCACCTACCCTCTCACTACCACTCGAACCACACTCCCATCTCTCCTCCATCCCATCAGAACTATCTGCTGTCTGTTTAAGCATTGTAGCAGACTAACACCTTCATATACCAATCCCAAATGAGTTCTCTCCTTCTCATTGATAAGCAGAAATGTACATATTCCCCTTGGTCTGATTTCTCACATCACTCTATCAATCAGACATTCCTTTATCCATTTGTCAACAATGCCTTTTTGCCCATTCAGCGTTGGCACACCTAGAGGCAAAATAACTCATGTGAAATTTGGCTACTGCAGATTCATGGTTTGTATTATAACTTGTCTTTTTTTTTTTTAAACTTCGGAAGAATGGTGAGTGAAGGACAATCGTATTTCTAATTGTTTGTTTGTTTATTTGTTTGTGATTCATTTACTGGGTTTTTTATATTATGTTTCTTTAATCGTATTTCATTTTCTTTCAAAGCAGTTAATATGTCGTTCAGTTTGACTTGATTTTATTATTATTGTTTTTTTTCGAGAGTTTCTGTTTCGTTTTTTGCTTTTAATATGTGCGTGTGAGAGAGTGTGGGGGTTTTTTGTTTTGTTTAGTTGGGTTGTTTTCTTTGGTGTATTTGTTTGTTTCGGCTGGTATAGCTGTTTTGCCTAAGAACGATAATTACCCATGGACGTAATTTGACATATCATTTATCCCCGCTGACTTATTCCTTGGGTTATTTCTCTTCGTGGACAGTTGCCCTTGGTTAGCTTTGAACTACGTCACTGAAAAAAACAACATGAATATTTTCTATTGGCATGGGTCTTGAAAAAAGGGGGGGGAGGCTAAGGTTAAAACGCGTGAACGTTAAATTTTAAAATAATTTTTTTGCTTTATCGTGCAAAAAATCAAATCCATGACGTAGATATGTTTAAGAGACGACCACTAATTCATACGTCAGTGCGACTGTGACGTTATCGACATATGGATTATTTTTTATCGCGTCATGCTTGTTTGCGTACTAGCAATCCCGTGACCACCGTGAGGCAAGGAATAAAGGGGAAGGGGGTGGGGTGGGGTGGGGGGTGGGAGCAACGTGTTCCTTTCATGCCTGGCACTGACTTTAGGAGTGGAGTGTCTCGTGATCGAATCCTGATCCAACCTTATCCCTGGTCTTCGACCTATTAGAGGTGAGCAAAAACAAAATAAAAAACAACAAATTATTAACTCGTGGAGATTTTTCTTGTGCAAGTTTGAAGAACATTGGAAATCTGTTCATCTGTTTGTCTTGCGTTGTTGTGCTCTTTTTATTGTTATTGTTGTTGTTGTTGTTGTCGTTATAAGGGAACGTTCTTTTTTATTTTGACTTTTTGGGAGATTTTGTTGTGTTTTTTTTTTATTTTTTTTTATCATAGATGTTTTTATTGAGTCATTCCTCCAATAGGGAAACCCATCTTCTCTACCAGGTGGTCCACACAGTTGTAACCCGAGAGACAGACAGACAGACAGACAGACAGACAGGCAGGCATGTGAAATGAGATGGAAGTAACCGTACGTCTTTCTCCTCCTCCTCCTCCTTCTCCTCCTCGTCGTTCTCATTCTCGCATATTCATGAGTTTGTCTGGCTTGTCTTATTGCGATGGTGAAAACGATTCTTTCGTGGCGTCGAAGGAGGAATAAATGACCTTTAAAACTCCGTCTCTTTTATCGCGTCAGGAAAGATTTTTAATACCATATCGTGGATGGACTTCACGGTAGGTTACGAATAAATAAATACAAATATATCTAAAAAGAAATTAAACTAAGTTAAAAAAAAAAAGGTGAGGAAAATGAACAGAGGGATAAAGTGCTAGATAGATAGCCTTTTCAGGTGGAGTCAGGGTGGTATACAAGGGGAGGGGGCGGGGGGGGCGAGGGGAGAGAGAGAGGAGACTTAGCGGGCGCAGAGGGTTGTATTCCCAGAGAGCTGCTTTGTTGAACGCGGGATCTAGATCTAGGATCCAGGTAATTGATACTACCTGTGAGAAAAGGGCATGGACTGAAAACTTGATTAGCGTGCGAATAAAAGTGTATTTCTCACTGGAAAAAGAAAAGAAGATTACTGTCGATAGGAAATGAATGCAGCAGAAGCCGCAAAAGAGTAATTAATGTCTACAGTAAATATTTAGGCATACAACCAAACTACTACCACCACAACGAAAAACGTGGATCGAGTTGAAGGAACAGTTTTATCGATAGCATTGAAAACGATACCAATGTAATAGTAATTGCACAGCATTAAACACTTTTTTAAATTTATTAATTATTTTAAAATATAAAATAGTAGTTGCGGATAGGTCAAGGGAGCAGCATGGCATTGTTGTGGTCTTAAGTAGGGACTGCGGACAGACACAACAGTGACACAGCTAATTACAAGGAAGACGACGGCTAAAAGTAGTACATGAAATAGTAGTTCGGTGGCAGTAGGTAGTCTTGCCCACGACAGTAGCCTGTAGTAGTACC
>JAXRKP010000352.1:317500-330000 GCA_037039925.1 Doris montereyensis | reverse complement strand
AGGAGAAGTATACAAAAATCAAAGGTGGGTAAATAGTGTGGTGAAACAATATACATAAAAAAGATAGAATAATTATAGACAAATCAGTTTAGCTTCATACACATTCATTAACTTATCATAAATCATCTCATACCATCCATCAATTTACATTTCTTGTGAGGGGAAACGCCATTGTGCTTTCAAAGTAAGGTATGGTCACACTTTAAAGTAAGGTAGGGTAATAGTAGTAGTAGTAGCCCCCCCCAGCAGCATGCAGTAGTAGCTGCATCAGCAGTAGTTGTAGTGGTATGGTAGGTAGGTAGTAGTAGTAGTAGTATAGTAGTAGTGGTGGTGACAGAGATAGTAGTAGTAGTAGTAGTAGTAGCAGTAGTAGTAGTTGTAGAAGAGTAGTAGTAGTATAGTAGTAGTAGTAGTAGTAGTAGTAATAGTAGTAGTAGTATGAGCAGCAGCAGTAGGAGTAATAGTAGTTGTTGGGAGGGAGGGAGGAGGGAGGGAGAGAGGGAGGGAGAGAGGGGAGAGAGGGAGAGAGAGAGAGAGAAAGAGAGAGAGGAGGGAGAGAGGGAGGGAGGGAGGGAGAGAGAGAGAGAGAGAGAGAGAGAGAGAGAGAGAGAGAGAGAGAGAGAGAGAGAGAGAGAGAGAGAGGGGGGGGAGATAGTAATCCATATCAATCTGATTCAAAAATTAATATTGCATTATCAAAGTTTATTGTTTTCAATTATTTTAAATTAGAAAAAACAGGCTTAAGTCTTTTAAAAGTTGAATATCAATTCAAAATATACAGTATGTAACTCTTCAACAATAATAATAATAATAATAATAATAATAATAATAATAATAATAATAATATTCTTCATATTACATTATGACAATACTAAAAACAGAAAACAGAAATGGCAGGGCTGAACACTATTTCTCATTTCACTTATAGCTCAAGCATGATAATAAAAGTATGATAACAAAAGCATGATTTAACATTTTCTCATGAGATGTCTGGGGTTTCTGCCTCTCTTTTCCTCCAAATTTTCATCTTATTTGCTTTACATAAAGATACAAAGATCCCAGTTGACAAAAATGGACAAATATCATGTAATTGCTTTTAAGACATTTTTTTATTCTGTTCATTGCTCACTGAGAAAATCAGGAGGGGAGGAGAAGGGGGTAAAGTGGTTAACTCCTGTACAATCTAGTCTTTGTGTGATGTAACCTGGCCCAAACAAGAATGAGAATCAGATGCATCATAAGCCATACAAATCTACCTCCTATGCCCATCTTACTTCTTATTGAGAAAATAAAAGTTACAAATGTCTTTATCCTAATTATAACATGCAATTGTCAATCGGAGCAAAAGAATTTTGATGAGAGGTAGAGAAAAAAAAAATCGATCGGTACCGTCTGAAAATTTCAAAAATAAAAATCGGAACAGCAAGAAAAGTCAAACAGCTGACAGAAAATTCTCAAAAATATTAAATTAGAAACAGCAAGACGTAAGAAAGACAGAAAAAGAGCAAAAAGAAAGAAATAGGACCTACCAGCTGTCCACGCAGTTAGAGAAAGACAAAAACAATCATCTCAACAAAAACATTCGACAAAAAGTGTTGACAATGCTGTCTAAGAACGGTCAAGCTGTGAGGGAACTCGGTAGTTCAGAGGCAAGTGTCAGCCTTTCAACCAAACAAGATTAGTGGGTTCAACCCCGTCGATGGTTGAAAAATGTTCTCGATTTTGTTTTAGCAAAATCTACCCACCCCTAGTCCAGGTAGGTGAATCGACACCTAGTCCCATCGGAGACGAACGATAAACTGGAGGTCTCGTGTGCAGATCACACTTTTCTGTGCATGTTAAAGATCCTTGGTTGTTTACAGAGCAGTTCGGGCAATATTTAAAATGTGGATAACTCAAATCCAAATCAATAAATTAAGTAAAAAAGGTAAAAGCTGTGATAAGAACATGCTCTCTCAGCATAGCAATTACTTTTCCTTCTAAAGCTACAAAAAAACAGTAATGTAAACTCAGTTCATCAAGTTTGTGTGTACTGAACGGAAGGAGAGAAGCTGAGAGGTTTAGGCTCGGATTTTCGGTTTCTCTATTTTTCTTCTCTCTTTTTAATTCCTTCTCTTCTTCAGGCCTAGCGGCATACAATATCACATACGCATTCTCCTAATCAAAAACACACACCAAATATGCCTCTGATTGTATCATTAACATTAACTACGTGAGCTGTTCCCAAAATTAGAGATCATGGCTCTTAATAGCGACAGAGGATGTGAGAATTGTCAAAACAATTTGCTTCAGCAAATACAAAACTATTATCGAAAGCTGAGAAGATAACTAACTATCACATATATACAGCTCCTTGCATTTCCCACTGAAGGCAAGACAAATCTCTAACCTATCTTTAAAGACACAAATACGGTAACTATCAAGCCCCAGCTAGAGATGCTTTTACAGAGAACTTCAAAGACTCCTTTTGGAGAAATAAGGTCAAAAAATAGGTATCCCAAATTTGATACACTATCTCAAAGAGGAAAGGAGTAGCTACCTACTTTTTAGAGACAAAGACTATCTGGCAGTGATTGTGAATTGACGGCCCTCAATCTTTCTAGTATTATTCAAATAGGTATTTCATAGAGAATAGATACATGAATGTGTATGATAGGATACGCCAAGAATATAATTGATGTGGATTGAAGCGATGTGACATAATAAGGTCATAATGCAAGATGACAGGGTATACCACATAATATTGATACTATATAGAAAGGATGAAAATTGCAAGCCTTGTATTCTCTTTCCCCATTATTTTTTCTCTTCACTCATTTCCGCAAAGGAATGACCTACTGTCATTGTGTCAGCATGGATTTGGATTATTTCATTCTATCAATAGATTAATAGCTCTTCATGCTGCTTCTTCGGACCTCAAAGTTTCTGAACCATCAGGTTAAGTTCCTTTGGGATGTGAGCGAATGATTATTTTGATTAGACATTTGAAATGAATAAACATTTTTTTTTCAAGGTAGTTGTTCCCACAATCTAATTTCTAGGGTTCTTTTAACCCCATAGCAATTTGAAACTCTTAATTAATCAAGTTTGGAAGAGATTTTATAGCAAATATGATCATCAGTCTGTATTCATTTAACCCAGAACTGGCCTGCGTTTTGAAGCTCACTAAAAGTGCGAATACAGAAAATATCGATGCCAAACCGGAAGACATAATAATGATGTATACTACAACTGCTTGAACTGCTGATCACACTAAATTCAGGCTATTTTCAGTGTGAATCAAAAGTTGATTTCAAGACTGAGATTTCTCAGCTCAGATTTTGCTTTTGTTGACTTTACAATATCAGGTCCGGTGAAAGACTATGCAAAACAGCGTTATTTCTAGGCAATTAGCACTAGGGAAGATCTAGTTTGTCATCTTCCTAATGATTACAGTGATGGTGACTATGATTTGATAGAAATTATCACGTCAGTAGTAACTCAAGTGATGATAATCTGAGACTGAACAATTTAGTGACACGGTGACATGCACATTACGTTAGGCCTGATAGTCAACTTTTAGATCAAAGTTTTCAGTCCCTATTCAGTGTTGTTGTGCCTAGATGACATAAACACAAGAATAGCTTGAGAAAAAAATCTGTATGACATAATTTTGCTTTATTTCATTTCTATAAAGATGAAAAGTCATTGCATGTTGCTACTCTCTCATAGTGACAAATGACGCCTTTTTTTTTCTTTTTCTGGATGCACTATGCAGTATAGTAAATTAGGTAAAAGAACTGCCATTGATGCCATAACACCCTATAACTATACATTTTTTAAACTCAATTGCATGCATGAATGTCGATAAAAACAAAATAAAGTTTCTAATGAGGCTAAGAGATTGTTTATGGGCGTTTTGAAACGGGAAAAAAAAAAAAAGCTGCTTCACAGTTCAATAGTAAAAGGTCATGGTCAAGGTCTCATAATTCATTCTTTATCGTCGTCACGGTGGGAAAGTTTACCCTGACTTATAAGGTTTCAGAATATGTATACATGATCTATACCTCGGACATCAAATTATGCCTTGCTTTTTTCATCTTATTCATCCCAACCCCTAATTGCCATAATGAGAAGGCCACCACAGAAGTTTATATAGGCCAGTGTGAGGGTTAAAGAAAAGAAACAAAAATAAACAAAGTGACAGGACAAATTGTTCAATACAAATAATCACTGATCTGGTATGTCAAAGCTGTATTTATTTGGAAGTCCGTCTCACACTCGTGAGTCTATCCCGACGGCCAGACTGAGCAGGACAGGAGCCGGGACTGGGTGAGTAGCGGCCACAGGACGTAGGCACATACGGGTCAGAGAGTGGTGATGCCAGAGCAGCCTGGACAAGACAGAGAGTACTTGACTTGACACATATACACATTGAACCTTGACAGGATCACAAAAGGGCTACTTAGAACACATCTATTTTGTTTTAATACGTATACACATTTTGAAACTTTGCCGCAATTTTGTTTTTTGTGTGTGTTTAGCATTTGTCTGCAGGTGGATACATTTATCCATTATTGAAATTTGTATATCTTAATTCTTTTGCATCATATTTGGATTATATTTGAGAGTAATTTTCGAACTCTGAATTCGACAATGCAAAAAAACGTTTAAAAAAAACTAAATTTCAAAAAAGTTATAAGATATACTAATCAGTTACAAGATTTTTCAACTTCTCAAGCTATTGTAGCTAACTAAATTCTGTGTCCCACACAAATGCCCATATGAACACCACTAGTGTTCTCTGTAAGACAATGCACCATCACTTATTTCCTCAAGATCGACCACACACTATCTGTACTTTATATCTATTTAAAAGCTTTTCTGTCAATCAGGCCACTAAAGCCACACATTTGCAAGTACAGTCCAAGATTATTTCATTTGAGAATTTTTTTATACCAGAAACTGACATTTAATTAGAGGAAAATTTCCATTCTTTCCCTGACTCTTTGAATAGAATTTCTCACATCATCACTTAAAACGGTCATTTTTAACAAGTTAAGAATCATAGGAATAATCTCGTTCACACCTATTCACTTAACGTCAGTATCAAGTATAGACTCTATTGAATAATCACTTTATATAACCCTGGGAACAACAATGCTTGTGTAGTATAATTAATTCTAACTTATTAACTCACTCTACCTGTCAAACGCCTTTCCCAGCAAGGCACTTTTGCTGCTAATCTAGACACGAGGTGTAAGGGCGGGCTTTTCTTGCCATCAGTCCATAACATCCGGCAATACAGAAGAGACGGTCGTCTCTAGTTCCTAGTTTTATACAGAAAGATATAAAACACGAGACATTATTACATATGAGGTTTTAGTTGTTTTGAACTCCTCATCCACATCAGCGTATTCACTGTTCTAAAGTCAATTCAGATAAAACTTGTTCATTAAACTAGAAAAGAGATTTAATCTTTTCACAATTCAATTCAATATCTTATTTTGTGTCAGCCAATTCATACTGTGCGACAGTTCAGGAAGAGTTAAGACGCAACAGAAAACTAAATATCACGTTAGGACCTCGAAAAATTAGATGTACAAAAGTAATCACTGTTTGCACTATTTTCTTGTTCCACTGTATTGAAGGCATGACATTCCACACTAGCTTCATTAGAAATTTCCTACACATTTTCTCTTCATATCTCCAGCTTCATAGATAGTTAGCTACACATATCCCTCTTAAATCAGATAGGTTTCTCTTTCCTTCTTTCTTTTTTATTTTTGCTGTTCTTTTTATTTTTCATTTTATCTGTTTTTTTTCTCACCAATCTACTTCTAAACAAAATTCTTTAATCCTAAATCTTTAAAACTCTTTGCTTTCTCTTACACACAAGCTCCCATCTACCTTCCAGTGTAATGGGTTTAATATTCCCTTAAATATTCTATTTCTCTCACTGTTGCTGCCCTGGTCCTGACATTACATTCTTTTCCTTCCATTACTTTAATTTCTTCCTTCTATCCTCTTTTATATCTTCATCCTTCTCCATTCCTTCCTTTTACCTTTAGTTTTAGCCTTATACTATTATATTCTATTGTTTCTTTTTTCCATCCACCTTTTATTCTATCTTTTTATACCATTACTTTTTTTCTCTTATTTTTTTTTTTTCTTATTTGTCTTTTTTTTTTTTTCCTACTACTCTTCGTCAGAAATTCATTTTCACTGTTTGTACGCTACTGTATTCTCTATCTTCTACTGCTACGGTACCAAGTAATTCACTTAGCCTATAGAGAGAGGGAGAAGGCAGACAGGAATAAACTGTAAGTTTCACGGCTGCTCAAAAGAGCCTCTCACTCGGTTATTTTTGAGTTCGACTCCATACTCATCTCGCCCACCCTCCGGTCGAAGCGTATAAATAACTGTCCCAGTCCGAGGTCACGGGTGCTAACCGCAAGCCGCTCCTTCAAGTCCACTGATACTCAGTTTGTCGTAAAAGTTCCTCACTTTCCTACATTCAATTTTTCAATTTTTGAGAGATGCCTTTGCAACTGAATCCAATAAATGTGAAAAACCAAAAGAGGTACTGAAGGATCAACCCTGTCTTACTCCTATATCTACTTCCAAAATCTTCAGATTGTCTTATCCAAGCTATCTCTCACCTCCACGATGTTGGTTTATGGGTGAAAACCTTTTAATGCTGTCTATTAAATTTTGCTCTACATTGTGTTCTTCTACTATCACTATTTAAAGAATAGAACTAATAGTATCGCGTCCCTCCTCACAGTGTCAAAATCCTTTTCTCAGCTCAATAAACACAGTGCAAGAGTCAATGTTTCTCTCTACGGAATTTCCTATTATATGTCTAATTGTAATATGTGGTCTTGTACCACTTTCTTGCCTGGTCTACATCCACTATGATGTTCTCATTTCAACTCTAATCCTCTACTCTTTTCTTCATTGCATTTTCCAGAATCCTGGCATATTTACACAAAACTTCTTTCCTGTTACGCTAAGTAAGTGATGCCCTCTAATAGTTTTGATTCAATTAGTTATCCTTCTTGTTTTTTCTTTACTACTACCTTTCCTTTTTCCATCTCCTTTTCTTCCATGTTTTTGACTATTTCCTTTAGTATTTTTTCTCCTCTCTCCTGTTTTTATTCTTTTCTTCTTTCTACTCTGGATAAACTTGATCGCTCCCTGGGACCTTTCCAATTTCCTCCCCCCAATTCCTTTCTTATCTTTTGTTTTTTTTTTTTTTTTTTCCATTGAGAAAATCTCTAGAACTTCTTCTCTCTTCTTCTTACTTTTTACCTTTCTACTTATCTTGTCTTACCATCTCTACTATTTTCTTGTCTTAGTTGACCAAAGGCTAAGGAGTTAACCCTGAGGAACATAACAACCTGCCTTGCCCCTTAGCAGGCTGATTTTGGGCCCCACAAGGCTAAGGGATTTTAACCTGACAGAAAATGACGAGGCCCGATAGGAGGTCTCAAGTTCGCAGCCCCACATCTACCTAGGGTAATAGTGGGCTAAATCCCCCTTCTTATCTACAACCAAACTATTCAAAGAAAGAAATATGATATACTTTAAGACCCTCAGGGGAGAATCATTGCATAAAACAATTATATAAAATCACATTGGTGCGCTACAGATAATCCAAGCAACAACATATTAAAAAAAGACTCATTACTTTAAACTGAACATGACCCGCATGTGTGTGTACAGAGAATGTTAAAATCAACAGAATTTTAATGCGTGAATCAAATGAGGTTATTCACTGAATCGGAACGAATGATACAATCGCTCTAACCAAATGCCTGTGGTTAAACTTACGGCTGGTGGGGTTTTCACCAAACATGGTTTCTAGTTCCACTTTGGGCGAAAGGCCAGCAAATCATCCAGGAATCCACCTTCTGCCATCTTGGGGTCACGAGTTGTAGGTGAGACCTGCGTCAAAAACCATCCACACAGGCCCTGCAATACAAGCAATATATATACACACCAGTAAACAAATCGATAATTCGATAGCCCAGTAGTCATTCCGTGTCACCACCACAATGCAAAACAACTTGAAAACTAGAGAAAGGTAATGTTTTCACTTTGCATTGCAGGAACACCCAAAACGTCTCTTGAATCCTCCCCCCTAAAAAAGGTGACAAATATATACATGAAGAACCGAAGACCTTTGCTCTACATATGTAAAAAAAATACATCCCAATCTTATTAAGGCACACAACAATCTCAAGATGGGTGAGAGGGAAACAGCAAGTTAAAACACAAATGTAAAAAAAAGAATGAAAGCATACAAGCGGGATGCTCTGGCAGTGCCAACAAACCCATACCATCTGAATATTTCTCTTGATGATAAAATACCACAACACAAAAAAACCATACACTGAGCAGACCTATCATTTAAGAAACCTTAAGCCAATTAGCAATATAAATAATTCACCCAACAACGTAATAATGAAAAAAAATCTGAATAACCACTCTAGTAGCAATGAATATACAAAACATGAAAAAAATAATAAAAAGGAAAATGTAATCTTAATGCACTTGTCTAGAAAAAACAAATAATAAAAACCAATAACGGAGGCTACATCTACTGGGCAATCAAAAAAACATTTACACCCATAACTAACCAAGAAATAAGAAAAAATAACATAACGAGAAATTTGAAAGGCAATAAACAGAAATTGTATACAACCTCTGGTTCCAAACTCTCTATCGCTACAACAGTGAATGGTTTGTTGATTTTGATATCATAGAGAATTCGAGTAGAAAAATTACAATGTGCACAGTCTTTTTTAACCCCCCCCTTGGCGTGCGTTGTAACAACTAGAACTCCGGTCGGGGTGTACACTCATACGTATATTTTCTTTCTTTATTATTTTAGTATACCTTTATTTTTATTAGTTTATTTCTTTTTTGGATTATTTATATTTTTAATTATTATTTTCAGTTCTCCTATGGGTTGGGGGGGGGTGGGGGGGGGGGGGGGGGGGGGGGGGGTGGTATCCATAGGTGGATAAAATTTATTACTTTTTATTAATTTTTTTTTTTTTTTTTTTATAGTTTTTTTTACTTTTTTTCTAAGATGATAGAATAAGTTACACTTTTTTACTTATTTGATATAATAACAATAAATTACTAAAAAAATTCTATTTTCTTATTCATTTTTCATATTTTATAATATCTCTATATAGAGTTTTCAATTCCGTACTATCCTCTTTAACAGTCAGCATTAGTGAAAAAACCCCTCTCAAATAAAAAAAAAAGAAGGTTCGTGAATTGGCCGATACATTATATGTAATTACCGTGCAAGAACTTATATTATAAATAGAAAAAAATCAAATTGAAAGTAAAGGCTGCTACCCTCTACGTATAAATAGATTATGGACTTTACTATAATAACAAAAAAGAGTAAAAGAAAAAAAAAAAAAAAAAAAATATAAAAAAAATCACCTCCTACCGACCGTGAGGATAAAAAATGGATAAAAACAAAAACTGTAATAGAAAATCACACCTACACGCTAGGACAGCGACCAAAGCGACCGATACACCACCACCAGGCGCATGAGGGAATCAAAAAATTAAAATAAAACACTAAACACACTCTTTTGTTGGGAGTCTCACAAAAAAAAAAAAAAAACAAAACAAAAAGAAAAAACAAGAAAAAAAAAAAAAAAACAATAAATTAAAAAAAAAATCCTGCACTTAATACTTGCGCAAAACTGGGACATGACCACACCCTCGGGTATCTTGTATGGTCGATACCAGACCCACCCCACGTAACGTACAAAACACCCCTCATGGGAGTATAGGAGTATTTCCCGTGTTCGCTAAAAAAAAACACTGACAGGCAATCAAGACAGCGAACCCCAGATGCAACCCGAAACCGCGGGGGAATGGGGGGATTATCTAATAATTAGGGGGTGGGGGGAGGGGGGGGGGGGTTGTATATTTTATTTTTTCCATGACCCAAAAAAAATAAAAAAAAAACAATTAAAAAAAAAAAAAAAAAAAAACTACAAAAAAGAAAAAAAAACAAATAAAAAAAAAAAAAAAAAAAGTATCTGCCCACCAGAAAAATAAAAAAAAAAAAAAAAAATAAAAAAATCGCTTTAAACCTTCACGGTACAGATTTGAGCACTATAGTCTGGATATCCCCCCTACCCTGTTTTTAATTATTTTCTATAGTGTCTATTACCCAGTGGAATAAAAAAAAAAAAAATAAAAAAAAAAAGAAAAAACAAAATTGTTGCACAGCTACCCCGCTGCGGATACGGGAACAACTACACTTTAATCCGTACCGACACCAGGTGATAGAACGCACCCCTAAACACAACCACAACCCCACAGACCACCGTTTAATCAAATAAAAAAACACTAACCTAAGAAGCGACACACCTAGAATTCGTCGATGTTTAATAAATAACGAGAAGAAAAAAAAAATAAGGATTATTGTACTCTAGTACCCTAGAACAAAACCCGGGACCTGCCCTGAAACCTGTCCCACCATACTCCTCATCACATGCTGACAAAAAAGGCATATAAAAAAAAAAAAAAAAAAAAATAAAAAAAACGACTTTGCACCTTCAAAAATAAAAAGTAAATCTTGGATATCCCAACCCACGACGAAAAAAAGGAAAGATACACAAAAGAAAAGTTGAAACCCGTGACTCAGCCTATGTCTATGTTGAGGTAAATAGAAAGAAAAAAAAACTAAGAAAAAAAAAAAACCATTACCCACACCGTTTGCAAGAAATAGTATCAACTAAGACCAACAAAAGAAAAAAAATTCTACATGGGTAATCATCGAACACAAAAAATTAAGCTCTTACAACAAGACACACCGACCCTTACCTAAGGCGAAACAGTTGATACCTACTGGTGAATAGTGTCCACTTTAATACCTACCCACCAATAATATCGTACAAACCAACCTACTTCAAAACAAGTGAACCGTTCAGACGTCTATCGTGCCCCCAAAAAGAATTATCCCACAACATTTTGCCAAAAAAAAAAAAAAAAAACAAACAAAAAAAAAATAAAATAAACCCATGCGGTAACTTACCCCACCCTCGCTCTTTAGATTAATTATTATGGTTATAAAACTAATACAAAAAAAAAAAAAAAAAAAATAAAAACAAAAAAAAGATCATTTTGCCGCGTATCTTACTACTAGAGCACGTATGATTACACAAAATAACCAAAACAAATAAAAGACACTATCAACCGTACCCCACGTCAAAACAAAGACACGACGTCACACCTAACACAATGGTACAGACTCAACACGTAACCTACCCGGGGGGGGGGGGTGGGGGGCAAGGATAAATAAAAAAAAAACCAAACCACACTCATCCACCACACTAAAACGATTCCAACGCAGACACACCATGGCTCTGAACCCCCACACATCTACGACCAACCTAGAAAAAAAAACTGGGCGGCACAACCCCCATACAGCAATTACTCCTTACCTCCAACCGGAAAACAAAAAAAAAAAAAGAAAAAAAAATAAAAACAAACAAACAAAGCCAATGAAAAACCCTTAATGCAACTAAAACAAAAAAAACAAAAAAAAAAAAACCGTCACACAACCCTACCTCCTGCCATCCTTCTCAGTCAAAATAAAAAAAAAAAAAAAACATCCTACCCCTCGATGAACCTGAGGGGGGGGTATGGTGTGGGGGGGCGTGTGGGTGTGGGGGGGGGGGGGGGGGTGGGGGGGGGGTGGGGGGGGGGGGGGGTGGGGGGGGTGGGGGAAGGGGGGGGGGGGGGGGGGGGGGGGTGGGGGGGGTTGTGTGGGAGGGTGGTGGGGGGGGGGGGGTTGGGTTATTTAAAAAAATAAAAAAATAAAAATTAAAAATATAAAATAAAGAGAAAAAAAATCTGAACAAAAAAATAATCCAAAACAAAAAAAAATAAAGAAATACACCTAAAAAACCCCCCCCTGTAACTCTGTTGACAACTAAACACCCACCTCGGGGGGGTGGTGGTGGGGGCGGTTTGTTGGGGGGGGGTTTGGGGGGAGCAACAAAAAAAAAATAAAAAAAAAAAAATTAACCCACCCAAAAAACCCACCCCCAACCTAAGATTAACCCCCCCCCCCAACTTGGAGACAACACATAACAATACCCCCCCCCAGAAAACCCAGACTTGTTCACACCCCAAAATAAAAAAAAAAAACTACACCACAAACTTACGAAAACCCCACCCCCAAACTTAATAAACCATTGTGCCACCCCCGTATGATGTTAAAACCGAAACCACAGCCAACCCTAACCCCCGTAACGATACCCCCCATCCTAATCACCACGCAAGATAACGCCAATCGCCCAGCCATAAGACCCTTCCCCTGATATAGCGCAGTAATCCCACTGACCCCGACCCTGCCCCCAGCTAGCTCGATGTTTGAATGTCAGACCACCACAGCTTCCAGTTCACTGATCCCCCCCGCCGCCCACCCCAGTCAGCTCTGCACCACTCCTTCAATCAAGGACTTGTGACAA
>JAXRKP010000352.1:305000-312500 GCA_037039925.1 Doris montereyensis | reverse complement strand
GGGAAGACACAATAGTACATATATGACCACACTCAAGGGGTGGTGGATAGAAGGAATTCCATAATTCTCTTCGCATATAGCCACATAGGCGATAAGTGGATGAAGTCTTCTATAACGGTACAATAAGCCACACTCAAGAGGGGTGGATGACAGCGTACCGTAATGGTGCTGTTTATCACACTCAGAGGATGGATATGAAACATAACTCCTCAAGACCTTCAGACACTCTAATTTGCTGTGCTTGTTCCCTAGGAGACTAAGGGTTACCATTGGCATCGCCGTGGACGGATATCTTGCTCATTAAGATTACACAAAAAGGCTTACATTGTGACGACACGGCATCAATTTAACCTTCGGTGATTTCTATAATGGTTGACATATAGCCACACTCAAGATCGGATGGATAGAAGCCTAACATATCTACAATTTACCTTTTTGTTTCTAAATACTCAATAGGATCACGAAAAGGACACTGTGTAATGTTCTCTTATAGCCACACTGTAACCGTTTGGATGGGTAAGAACATCGAAACGCCCAAACTCACCGTTGTTGTGGTTTTTGACGTCTTCGTTAACCCCGAATGACTTGTAAAATGTGCATCACCACCATCATCATGTATCGTAAACGAGCACAATCTTGAATATTCACCTAAAATTTTAAAGAGCTTTAGGCAAACCATGCACTTTCGAGGAGTAATAAGATCAACAGCAACAAGTTTTACGTTGCCCTTTTCTAAACAATTGCTAATCATAACATCTCTTTATCATTAACAATGTTTGCAATCAAATGGATCAAAATGTTCACCAAGAAACAGCAAACCTATCAAGTCTGAAGTAATCCATTCAAATGATAAAATACACTATGAAACCAACAAACCAATAGATATTAGTAATACAATATGGAAAAATGTTCATTAGATTGTATTAAAATACAATAACAACGTCGGTAGCCGAGTGTTTAGGTCCATGGACATTCAACGGGATCAATCAAACGAAGCCAGGCCCGGCGCGTGCCTTGGGATCTTCATTCTGACACCTCAGTTATCGTGTCCCCAGCATCACCCATCATCAATCATCAAGCGCTAGCTGGGGAGTCCTCCTCATCCCCTCTAGTCCTGTCCGGAGATCATCATTCATTATCATCATCATCATCATCAGTAGCAGATAAACATCATCTCCATTGACCTTCATCATGACATCACTGTCATCGAACTTTCATCATCAATACAAACATTCAGATAGACTAAATTACTCTTCAGTTAATCACTTTATTGTAGTGACGTCAAAGTGGCATCCAACTAAACATAGAGGCGCCATTTTTTCAAGTTCGGTAGAACATCTGACACAAAGGAGCTGAGAACACTCTACAAGGGCATTAACACTAGTACCAAATGAATACAAACAGATAAAGTGGGTTACTGTTTGTATCCCCGCATAAATGCAGGCTCGCAAACTGTACATCATATGTGTCTGTTGCACATAAAAACAACCACTACCAGTAAACAGTTGGTTGGTGGCTGACTGTCATACAGCTAACTCGAGTTTGAACTCTCTGATCTAGTACATGCATGGCTTTTTTTTCTGGCTCTCCTGTCAATTCAAACAACGAGAAATGGAGCGCTAGATCTGTTTTATCAAACTAAACGAACGTACATGAAGTCAAGCCAATAGTGAAATCTTTGCTGAAGCTCTTGCAGTTAGGGATTGCACATCCAATTTCAAATTTTCAATGTCAATAAAATATGTGTATGTAGTAGTAGTAGTAGTAGTAGTAGTAGTAGTAGTGTGTGGCCATTATTATTAGTAGTAGTAGTAGTATTGTATTAGTATTAGTTGTAGTAGTAGTAGTAGTAGTAGTAAGTAGTAGTAGTAGCAGTAGTAGTAGTAGTAGTAGTAGTAGTAGTGGTAGTAGTAGTAGTAGTATTAGTAGTAGTAGTAGTAGTATTAGTAGTAGTAGTAGTAATAGTATCATTATTATTATTATTCTTATTATTATTATCATTATTATTATTATCATTATTATACTATTATTATTATAATAATTATTATTATATTATCATTGGTATCATTATCATTATTATTATTATTATTATTATTATTATTATTATTATTATTATTATAGGCATTTTCCTCATCTCCATCCGTTGATTTAATGGAAATAAAGAGCATGCGACGCGTGTTATTTAATGTTTTTGTTTGGGAAAGAAGGATGTAGATTTTGATTTCTCACATCCGCAACCTTGATCTCAGGGGTAGTGGTAGGATTTCTAATTTTGCCTATACTGCTTACAAGGGATATTAATGCACACAGAGCGTTGCTGATCTGCACACGGAACCTCCTATTTACGGCCTGTTTCCGACGGGACTAGGTGTCGATCCACCTACTTGGATCAGGGCGGGGGGGGGGGGGGGTGATTTTACAACAAATGCCAACCGGAACACCAATGTAAAGAAGAGAACCGGAAGGCCGCGCACCGCGCACCACCTAAGTCGTCCTTGACCTCCCCTCTTTCATCAACGTCAAGGATACCGAAAGCTCACCTGTTCCACCAGACAATGTCATCAGCTCACAAAGTGAAATACGATAACGTTGGCAGTTTGAAGACAATGATAATGCCTTGCAGAATACAAATGGAACTAATAATTATCGTCGTTCGTGTCTATTAATACGTCTGACTCATCTGTGTTTCATCTTCTTTTCTTTTTTGCACAGGACGGAATAGAAAAAGAAGAAGTGGAAAGAGGCAATTTCATTCCCACCCTGTTCTCTCGAAATCTGGAGAATTCAATCCAGCTACAGCAAAGGTGGAGACGTAATTAGAATGACCTTCTTATTTCCAACTCTGTCGTGTTTCAAGAAGAATTTAAGTATAGAAGTTGGAGCCTCGATGTTAAAGTCTGATGACATCGGTTGAATCAATTGTTTGTGGTTCATGCAGAAATATAATATTATGCTAAGGCCATAAGCAGCATGATCAGGACAAACAACTCACACACAAATAAGAAAGTGTCTACAGAGCAGAAAACCAATTGAGTACTTTTCAGACGATTTAAATATTAGTCTATCGTCCACGTCATTCCATATGATAAGTAGAGAGACAAAGACAGAGAGAGTGAGAGAGAGAAAGAGAGAGAGAAAGAGAGAGAGAGAGAGAGAGAGAGAGAGAGAGAGAGAGAGAGAGAGAGAGAGAGAGAGAGAGAGAAAGAGAGAGAGAAAGACAGACAGAGAGACAGACAGACAGACAGACAGACAGACAGACCGACAGACAGACAGACAGAGACCAGAAATGAAAGAGAGAGAGAGAGAGAGAGAGAGAGACAGAGAGAGACAGAGAGAGAGAGAGAGAGGAGAGAGAGAGAGAGAGAGAGAGAGAGAGAGAGAGGGAGAGACAAAGAGAGATTAGTAATATCTCACCTGAGTTCTTAACAATAAGTCTAGACAGATTGTGCATATTATAATCCATATATGTAATTATAAGTTGGTCGATCTTTGTTCGCCGAAGGCTCTGTTGATATGTTGATAGCCCACTAAGACCAACTATATTTTGCATGTAGGTTTTAAATCATCCCAAGATCGTTTTTGTTTGAGAAAAATGTTCTGCCAAAAGTTATGTTGAATTAATGTAAACTGCATTATTGTTTCCCCTCGTCTTTGTGTACAGCATATTCATTCAGCTAGCCCGTGATTTTGAATACGTCTTGCTTGTAATTAAAAGTTGGAATAGTAATACCGACCGTTTACGCTTCAACCGCGTAATCTCAGTATCGAATACTAATCCGATCAAATAATTGTAATTTGCATATTACCCTAGGTGTAACATTGTTGTATCTATATAATTCTGATTTGGTAAGATTTTTGTTCGCCAAAGGCTCTGTTGATGGGCAACAGAATATGACCATATTTTGTATGTGAGCTTTAAATCATCCAAGGCCGTCTGGTTTGCGATATTTGCTAGAGAAGCGACGTTGAGTAAAACCAGCATTGTTTCCCTCTTTGAGTATAATTTTCATTGAGCTAGTACCGTTATCAAAAAAGGTTTTATAATTATAAGTTGAAATAGTACTGTTCACGCCTACCTAGTCCAAACTCAGTATCGAATACTATCCCGAGCTAAGAATCATACTTGGTATCTGTCGCGGGTAACACGCTCGTTATAATATATTTCCAGGAAACGTTTTCAGCTAAGGATTCAATACTTATTCTCAGCCCGAATGAAGGTGTAGTAGTAGTAGAAAAGATAGAGCGATAAGTATCTTTTGTTATGTCCACTTGCGAAATCACGAAGACAGAGTTATCTTTAATCACTGGGGCCGAATCAGGATGGAAAGCATTTACATTGTCTCCCGTCGTCCCTCCTCCAATTTATGCTCTCGCTCCTTTCTCCGCCTTCCCCCATACTTGCTACTTCTCGTGACTCCAATGCACTCATTTTCATTCATTAGCATTTCTTTTCTCTTTTCGACTGGGTTTGTTTCTCTTACCTATTCTTATCCTAAGCATTCAAAAATAACTCATTGTCTCTGTTAGCTAACAAACAATTGATGTTTTCGGTTGTGTCTATATGATGATGCAATCAAAATGGTGTAGCTCGTGTCCAGTGTATGAGAGTATTTTAAAATGAAGTACGTAATTGTTCAAGCATAACAATGTGTTTGTTTATGTTTATATTGAAGATTATGCTCATACACAATGTTGTTTATGTTTATATTGAAGATTATGCTCATACACAATGCCCAACTACAATTATTACTTTTACTATCAATATTCAACATATCATCTGTACCTATTTCACAGGTATACGCCATCATTTGAGGTTACTAACCTTTCCACCCCATTCTAAATGAGTAATCAGGAATCAAGGTCATGTAGAAATAAACAGTTGTTGTTTGCTTACATATACAACAATTCTATGACAAAGCTAAGATCATTGCAGTAGTTTGAACCTTAGCGGTGAGAACAACGGCCGCCATCTCAATTTGGCAATTTCGTTGTGGCTTGAAGAAAACGAAGACTTTAGTATATTGTAGAATCACTCCATGTCTTGTGAGCGTGATAAATTCGATTAGTTACATTATCTCTCACGTTTTAACGCAAATATTTTAGACACACATATTTCTCTATGTCCTCGTACTTGCTGATATGCATGTCTCTTCCGTTAATCATGTAATTATTCTGGTGATGATCGACGAGGACCAGCCTTCCGCCTCCATCTCTCTCTCTCTCAAAAAAAACTCTCTCTCTCTCTCTCTCTCTCTCTCTCTCTCTCTCTCTCTCTCTCTCTCTCTCTCTCTTCGGTCCCTCCCTCTCCCTCTCTGTGGAAAAACTCCTCTCTCCTTCATCCCTGTCTCTCCCCCTCTCTCCCCTAACTCTCCCCCTCCCTCTCTCTCTTTCCCTCCCCTTTCTCTCTCTCTCTCTCTCTTCTCCTCTCTCTCTCTCTCTCTCTCTCTCTAGGATTATAAATCTCTCTCTAGATCTCTCTCTTGTGAAAACTCTCTCTCTCTCTCTTTTTCTCTCTCTCTCTATATTCTTTGCTCTCTCTCTGTTTACTCTCTCTCTCTCTTTTTCTGTGTCGCTACATAATTGCACACGCGCAAACACACGCACACATATATACAATCATCGTGACTGTGGAGTTTCATTTTCGCTCACATCTCTGGACAATATCACTTCTTATGCTTTTATTTCATTTCGTTTTTCATCAATTTATGTCACTCTTTCTTTGACTACCATTCATGCTTTCTCGATGTTTTGTTTCTTCGAAACAGTTTTGTTGTTAAACAAAAGTCCTGTCGGATTTTTAAAATAAATTGTATGTATGAACTTTTATCAAAGACGATCTTTGCCCGTACTCTGTGTTGGGAATAAGGTATGTGTATGGATACATTATTGTTCTTCTCTTATTTCTCCTGCACCTATTCCTAATCCAGTTGCTTACTCTGGTCTAAAGTTGGCACTTCTTCTTTACTGCCTGCAGCATGTCGGCTGTGTGTTTAAAATACGTCAGCTTAATATAATATGTAAAAAAAGATAAAGCTCTACTTCTCTCTTCATTGGTATTATGGTGAAAACAAACTCTATATCTACTTCATTGGTATCTAATATGAAAACTCTCTTACTTTACTTCATTTGTACTATGGTAAAAAAACAAGATATATATCGCTTTAACGCTCATTGTCTCTGTCTGTGTGAAAACTCTCTCTCTCTCTCTCTCTCTCTCTCTCTCTCTCTCTCTCTCTCTCTCTCTCTCTCTCTCTCTCTCTCTCTCTCTACTCTCTCTCTCTCTTTCTCTCACTCTCTCTCTCTCTCTCTCTCTCTCTCTCTCTCTCTCTCTCTCTCTCTCTCTCTCTCTTTCTTTCTTTCTCTTTCTCTCTCTCTCTCTCTCTCTCTCTCTCTCTCCTTTCTCTCTCTCACACACACACACACACACACATACACACACAGCGCGCTCAGCATCACCGTCTGACATACGCTATATTGACCAGATATGCTCCCGTTTCTATGGGTCTTCTTGGATGTGAAGGAACCTTTTTTAGTTTATTGTCCACAAAAGGTATTTAAATCATTTAAAAACTAAAGGTACATAACGGACATGAAATATTCATACCTTTGATTTATTGACCGCAACAGAATCAGAGAAGAGATCGATTGAAAAGAACACACTCACAACATCAAAACAAAAGACTCGTTTGGAATATAAGCGATATGTCGTAGGAAGGTTTTGAAGCTACATAGAATTAATATGTTTTCTTTTTGAGCATAATTTTTGTACTTGGCAAAATTTTGTTAATAAAGTTAGTAGTTTGGTAATGTTTCTTTGTTGCAGCACGACGCCGGTCTGTCTTGGTCAGCATGTCGAAGAGAAACCACTAACTTGATGTTGAAGGGAATGCTGTAGAGGCGTCATAGGAATCACTCACCGACTGTAACGTCAGACTATGTTTCGAATGTAAACAAATCATATATATGTACTCACATCCGGAATTAGGTGTCGTCTGAACATGGTAAACCAGTGGGCAAAAAATAAACTGCCCGACGCCAACAATGGTTTCATTTTTGACAACTTTGTGAAAGGTTATTACGTTGGAATTCGGGGACTCGGTAGTCCAGAGGTAAGATGTCAGCCTCTCAACCAATTGGCCGTGGGTTCAAGCCCTGCTGGTTGAACATTTTCTCCCACTGGAGGAGGTAGGTGGTTCGACACATAATCTATCGGGACGGACGATAAAAAGGAGGTTCCGTGTGCAGATCGTACCATTTGCACACGTTAAAGATCCCTTAGCTGTTAACAGGGCGGTCCGAGTAAAATTTAAAATCCTGCCAAAACCCCCGTCGGGAATGTGGTAAAATCAATATCAAATCATATCAAATCAAGGTCGAATCTTTAATACATTCGTGTAAAAAAAGTGAGAGATTTAGTGCATTTAAATAAGTCTGAATACATAGCATGTCTTGTAAACTTAGTTGAGTATACGAACATTTAAAAAGCGTGTTAGGGATGGA
>JAXRKP010000352.1:227500-297500 GCA_037039925.1 Doris montereyensis | reverse complement strand
TTTAATGTGCCCGAAATGTTCACTTTTCCTCTTCAGTTTTCAGTACGTCCTCGACTATGGTAAATGACCTGGTGCTTAAGTTATGCCTTTCGCGTCTTGACGCTTAGTTATTACTTTGCTATGACATAATATATTTCCATTACAGGAATAACTTAAAATGTCAATACATTTTTCACCTCACCTTTCCTATATGAGTGGGTGGTTCTGGATCACCTGTAGGTTTTTTTGTTATTCACTTTTTGTTATCTTTTGAGAAAACATTATTAAATGAGCATGATAATTTGTTTCTCAATTTGAACAGACATTTCCCTCTAAGAGAGAATATTATATTTGCTATAAGATTGTGATTATTGTAAGATGAAAAAGGATTCCAAGTGCAAGAATTTAAGAGAAAGAAAGAAAAAATGTTCTTACAATATGAGAAAGGTAGGATGGTTATTCGTTATTCTTCTGTCTCGTGGTATCAATAACAGCAGGGACCCAGAAAAAGGATGAGAGTTATGAAAGTACGGAATGTGAAAAGCTACTGGAAGAAAATTGAATCTAGGAGGATGATGAGACTAAGCAATTCAATATAACTGGCTTGTTTGGGTAGCTGTAAAGAAATGAGTTTGGAAATAGGTCGAGACATGAGGTGACGTCTGAACCGCATATTACATATATATATAGCGTTGGGTTCGTGCCAGATTTCCACTTCATTATTATATTCCGTAATCATTTCCACACCCTTCATCCTAACATCTCCTTGAACTGACCCAGCCTTGATCCTTAAAATGCGCTTACACTCTTCCCTTCTGGCAGACAAAACAAAGACATTACAACTGTAACGCCTTTGTGGACAATGATAATACATTCACACTGTAATCTACGCGTGACGAAGCTACAACTTACTACTGTTCGCTCTTCATTTTCATATTATTACCCCCACAGAGCCATCTGGCCAGCAGGAGACGGGAGCAGATGAAATCGAGGAACACGAAGCTCCCCGAACTGGCCGAGAGCTCAGAGTTGGAGTCGGACTCTGTCAACTCGTCCTCCAATGCGTCCCTGGACACGAGCTCTTCCCTTGCGGCTGCTGCCGTCATGCCAGGTCTCCCTGCTGACACGGACAAAGACGGCACTGACGACGGCACGGCCTTGTCAACGCTGTCACCCCCGTCATGGGTGGATGATCATACCGTTACACCAAGTCTGTCGGATTCTATTCTATATACTCTTGGATTAAGTCTGCAGTCACCCGATCTGGACGCCGGTGACGACTTGGGGTAAGTAAAAGCTCCGATATTCAAATTCATAGCTCCATCGGTTTTGATATCCTGATTTTATATCGTTGTAGCGAAACCGTAGTGTTGTGAGCTGGTAATCACGACGACTTTGGTTCGAGCCCCATGGCTGGCACATGTGTATTTTTTCACATCGTTGTACACTTAGGAAAGGTTCTTCACTCTACTTTCCCCAATTGACTCAGGTGTGAATGATTACCCAGCTGTAGGGAAAGAAATATCTTGTCAGAGTGTTAGTACGAAAAGCCTAACAGGCGTGTGTACTGTACGCTACCCCGGGAGTTGAGAAGGACTTTGAATTAAATGGCCTGCTGGGGGATAAATGAGCTTACACTTGTTCGGGGGATACGGAGTATAAATCCATCTTTAGGTTTATCTTTAATCTTGTCATTGTTGTGTGTGTGTGTGTGTGTGTGTGTGTGTGTGTGCCCTGGGGCTGAAGGGGTGTGTTTGAAAGGGAATGAGGGAGGAGGGATTTAAAAAGTGTTAGCTAATTATTCCATTAGATCAGCTTAAACTTAGTACAAGAAACAACCAGTTCAAGCTGTCAAACAAACATACATGATTCCATCTTCAAACAGTGATTGTCACCTGCACTCATTTTGCTATAGTACAGTAAGGCTATAGAATGGACTGCCAACAGAAATAAAACTCAGCAGTTACACTGCAGACAATAAACACATCAGTTTAAAATCAAAATTGGATTAATAGTCTTGGGTTAAATTAAAATATGCGCCGCTGACAGTAATACTAAAAAATGAGTTGGTAAGCTATAATGGAGAACAAAAAGGAGCTGTTATTTATAGATTTGCTCCTTCCATGATCTTTCCTCTCCTTTCGCTTTTGGGTTTGGGTCGTGTGGGAGTTTTTGTTTATCGTTCGAATTTTTTTAGTTAGACTTTTAAAAAAATAATTCTTCATTACTTTTGTATAAAAATGCTTTTAATTTCAATAACATTATGATATATAAATACACATATACATAGAAGTATACTCTTCGTTAATGGGAATTGGTAATCTTTAAACATCACTTTCTTTCACAAATTTTCCTGGATGAATGATGGCAATCAGACAAAGGTTATTAAGAACCGCTGGAGTCAGTCAGTCAGTCAGTAAATGGGCATGGGTTGTTTTGAACTCCGAGACAACCTTTGCAAACACGGCGACCATCATGCTTCGCTAAAAGCTTCAGGCGGTTGAGGGCTGCTCACGGGCACCGACAGCTTAGTTCTGTGGTGATCGAGAGACGTCATTGACACATTAGGATCGACATATTAGGTATAAGCAAGCGCCCCTCCCCTTTTCCCAAATGAATGCCAAATCTCGATCGGCCTACAGAGTACCGAGAAAATGCGCCATAGGCGCGATTTGCGTTTAGGTTGTGTAACTTCCACCGACGGTTGAACATTTTTCTCGAGTTTTTCGAGTACATTCTGCGCCCCCCCTCCCCGGGCCCAGGAAAGTGTCGATGATACCTAGTCCCATCGGAATCAGACGATAAATATGAGGTCCCTTGTGCAGATCACAACTCTGTGCACGTTAAAAAATCCCTTGGCTATGTACAAGGCAGTCCAGGCAAAGCTAAAAATCCTACCAAAATCCCCGAGATCACCTTAGTTGTGAATGTGGGTAAATCATATTGTGAAATCAGAAGGTTGCGTAATTTAGACCCCCAGCCCTTTTGGGCTGGTGTTCGGCAAATCTGCAACCGAGGTCAAAACCACGGAGGCGGCAAAGCTAAAAATCCTACCAAAATCCCTGAGATCACCTTAGTTGTGAATGTGGGTAAATCATATTATGAAATCAATAGGTTGCGCAATTTAGGTCCCCAGCCATTTTGGGCTGGTGTTCGGCAAATCTGCAACCGAGGCCAAAGGCCACGGAGGCGGTCGAAGAAATGAACCGGGCACCAGGCGATTCTTTATTTCTGTACCCTGTGCTTGAAGGGAGCCAAACTTGTTAAATTCGTAGCAGCCTTCAGTTCTTCAGGCCTCTTTCCCTCTCAAATGAGGCCAAATGTCTCGCCGACGCGCCCCACGGAGCCGAAATTGCCAATTCGCTGGAAGCAAGGCACTGATCAATTTCACTAGTCCCATACGACGGTTCAGTATTGCCACACAATTTGGTAATCTATCCGACACATATCGCAAACCGTTTGCCGTGATCTGACATAACGTATCGCCACCCCGGGATGATATCCGGATGGTATCGTGCTCTCGTCTTTGCTTTGGATGGCATGGTTAGTTGACGGGTGTTGCTAGTAGGTCCTACTTCGTTCCTTTCACTCTTTCACTCATCTTTCATATTGCTGTTTCCTTTTTGTATTCACCCTGAGGTCATCACATATGGTGCAGGAGTATTTAAAGATACAGACTAGCTCAATGTGGTTTCATGGGGGCGTGGGGGGGGGGATCCTTGTGGGTAAAGAAATGCGTGATTTAATTAATATACATATTTTGTTGTTGTGACGCTCCCTGTTCAACCGTGACATCTTTCAAGCTCTCGGTACGGATTCAAATTCTGCTTAGTTTACAGTCTAACGTCCTCTGATTCCATCTGGTTTCATTCCCGGTATGTGTATTTGTATCTTTTTAAAGTCGCAGGAGAACGTAAATACAATGATCATGTGTCTTTCACAGCAATGCATATGTGGTGAAACTTTAAGAACTGTCATTGACAAATCAATTACTACCCAAGTAACAGTCGTCACCATATTACGATGTTTAAACTTTCTCTTTCTTTCCACACTACCCGCCACTCTCATTGAGTCATCAACTTTGTGGTAGATATATACGCCTCGTTGAAGTTGAAGTTAAACCGTTGAGTGTTAACGGCCATTGAACTCTGTGAGAAAGAAATCCTATTGGTAGAACGTGGAGCTGTAAAGGGTCGGCAGATTTGCCAAGAAACTTGCGGCATTCATAGAACGCGTGACGAAAGAAACTGTTTAAACGAATATCAATAAGCTCATCTTTTTGATACTGGACATTATTATAAAATCTCTATTCGTTTCACATGCGATCGCATTCAAACCTCGATTTTGCTTCTTTTTTTACTCCACATAATGATTATCATCTACTGTCGACGTGTCTTCGATAGTTTCAGCTCAATCGAAGTCGTGAAGCACAGGATATAATAGGCTTTCGAAAATTTTATCAAGTATAACATGATGCTTACGCTGCGTTTCTTTGTCGTTTGTTTGATATCCTTTCTGTCTTTTCAAACCATTGCCTGGAATTTCCTTGCCCGTCTCTTTCTTTTTGTTTATTTATTTATTTATTTATTCTTTTTTTTGTTGCAATATCAGTTCAGAGTTTTTAGTTCATAATGTTGGTTGGGTCCTGTTTTATAAGGGGTGGGGGAGGAGGGGGCTCGTTGATTCATAGGCAAGTTGGCGGCCTGTCAACACAAAGGTTGTCAGTTCAAGCCCCGCCATCGGTTGAAAACTTGTCTCGAGTTTTTTCGAGTAAAATTTACCCTCCCCCGCCCCTGGTCCAGGTAGGTGGTTCGACACCTAGTCCTATCGAGGACGGGTGATAAAAAAGAGTCTCGTGTGCACATTACAACACTCTGTGCACGTTAAAGATCCCGTGGCTATTTAACAGGGCAGTCCGAGCAAATTGCTTTAAAGTCCTACCAAAAACCACAAGATCACCTTAGATATGGATGTGGGTGAATCGAATCAAATCAAAATCAAAGCAATATCAATTTATGGCTTTTAGGTCATAACGTTAGTTGGGTCATGTATTTCATCTGCCTGTACTCTACTGTATTATCTACTGTCTAAGATACATGTTTCGCTGACATAGAGGAGAGTAGGACAATAAACTGTGTTGTATACTGCCATTTTGGTTTTTGTTGACAAGTCTTGTTTACCTACAAATGCCTTTCCCTCAGATGGTTATATATTGCACTGGTTCTTTGATTCTCTGTTGATTTCTTATCTTAGTTTTCCCTCTGAGTTAATCATTACTCCTAGGTAATTGTAGCTTTGAACTTGTTCTAAATTCTCCCTGCCCAATTTAAGATTTTGTGTTTTAGCTTCCCTATGTTGATATTCGACTGAAGGTCGCTTTCTGATTTTCCAAACAGAACTAGATCATCGGCAAATGAAGCATTGTTACATTTAATGTTTCTGAACTTCCACATACCTATATTCATGTTCTTCATTTTTGAGGATGCCTTTGCGACTGAATCCATAAATGTGATAAACAAAAGAGGATTTATGATACAACCCTGTCTCACTTCTATATTTACATCAAATTCTTCAGCTACATTTCCCTCTACTCTCACTGCACATGTTAGTTTATTGTAAAAACTTTTAATGGCTTCTATTAAATTTTGCTCTACATTGTGTTCGTCCCTCCTCATATAATACAGTGTCAAATGTCTTTTCTAAGTCAATAAAACACAGATGCAAGTCAATGTTTCTCTCAAGGAATTTTTCTATTATTTGTCAAATTGTAAATATGTGGTCTTATACACTTCTTCCTGGTCTAAATCCACTCTGGTGTTCTTCAATCCGATCCTCTACTCTTTTCCTTAGTCTCATTTCCGGAATCTTGGTATACACTTTTCCTAGTACGCTAAGTAGTCGGCACTAGTAGTATTGATTTTGATTTTTTAAAACTATAGACTACTCCTCCACGTGATGAACACATATCGTTTTCCCATTTTATGATACACATATGTACATTGTAATAATAATAATAATATGTTACCCGTCACCCTTCAAGTCATAATATACAGTTTTGTCATTATCTCTGTCAATGATCTGCCCTTTGACCAGTATCCCTTCTCATGATGCACACTTACCCCAACATCCTACCTCAATTACGACAAAACGACTTACAAATTTACAAACAAGGTTTCTCCCTTCACATCCTGTCGTATCTATTATATTATAGTCCTCCCACATCAGCGAATGCTTTACCAAGTACTCACTTCTCCAGAATTAAGTCATGCATTGTAAACTGAGGTTAGATATGATCCCTCTACCTAACCTGTCCTTTTTTTTTTCTTTTTTTGTTGTTGTGTGTGTAAGTGTAACTGTAAGGGAGGGGGTCGTTGTTTTCTTGGGTTTTTTTGTTAGGAGTTATTGTTTCTGTTTAGATTTTTTGTTTGTTTGTTATTTTTTGGGGTTATTTCTTTGAAGAGTTCTTTTTTGTTGTTACTTGTTTGTTTTGTTTTGTTTTGTCTTTGGGTTTTTTTCTTGTAGGCGGGGTAGTAAGATTCATTCCTTCCTCTTGCTTCCTTTGCTTTGATTTTGCTTTAACACTGACGGCTCTTGATGGATAGGCCATTTTCTTGCAATCAGTCCATCCATCCATTCGCTGCCCATTCCGTTTAAAGGCAGTAGTCGGTTTCGCTTCGCTTTGGTGTTTCTTGTCGGCAAAAAAACAAAGGGTGAAAGTACCTTTTTCCAGCCAAATCGAAAAGTAAAAAGAAAGAGACAAGGAGAAAAGAGGAGGGGGGATCCACAACAATCAAGAATCAAACAACTGTTCATACATCTACAGTCGAACCTGTCTAAAACGGAACCGAATGGGAGCGGCTATATTTGTTTCTTCCGTTTTAGACAGGTTCCACTCTAGACATACATACATGTACTAAAAACAACAATGAGAATACACGACGATTTGTATTCTTATAACACATATTCGTGTATTATCGTCTTATAATACAATTTTGGTTGTTATTTATACTATTTATGATATAATTGTTATCGCTTTTCTTTTTAACATTAGAATTATTCTTTTGCACGTTATTTTACCCTTCGCTTGTCGTTCACCTTTGTCATTTTTTGCACGCTATCGTTTACAGAGTAAGTTCATCAGCCTGTCCCTCGCCTTCAAGACAGACAAGTTAACGTTAGATCAAAGAGTCACTATACAAGAGAGGTCTCGGGATTTAGCTGAGCAAAATGTGGATAAGGAAATCCAAGGACTAAGAGAAGAACTTGAGGTAAGATATATATATCAAACCATAGTATTTCGTTAGTATCATCATCAGTATCACCACCATAATCATCATCGCCGTCGTCATCATCACTATTATATTGTTTGGGGCGGGGTGTTTTCTTTCATGATTTTCTATCCGGATTATTACTTCATGTCCTATTTCATGATGATTAGCTGTTATTACACGATTGTATTTTTTCCTTTGTCTATATTGCCATTGTAATTTTTATTTTTTATTTCTGGTCTCTTTTTGACTCTCCTATTGTATTAATTTTGTTATCAGTATTACCTAAATAACTGCATTTTCATATTTGTTGATGATTCATACTAATCATACTGATGTGTTAGTTTCAATACACATGATCAGTATCGTTGCGCTCCAGAACACATGAAATTTACAGACGGGCATTCATCAATCCTCCTTTCCCTGCATTTACGATTAGTGTTGATTAAAGGTGCACTCTCTCTCTCTCTCTCTCTCTCTCTCTCTCTCTCTCTCTCTCTCTCTCTCTCTCTCTCTCTCTCTCTCTCTCTCTCTCTCTCTCTCTCTCTCTCTCTCTGTCTCTCTGTCTCCCTCTCCTCCCTCCCTCCCTCCCTCCCTCCCTCTCTCTCTCTCTCTCTCTCTCTCTCTCTCTCTCTCTCTCTCTCATCTCTCTCTGTTTCCTCTTAATTCAAGCTGAGATCACAGCATAGTAATAGTATAGTGAAACAGGTTAATACCAATGAAAGAACCCCACCTCCCAACCTCCTCTCTCCTCAAACCATTGCAGTTATTAAGCCAAGCCAATTTAGATGACGATGCCCGTGAGACTATTCAAAGACTTAACCGGCACATAGAAGTGTTGGAACAATCTGCCGCCAGGGTGTCCAGTCGAGCCGAAGTCTATGGAGCCGTCCAGCAGGCAAGTAACGGATTTGTGGCGCGATGGAATCATATTATACATCATCTGAAATTAGTAGTAGTAGTAGTAGTAGTAGTAGTAGTAGTAGTAGTAGTAGTAGTAGTAGTAGTAGTAGTAGTAGTAGAAGTAGTAGTAGTAGTCATTAGTAGTAGTAGTAGTAGTAGTAGTAGTAGTAGTAGTAGTAGTAGTAGCAGTAGTAGCAGTAGAAGTAGTAGTAGTAGTAGTAGTAGTAGTAGTAGTAGTGTGGTAGTAGTAGTAGTAGTAGTATTGTTATTTTTATTTTTATTTTTTATGTTATGATTATTATTATTATTATTATTATTATTATTATTATTATTATTATTATCATTATTATTATTATTACTACTACTTCGAATTATGTCATCTTCAGTGGAACCCACAGGGACAGAGGATTAGGGTAGACCACTAGTTATCTGATGCATCGATGGCCGGGCGGTTAGGCTGCCGGACTAGTGATCATGAGGTCCCGAGGTCGAATCCTAGCAAAGCTAGGTCCGACGTTGTGTTCCTTGAGAAAGACACATTACACGAATTTCCCCATTCTACACAGGTGCCAGTGGGTAAAAGCACTAGCTTGGTAATATAAACCTGCGTCAGACTAGGGGGTGATTCTTATCACTTGTTCCGTTTCACGCTATTGAAACCGGGATAAGGTCCGGCTCTATGGGCCGTAACGACCTTGAAGGAACTTACAAGTTAACTAGACAAAGTTAGTGGAGAGAGCATATCTTTTGTGAAAGGACTCAGCACGAAATGCCCAAAATAGGAATAAATTAATGGAAGGCTTTTGTTCGTGGTCTTTACCTTGGTATAGGGTGAAAAGGCAATGATGTTGATGATGATGATGATTATGATAATATCATCTGAAAAGTATCAAGCTGTTACACGTGTGGTTGTTGATAACGATGGTATTCATGGTGATATTGTCATTGCTGCTGTTTATTTTTTGACGTTGTTGAGTTTACTGCTGCTATTGTTGTTTTGATTAGATCAGATCGGAAATGCGAAACAGAAATTGATAATATAAGTCAGTACCGGTATGAATAAAATATGCCAAGGCAAGGTCCCGACTCATTTCAAAGGATGAAACAATACCTGACCAATCACAAAATACCTATAAACTTCAGGGGTGTAAATTATTCAACGTTACATAAAACCATGCCTATTATATGCTTGAAGAATTGGACAATTGGTGTAAACTTCAGAAAGAAACTGGATGCACCAGAAATGTGGTTTTTAGACGTATATGTTGAGGGTACAGTTCACGGCAAGAAAGACAGCGTGTCATAAATGTTAAAGGAACCTGAAACAAAAAAATAACTCTACAAACATCATAAAAAGGCAGTCACTATTCTTGGACACATAATGAGAATGAGAAGGAAACGATAAGAACACCTGATATCAACATGAACGTTGAAAGGAAAAGAAAAGCATGGAATGACAACCAATAACAAGGAGGAGACATGATAGCAAACGCCAGCCAGCAACTCTGAATGAATACATAGTTGTTTTGACGGATGAGGTACGAGTGCCGGTCGTATGTCTGCTAGGGGGTCGTCTTTGATTTGGTTTAGAATAGGAATTGGATTTGGTTTTGTTGTTGTATTGTTGCTTTTTTGTGCTAATGTTTTTCATTTGTTTAGTTATTTGCGTGTTGGTGCCGCAGTTTTGTTGTTGTTGTTTTGTGTATGTGGGTGTGTGTGTGTGTGTGAGCTGTTATTTTGTAGTTGTTTTGTGTGTGTGTGTGGGGGGGGGGGGGGTAGTTGCATTTGGGTTTGATTTCGGCCCGTAAGGAAGGATGTGTACAAATTGGTCTAGTGTCTTCATTCACATTGATAATATAGCCTCAATGCGCATTTCTGAGGTATTCAATTAATAATTTAATGGTTTATCATGATAGATTGAGTCACTTGTGAAGATTTGATTTAATAAACGATCTCAACTTGATTGAGTCACTTGTGAAGATTTAATTTAATAAGCGATCTCAACTTTCCTCTTCAGGAACGCCGAATGTCCAAAGCAATGGAAGTCATGGTGCTTTACACAGAAAACCTTCGTCGTGTTCGAGAACGAGAAGAGTCAGAACTCCAAGAAGCTAGGTGCATTCTTTCCCTTTCAATGTGGTGTTGTGTGATTTGGAGAAAGTAGGGAGGGGGGTTGGATAAAAGTGATAGATTTGAGTTTGGTTTTGATGAGAACTGAGGGTAAGACAAGAAAGGTATCATGATATCGAGTTTGCTGTGTGAGTGGAGCGAGTTAATGTTAACGTCCTCTCCTCTCCCCCCGTCGTGTCGTTTATTTACACCAACTTTCTTGTTGGTGTAGTATCAGTATACATACATGTGCACACATTTCATTATTATTGTCTAACCTTGCCAGGCTGCCATTGCCGTGGTAGTTTCTTTAACTTTAAGCCTTTCTTGTATGACCCATACGATCAATTTGATACGTCTAAACAATCTATAACAATGATTATATATTGTAACATTCAAGGCGACGTGTTTATGCACAAGATGATAGATCTAATTGTTATGTAGGCTACCTTAATTTGTTGCCTGGTGTTATCCTCGAGTTTTCATATTTTCTTCTTCACAGAAAAGTTTTGAGTGAACGCTCAACCAACTCTTTCTTTGGTGGCGATTTTGGTAAGTTTTTACTTTTTGAAGTAATGTAAGCTTTCAGAGTCTATTTTGATGCACGAATCCGTTCTTGAAACACATACATGATGGATAGCAGTCATCGCTATTAGATCAACTTTATATTATTATTTTTGTCTCGAATCTGCATAAATGAACATTTTACTATAGGGTGATACTGATAGTGATATAGTAGCCGGTTTATGGACGCTTTCCCTAAATACTATAACAAGCACTCTAAAGTGATTTTGCTTTGTTCTTCTATTGTACATGTAATCCCAACTTAAGATTTCTATTGCTCAAAACGAATGTATCATGTATCCTGAATCTAGCTTTTAATAATAGCACTGCTCTAAACAAACCATTGACATTGACACTGATGTGAAGGAGTATAATTAGAGATTAACACCTTCCTCAAGGTGATTGTAATTGTAATGCTTACATCTTACATGCAATAATTACGTGATCTAAAAACCTTGGGCCTGGTGGTAACAGCGATCTAAGTTGAATAATTTATGCTATGGTTATGTTAATTAGATAAATTGGAATCTTCTTTCCAGTGACTATCCCAATGCTCTAACTCTAAACCCAAACTTTGGGGTTTCAATGTTAATAATCATGTAGGCTTAAATCTCATTCCTTGGTGACAACATTGCTGAGGTCATGAGGTAAGAATTAGAGCTATCTAGATATTCTGTGTTACTATATATGAAAGTGTATTTCAAATTAATTTTAATGTAACCATTTCTCCTTCATTACTACAGAGACCAACCACAAAGGGAGATCCATGTCAGTCTGTGGTGTCAGTCCAATGGGCAGAACTGTACGTTATATCACATGTTTTTACTTTTGTACTTAAAATTACCTTCGTAAAATGACCAATCTAACCTTGTTTTATACAATTTTAAGAAACTGTATGATTTTCAATTATGGATATAAAATGTGTCCCTTCTTCTTTTTTTTAAAATGAATGTTTTAAGCAGGGTCCAGCCAAAAACTTAAGTTACAATTTCCTTACACTCGTCTGTTGCTAGATCTAATCTTGTTTCTGTGGAGGGGGGGGGGGGGGATTTGAGTGCTGTGTTCTTGATAGACCAAAATGAAATAGGATTCGTTTTATTTCACTAGGATCAAGAATTCATAAAGATAATATATTGACATCTTCTAAGCTTCATTTTGATTTCCCAGGTACACTAATAAGTGTTCCTTGTAATTTTAAGAGAATGTAAAGGGGGGGGGGAGGGTGCCATAATACTAGTAGCTCTCTTCATTCTTATTATAAAGGTTATATGATACTCTTCTTATTCATACAATGCAATAGTAGCTTTCTTTAATGTCGTAAAACGTTATTTGTACTTCCCTTATTATTGTACTGTAAACAGATGCGAAGGAGGAGTGAAGTTGTCTTGCCAAAAGTTTTAGGAGGCATAGGTGGCCCTTCGATGATCCAAACGTCTTCCATGGTGAGTTGTTTCATTTTCTTCCCTTAGTATCTTATTTTGCCTCCTCGATGAAGATAATCATTCTTAATATTTTGTCCAACATGCATGGGAAATTATCCAAGGCTTTTGAATGTGCTCAAACTATCACTGAGACATGAACTTGCAATGTTGACATTCACAAATGAATGACGTAACGATGCCAACCATTTTAATTTGAAAACTTTGTTTTACTTTCCTTTCCCTTTCGAAAGTTGTTGAGGTTACTTAGTATACGGTACCGATTTCATGAGCCTTTTGAGAAAAATTCTCTTTACTGAATAGACAGTGTTCAGTGTTCGTTATGATCTTTGAAAGGAATACCTTTATTGATATTCAGAATGTCATTTGGTCTACAACTACGTAGGCACCGGTAGCTCTGTAGGTAGAGTGTCGGGCTATCATACAGGAGGTCCAAGTTCGATTCGCGGTCGGGCAGATTTTAGGCTTTCCTGTCGACCCAGCAGCGAAATGGGTACCAAGGTATGCTCAGACTAGTCAGACTCAGCAAAAGTAAAGAATGTGGAAAGCAATAGCAGACTACCACATTATGCCGTGTGCCTAGAAAAAAATCAAGACTCAAATTAATTTGATTTGTGTCTTACACACCTTGAATACATAGATCTAATTGTTTAATCAGTCTAGATGTGCATTTTTTCTTTTTATATTTATGGTTTTATTTATTTATTATTCATTTATATGTTGTTTATTTTTGTATTTATTTATTTATTAAGATCTTCATTTATTAGAAATTGGAATTTTTATTTAACTTTGTTTATCAGGGCCTTTGATGATTTTTCACAGAGGTCAATTTTTTTGTTTGCTATTCATGGGAAGAGATTGCGATAAATCTACACAGTAAATGAGTCATTTCAGACATATTAATTATTTGCTGTGAATTCATCATCATCGTATTATGTCATATGGTTTTGAGGTCCCTCACTCGATGATCATTGTTTTTACACCGATTATCCTGTGTTAAGACAAGGTTTGTGTACTCAAGCGTATCTTAACTTTTCCTGGTGAATAGATAGCACCGTAAAGCCCGTTACACTGTAATCCTGGCATTATCCACCTGTACCTACATATAGATATATACATGTACATTCACTCATGTATAATTCTTTCTTTCTTTACCATTTCCCATTCTACCTTCCAGTGTATGGGTTTAGATGCCCGAAATGATCTTTCTCCAGGCTGCCCTGTCCTGGCATTTTCTGTTTCCTTCTGTGAAAGTTAAATTTCTTTGCTTTAATGCCTCTTTTATATCTTCTTCCCACTTTCTCCGAGGTCTGCCTTGTTTCTATTCCTTGTCCTTTTTTCTTTCCTTCTGTAATGGCCAAAATATCTACTTTGAATTTTTCTATTTCTTCAGCTCTTTTACATTTATTGCCCTGATATTCATGTTCCACAAATCACAGTCCGTGTTCATTTCCATTGTATAATTCTGAGCTTTGTAAATGGCAACAATGCCATTCAATACAGAGAAAAATATATTATGTTCAAGCCAGCTCTGGAATCAGAAACTTGTGTGACATTTTGAGTTTACAACACCAGCGATTTAGGTCAAATAGAGACAAGGAAGTATCTAATAATTATGCCCTCTGGGACTGCAGGAAAAGATAACTTCAAAGGAATAAATTTGAAAAATCAACTCACACTTGTCATTAAGCTCAAAGTGAAGACACGTCAATCGGTACCCATCGCCATCACTGAGGTGTACACACTTACAAACACACATGCAGAATAAGGATTTTCATTAACTGATTATCCCTTGTGCATCGTTTCACATGCCTGTCTGTGTGTGTTTTTCTTCCAGCAGTACTAGTAATTACATTGAAACTATTAATTAACCTGCTTTTAAACCCACAAACATTGAACATTAAACTCGATACGCATTTCACTATATACATTGACATGTAAAAACAATGTGTGTCGCAATAGCTCATTTTGAAAGCAAAAACTAACAGTTTTTCCAACCACTGAATATGCAAGGGCACACCCACAACCAAATGTGTAAAATTATATCAACATATTACCCCATTTTACCTTTCAGTAACTCATTTCACGAGGGTCTCTTCTATCGCATGCACTATAAGAATTAATCTCAAGCCTTTGGTAAAGAATTTTAAGAACTTACCATGTATATATGGTATCTCTCTTTTTTGTCTTCAACGAGCCTAGTTGATAGTGATAGCTGTAACCTACCACATATTCAGGATTTGTATTCCTCCAAAATAAATCTTAATAGATATCTGCCTGTCCATGTCAGGATTTGAACCCTCATTTCTCCAGCTTGCGAGGTAGATATTGTACCTCAGGACCCCCTTCGTCCAACTCATATCATATAGATGAATGGAAACTCAAACTTTCTTTAAGACTAAAAGTGCATAATATTGTAGTATATTATTGTTTGTTTGTCGAATAAAGCGGAGAAATTGAGAAATTGCTCATACATTTTTCTTGAATTAAATTGTATAGACATCATATTTATAGCGCTTTCTCCTCTTTTTAGATAAAGTAAATAAATGGGCTGTAACACCACTTTGTATGATTAATGTTGTGTGGGGGGTCATTATTATTTTTTCCTGTATTATGTTGCTCATGTTATTGCTTTGATGTTATCGAAATACCCTGTTACAGATTTTTTTTTTTAAACATTTACAGTTATTATCACTGATGTATTTGTGGATATCATTACATGTATTTCAATCGATGTTACAAATATGTTTTATTCTGTATTCTTACAAGGCATTTAGTTCCCACTTTTTTTTTTTTTACATATTTCACAAAAACACAACGACTTCTATGTATATGATATACTTATAGCATAGGCGTGCAAAATATGCATGATTTGAGGATGTGAATTGTTATGAAAACACTTCTGGGTTTGAGACTCAAAATGAATGACATGACCACAAAACAGCTAAATAAGATAACCAAAGCTTGAAAAATAGTCTGAAACTGCTAGAACAACAAAGTTTGCATGTCTGTTTTTAACTGCCGTGACTTCCATTGCTTCTGACAAAATTTATATACATACATATGACTTAATCACTCACCTAGGAGAATGTGTCTCATTTTTTATCGGAACACTTGGGGCAATCTGCCCCACTTCTTTCCCAAATGGATTCCTACAATAAAGAGGTAAGAAGTACATGTAGATATACAGTATATATATATATATATATATATGTAGCCTCAGCACTATTCTTTTCACTTCTATTTTATTTTTGTTTCAAATTAATATTTCCTGAATAAAATCTTTAGTTCATCGTTTGCTCAGTCAGAGGATGTGGCCAAATACACATTATATGTGTGTTAACACTCTTTTTCCTTAGTTTCAAAGTTAATTTTATTCTATTTTGAGAGAATCTTGGCTCTATGATTAAAGATAAAGTTGTGTGTGTGTGTGCGTGCGTGCGTATATGTATGTGTGTATGCATGTATATTTTGTGTGTGCATTTGCATGTGCATGTATGTGTGGGTGAGTGTACATTTTGTTCAAGAAGAGAAAATAGAAAGGTGGTAGGCCTACTCTTTTCAATTTTAAAAGAAAATTGTTTACCGTGTAAAGTAATGACATTTGAATGGAAGAACAATAAATTTTGTAATGTCTCACTTAGCAGCATATGTGGAGTGAATATATAATATTTGTTTAAGCTTATAGTCTAGTTTTATATTAAAGACAGGTGCTCAAATATACATAAAAATAGCTCTGTAATAATAAAGATTAATGAGATCTTTAGGTGTCTTTGGAGTGTTTCAATAAATCATAGAGAATTGCAGGCACATACACTAATTTTTTTTTATTCACTAACATCACTTGTTTACAAGTCTTTTTTAAGTTCACTCCATGAATCGTTTTGCAATTTACGTTAAAAAAATAATTGAACTTAGGACTGTATGATGTAATCATATGTTATGTATCCTTTTCTCATTATGCTTGGAGTGTTGCTTGAAGCTCACCAACAAATATATTTGTTCAAGAAATTGAAAACTGGAAGAAAAAGGATGAAAGAAAGTTTTTCATAAGAAGGTTTACCTGTTGTTATGATCCAACATGATGTCGGCCAAGGAAATAAAAAAATTACATATATGTATGTGTAAATGAAAATGGATTGTAGTAATGCCAACTTTATACAAGGTATTATAATTGCAAAGTAAATAAAGCTGAAAATAATGTGAATTATGATAAAGTATACTAGCCTCTCAAATGATTTTTTGTGCATTTACGTTGATGTTAATCAATCCCAATAAAACGTCTCTTGTGCTTTCTAAGCAAAATGAATGTCATTAACCTTTCACTTTTATTTTGCATACAAATGCATGTATTTGAGTTTTATATTCTCTAGATCTTTAAAAATTGTTGTTATTAAAAGAAGCACCAGGTTGCCTTTGTGTTAGTCTATTCAGTTAATGATAGAGAAACTGCGATATTCTTTGGCTGTCCAAACACCTCAGAACCTTGGAGGGACATCTATGGTTACAAAAAGGGAGTGGAAAAGGGGTTGGGAGAGAAAGGGGAGTTTTCCATTGTAGAATCACCAATTTTCTGTATACAAATATTTTTTCTACAAGACAATCATTGATGAAATAGTAATGATAATTTTGATAGATTTCAAAAAGTCTAACAATGTTCTTCTTGCTAAAAGTGTTTATGATGCTTTTCTTATTGGTGAAAATCTCTTGTTTGATATGCTCACGCAGTGTTTGGTATTGATCACTGTACTTCACATTTATTTGTGCCTATACTTATAACCCTGACTAACCCAACTTTTACTTCAGTGTATGCCCAATTGCTTGATTTGTAATTAAAACATTCTATACTAATACAGTTTAACTTTGATAAATCTCAACTCATCAGACAATAGTATTCCAAAAGGCTTGATGTTACTACAGTAATAAAATATTGCAAATAGACCATTGTTCCTATCTTTCAAAACAATCTATGATATGATCTCCTTTAAACTGTCAAAACTGGGGTAACCTTTTTTTCATTGAGACACCTTTTAAATCCTCTAGCCTTCTTGCCTCATGTTTGAATTTATAAAAACACTTTGGTCAATCATGTTTGCAGTTATTAAAGCATCAGTGTTTTATGGAATCTATACTGAAGATTCCTCTCCTTGCCAAAGAATTATTGAAAAAGACATAATGCAGTTTATTACCTCACAATGTAGGCTGTACCTAAAGAATGCAGTGCACTGTTCTTTGTCTCATATATATGAGTTTTGATTAAGCCAAGTTGACTGTACTTTAATTCCTTTGTTTTGTTTTTCATCACTTGATGTGTTTTATTTTTGCTACATCTAAACTATTCACTTCGTCTTATGGCATTTTTTTTCGCTGTCATCCCTTTGAATATATATGTACTGTATTCATTACCTTTATTGAGATTTGACTTAAGAAGTAGAATTTCACATTTTGTTTATCGATTTTTAATAGGATTAAAGCTTATTAAAAATCAATAAACAAAATGTAATGCTATTTTTGTATAGACAAAGTAGTATTTAATGTTGTATCTGTTACTTTCTTTCTGGATTTCTTTGTTTTGTTTTGTTTTGTTTTTGCTTCTCATTATTTTGGACATGATAATGCTTGTAATGCCATGTCTTATCATTTACATCACGACCGTACATGTAATAAGAATAGCTTGAATCAATATTGTTCATCTTGTTTGCTTATGTAGCATTTATGACTTCTGTAGGCTTATTTATTAATTTGAACAACAAAGCCTGAAATTAAGATTAAGATAATCTAGTCTGTTTGCTAAAGATATTGTATTTTTTCACGGCAAGCTTGATACCAGTATATCAATATCAGTCTTGAATATGTCTGTCATAGCACCAATAGCAATTTAATATATTATTGTTGTGGCATAAGATATCATGTGACAAAAAAAGCCAACAAAAGGATGAAAATGAAGATGTTTTCAACTCCTCTATACATAAACATTAAAGAAATCAAACCATAGTTCAAAATTTATAAAAAAAAATAATTCCTTCCACATTCAGACATTTCCTTCATGTTAAGAAAAGTTAAAATACAATGTAGTTTTCTCAAAGCAAAGTTTCATGATCATTTTTGCAATAAGCTTTCCACTGAAGACTACATGACATGAAACAATACAAGCCACGACCTTTGCTAGTCCTTCTCATTGTCCTGCTTTTCTTCTTTAGGATGCCAGGTCTCGGTTTCAATCTGCTATTGCCAGTACATCAATGCAAAACGCTGTTACATCTACCATGAGGCGTGCATCCCAAGATAAAGCGAGACCCTTTTCATTGTCAGCGCCGCCTTCAGCTTCCATTATGTCCAACTCATGTCCGCCAATGTTGTCACAGTCAGTGAAAGAAGAGCCAGAAACCTCTTCCAATACAAATGACAGGTTTGAGAACCCTTTGTTAACAATCAAATACCTTACATACCTGGATGATAAAAAAAAAAAGAGATAGAATCAAGACAATCATAATGTAATACTTTACCGTTTTCTAATTGATAAAATATATGTATTAAAAATCAGACATTGCTTAGTGACACATCTGTGTTCTAAACAAAAGTAATCATTGACAGAAGTTATATACTGGCATATTTATAAGATACTATGATACATTTTAAATTCAATTTTTACCAAATCTTTTTTGCTTCACTAAATCCTCCAAATTCACTTCTTCATTAGAAAGAGGTTCTCATAAAAGATTTCACTCTGGCATAAGGAATTTTGTGCAAAACATTTTTTTGGGTAGCTTACTTCACCAGGTTCAATCATACTTTTTTATATTCATTTATTTATTCAAAGAATGATATTATTATCTTTTATCACAAAATGCTGAAAAAATATGTAACATGTTCTTTTCTGGTACAGTATTATTGATTCATAGAAATAATAAAACTGAAAGTAGAGAAACTTCATCATAATCATAACTATATACACAAAAACTTTACCTCTATTAGTTCAGTAAATGTTTATACTTAATACATTTGTATTTTACATGCACTATAATATATATAATTTTCTTTAGAAATAATAAAGTTGTCTTTTAACTTATGCTTTATATTTGTGTAAATGTAAAGAGAGGAAAAAATAAATGTATTAATCCTTTTGTCAATTGCCTACTTGGAAGGGAGGATTGCTACCTCTTCCTGATTTTATTAGTTACCTTTTTAAAATTCGTATGTGATGTTGATACTCAATTAACCGTAATAAAGTTGTCACATGTATATATAACTTTCTTCTTCAAACTGTAGACACAGTTTGTTCTCTGTATTACATGAAATTATTACGGAATCCAGTAGTTTATCCTGTTTTAACATAAATATATAGCGAATCGCTGTATCGCTATTGACTTGAGTAGCGTCATAGCTAACCCATATTCAAATACGTTAGGAATCTGTTACTTTCCAAACATCTGTCATGTTGAAATTTAGTTTTGGAATGATTGCAAAGGTTAAAATCTATGATCAACGACATCAAAGTAATGCAGAAGTGAGGAATTTACAAATTATACAATTTAAAAACTTTGATGTATGTAATTCTTATGTCATGATTTGCTTCTATTTTCTTTGCCAGTGTTGCGGCAGATTCCCCAAAAGAGTCCAAAGATACAGCATTATCAATGTCTAAGGATGAAAGTGCTTACAGAAAAGGGTGAGAAAGCTCAGATTTATTGTTGCTTTTTCCTTCTTCTCTTTCTACTTTTTTTTTACCCCAATTTAAAAGGTGTTCAATGGTGTCCACCACAAAATATCCATATGCATATTATATACTTAACTCTGTTTCATATAGCCTGCAATCTTGTCAACAATAAAAACACACCCCAATGAGAATAATTTTATTGAAATAATATTTACCTGATACTTATACGCAGCACATTAATCAAAGTCTCAGTTCCTTTTTGTTGGGGCTGAGAGAATGGACTGTGCCATTTAACTCTAGTAAAAAGATGTTGGTTGGAAAAATCATGTACAGAAAAGTACTAATGATGGAGAATGTGTCTATCTTTCCTAGGATGTTTTGTGAACTTTTAATATTATGTACAAAGAATATTTGATATAATGGGATGGTGATGACCAAGGCAATGTTCCTTCCTTAATTGATTCTAAAAAAGATGAAATAAAAAGATGAAATAAAAGATGAAAAGCTCACTGTAACTTAGTTCTAGTCTGAATTTGTCATGGGTATTATCACTCATACTGAAGAAAAAAGCACTGGCATATTGCTTTTCTTTTTAAAAGCTCTCTGGATTTTGTTTTGTTTTGTATGACACTAATGAGAAGCAAATTATTACAACACCAGTAATGGAAATAAAGTGCAGTAAATAAGGCATTATGCGTTTCAGTGACATTTACCCCATCCATCATATGCATTGATCTCAGGGTGAATTAGGAGGAAACAGCAAAATGAAAGATAAGTGAAAAAGTGAAGGAAAGAAGTAGGGCCTACCAGTAATGCCCGCCAACCGTCCGTGGCAGTATGCGAGCGCCTTCTTGATACATTACTATTGTTGTTATCTGTTATATCCCTCTATGTATTTTTTAGCATAGCTTATGCTGAAAATGTGTACAAATAAGGCAACAAGAAAGTGAATTGAAATGGGGATTTCCATCTTGCTTGTACATCTATGTAGGCAATGGTCATGTCATACATGATTATGCATGCGTATCCAGTAACCTTGAAAATATGATCTTGTACAAGATTAGTTAATGTAATCAAAAGAGATTTCTCGTTTTGGTATAAATCACATGTCATTTATTTATGTTTTTAGCTTTGAGGAAGGCTTCAAGGCAAAATTATCTCAGGAACTGACAGATCTAAGAGACCAGCAAAATTCTATAAGTCAGAATGTAGAGAATGTCATGGACAAAGTGGATCAGGCACAGCTCAATGATGAAGAGCATTTGTCAAGGTAATTTCCCTTTACTACTTTCTTATACTCATCATATTATGATATCTTTTATCACTTCTGCAGCTACTTCTATGACCTCTTCTTCTTTTTCTACTCCTATCCTTTTTCTTCTTATTATTATTATCTTAGCTACTTTTACAGATTCTGCTGCTGATGCTACCACCAACATGACCACCACTCCTCCTTTTTTCTTCTCTTGCTTTTTCTTCCTTCTCCTCCTCCCTCTTCCTCTTTCATTTGCTTATTTTCCTCTTCCTCTCCTCTTATTATTAGAGGTAAATTTAAATGATATTGTAGTACATGTCTAATACATTGTACTAAGAAATCTTCAATGATATGAAAATGCTTGTAGGTTACCTTACAATGCATACATTACAAGCATGCATATTTCATTTTTAATTATAAATTATAGAATGACGCAACATGATTCAGTAGCTTTCGTTTCTTTTCTTATTCTTGTTATTGTTTGGGACAGGTAAAGGATGTTGTGTAAAGTCTTTGAAAGTGCAATGATAGCTGTTCTGTATGAAATCTAAATGAATAGATTTTGATGTCACAGTTCACAGGAACTGATCTTGATAAGCAAGCATTTAGGGCTTCAATGCCTAAAACAGGAGTAAACCATTGCAGAAAACCAACCTAAAACTTGACTAAAGGATTTATGTACAGTGAAACAAATTGACACAGACCTTATGATTCATGATTTATTTCAAAACAAAATCTTATGCTTTAAAAACAACCACTTAGGTAGGTAACTGCAATTTATACCTTCATGGAGAGCTGCATAATACAATGCTTAAGTTTCTTTTAGCTTTTCTTGCATTGCGAGTTGAATTACCAAGTATCAAGAAGAAAACAAACGTATGTCACTCTTAGCACTAATCAAAATCATGTGATATCAAAGTCTGTATTGTCAAGGGATCTGTATTAGTACTGCATTTATGAGAGTCATCTAGAGCAGTGCTACTCAAAATGTGGTATGTGGACCAGTGATGGTATGTGAGCCATCATCTGCAAATTCATGGAGATTAAAAGATCTGGCCGATTTTTTACTTTGCTGGATTGGCTTATTTCGCTCACCAATCCCTAGCAAAATTTTTTAAAAGAACTGCCAGTCTGCCTCATCAGATGTTTTGAGAAGCACTGATCTAGAGCATTTCGGAATTGTACCGATTCCTTTCATTGAGAGGCATAAGTATAATTTACAGGGGATTGAGAGTTGGGGAAGAACAAGCACCTGTTACATTTTGAAGTCTATAGTTATCAGGGTTTCAACTGTGTAAGCTTCAAGATCTCATATATTGCACAATTTCCTTTGATTTTCATCGACTCATGTTTTTAATGGTTAATTCAAGTTAATTTTTGAAAAATAAATTGGTCTTTTACTTTCTTTGCCTTCAAAGGAAATAATAATATGACTGTACAAAATATGTTGTCCGACCCTAGTATATGAAACGATTCATGTCAGATCAATACTTCTGCTTACATATGACAATTTTCATAATGTTGTTGTGTTGTCTTTATTCACCGCAGGCCATCAAGGATACAAGTTGCCATTAACCTGTTCACCCAGCTCGGTGTCTTTCTTATCAACTATAACTACAGAGAAAACAAGAAACTTATCCGAAATATTGCCGGAGTATTCTTCATCATCATTGCTTTTCTCGCAGTCTTTCTTTCCCCACCAATATCCACTGTTGATGTTCAACATTTTTCAAAACCACCAAAGTAATGTTTTAACGTTAATAATGCTTGTCAAACACTCAATTTGATGTATTTATGAAAATGAAACCAGATTTTTAAAAAGACACATCACAGTTTCATTTAGAGGTTCATCATCAGTCCTATTTGGGCTCTGAGGCACCAGGAAATGAAAATGACAACCATGTGTAATAGATTTAAATAAAAGCAAATAGACTCCTTTTGACTCAAAAACATGACACCTCACAAGCACTGGAATTGTTAACCTGATGAGCAGCTCTTCTACCAGCAATGCCTTTTAACTATGTGTATATTATTATAGCAGTGGTCCAGTCTTTTATTGACGTCAATACACATATAATATCTGATATCTTTCGTTTTTTTATGTAAGGAAAGCAAAGAGATTTCACAAACTCCAAATAAGGCAAGGATTGACACAGGTTTATCGCCAACAGGGTTTTACTTGAATATGGTTATATTTTGCCAGTAGTTCAATGCTTTATGACATGCTTACATTATTCAAAGAAATGATTGAACGCAGCTATAAAAAGGATGACAAGTGAGGCCAAATGTTTATATTAGTTAGATTTCCTGTCATGATTAATTCATGTCATCAGCATTTTGACTGCACGGTTTGTTTTTTTTAATCCTTGAGAGAGAAAAAATCAACAAAACACAACAAACAAAAAACCCAACCAACCTATAAAATAAAAACGATTCTAAATTTTATATTTGTCATATGTATAATTACTTTTATGTAGGGTGTTAAAGTTTTCAGTTTACAAACAGAGATCATAAGTATTATCATTAATATAATAATACATGTAGTACATGTATTACTATTAATGTGACATTGTTGTAAGATAACCAGGTGATGTGGCAAGCCAAAAGTGGTACTATCATTTGATTCCTTCGAAACTGTTCTTCCTTGAGGTAAGCTAAGCTTACTTCTTTCATTATTATCAAATATCATCCATCATAATGAGTATGAGTGATCTTGAAGTTTTGAGTCAAAATTACAATGTTTTCCTAAACAACCTTTAAATTGTCAACCAATCTTTAAACACACACATACAAACATACACACACACACACACAAACACAGCCCTGTGTACATAGGACTTTCAAGTTTCCAGTACTTTTGAGCTAATATTACTATTTCATAAAAGGTGCTAGACCCCATCCATGTTTTGCAAGGGTCATTTGGGTTGGGATATTTTTCCCCCGATGAAAAGCAATTTTACACATTACACACTGCCAACTTCACACTTTGAATGACTTGACCTTCAGTCTGGCAAGCCAGATTCACACCTCATGACTACTGCCTCCCTCTGGCAAAAAAGGTCATACTACAGTTGGGTTTTTTTGCTTTCTCCTAAAAATACTTTGAATAAATGCAGAGGACTGCTATGACCTCAATGAACTGGAAATGTGAATACACTTTTAAATGAGTCATGTTTTTTGTATTCTGCAATGCATCAAATTGTTATTTAAGTTTCATCAAAACTATGTACTTAAGCCAATTATGCTTCCACTATATAATGATCAGGTGGAACAATTATGCATAAAATTTCTCTCAATGGAAATAAACTCCCAAGATAGTTGAAGCTTGCATAAAGTTTCCATGATCTACATCAAAAGCATCATACTGTGAAATTATCAAAAAATGCATTTCGCGTTCAAGTCGACAAACTGTATATTGTGTATCCCACTGCAGTGTACATTATATTTGTTTGTTTCCTCTTGTTTCATTTCTCTTTGTACAGATTGACTAATTTTTTAAGTATTGTTATGCTGTAGCTAACTTCTGTTGAAGCAGTTGAATAAATATATGATAATTTATCCTAAACAGATTGTCTATTCTTAATATTTTTTATACACATTCGTATTAGTACCACTGCCATTCATTGTCAATGTACCAAAAATTTCAGCAAAGTTCAAGTTAACTATCAAGCTTTGCATTGCAAACTCTTAACACGTTGATCCCCACTTTTGTTGGGCCATAAAGGCACCCCCTCCCCCAACCCTGGCTTCCAGTGAACTTTATTTTAGATCTACTTGATCCAGCTCATCATCACCACTTTCACTAAGCCTATCATCAGATTCACTTTCAATTTCACTAACCACTAAGATGATATTCAAGTCACCGTCATCACAATCAAGGTAAAGCACACTGCCTCAAGCACTTGATCTGCCATGAGATATATCCTTCCTGACGATGTTGATAATGTTCAAGTCAATAGCTTGCTTTATTTTCATAAAAATAAGAAAAGTAGCACAGTGAGCACATTCAAAACACATTTCCACAGGGGGCATCGATTTTGAAAGCATTTATCGTAGTCCTTTGAGTTTTTAGTGTACAAGGTTGTGAAAAAACCCCATCTGTGCCAGCCATGGGGTTTGAATCAGTGTCGTTGTGATTACAAGCTCACAACACTACGGTTCAGCTACAAACTACAACGCCTCTGTAACACACTTTGTAATTTTAAATTAATATATTCAAACAAAATACTAGAGGTATTGCAGTGAAACATTATTGCTGCTGAAGCTTCATATTAACAATTGAATCTATTACTTAAATTTCAAAGTCAGGAAGAAGCATTACAGAAAGCCGTCTATTGGATGTGACAACCACAAGAACCATCATAAGAATAATTTGTGACAGTTTCACGAGAAAATTGAAGCTCCTTACCTCTTCCTACAGGTGAACCTGTTAACTTTTTATTCCTAGATCTCAATACAAGAACGACCAGATCAGGCTGTCAAACATGCATGGTTCCATCTTCAAACATTGTCACCTGCACTCATTTTACCCTAGTACTGTACTGTAAGGCTGTGGAATGGGCTACAAACAGAAATCAAACTCAGCAATAGCACTGAAGACTTTAAAAGCAGAATTAAACACATCACTTTAAAATAAAAAATGGATAAACAGTTTCGGGTTAAATAAAGAAAAATGCATGCTGACAGTAACACTCAAAAATTGAGTTGGTCAGCTGTTATGAAGAAGAAGAAAAAGAATTACTCAAATCGGCGTGAAACATTATAAAGATGTACATTGCAATGCAAAAAGTGAATTCTTATTTCAAATCGTATTTCAATATATTTAAATCAAACAGTTTCATTGACGCAGTTCTATCTATCAATTTTGAAAAAAATCTTTTTTTGAATCTACACCAGTGTGACCTGAATAACATTCAGGCATTCTCTTTGAGATACCAATGGTTACATCGAACAAAGTGTGAGAATCTTCTGGTGCTACAGGGGTACATCCATTTTAAAAAATGTAGAACCATTGGCATCTGGAAGTGGTGACTGACAATTTGTTTTCAGGTCCATAGAAATGCCATCAATGTGCAATGTTATATTAGATGAAGAAAGATATGGTCAACAACTTGTTAATTATTGTAAATAACATAATCTTCATTCAGAATCTAATGAAATCTGTTAAGAAACAATAATGACCTTGTACTTGAAGGCAAAAAACAACATTGATGAGCAGGTCCAGATCAAAAAGATAAACCAACTGAAGCTGCAAAGCGTTATAAACTGCCTCATGTTGGTTCACAAATTTGTCTAGACCAAGTGACTGACTTGAAGAATTTCATGTGAACTTCCACTGGAAGTGCTCTAGAAAGACACATTAATGACAAAAAACATCTTCCACTTTTATATTTTTGGGAGCTTGCGATCAACATAAAATTAAAAAGATTTGCGAGCAAAGTGCAGTAACGTGAAGTTCAGCATTATATATATATATATGTCAGATGTTCACATTTTTTACAAGCCTCTCTCACTCAACTTTCCACAAATACAGTTGTCCAATGATAGTGAGGAAGGCAGGTGACTTGTACACTTTGAGTTTCAACAACAATTTTTGTTAATAATATATATTTAATTGTCCCACTGTCTCCTGTAATGATAAAGGAGATAACAAGAACAAAAACAATAGCATGTCATAAAGGATTACATCATGACAACAAAGTATTGAGTCAAATCAGCAAAGATCTAACACGGGTTTGAGAGCAAGAAGGGAATATTAAACTGGGACGACAGTGATGGCTCTCAAAATGATCAAAACATAAACAATAAAAGAGGTGAGTGTAAAGGGGGGTGGGGGTGGAGAAGACACAGACGGTGTAGGCGGACGTATACAATCAAACACACACTCAATACAAAAACTGAAAACTTCTCAGATCTGAGACATAACAGTGTCATATATATATATATATATATATATATATATATATATATATATATATATATATATATATATATATATATATATATATATATATATATATATATACATAGCTGTCAACCTTTTCAAATTGAAAAACAGACTCTGAATGTGCCAACCAATCCTAACTCGCACAACGGCCCATAATATTCCAAATATTGAAATAGCATTGATAATTTAACTTGAAGTAACCCACTTTAAAGTAAATAACAAAAATTTGCCAACCTTTCTGGTGAAGTGTGACAGTAGTCTCGCAAACTAAGAATGGTTTCTCCAGACTTTCACTCCAATGTCTCTGAGTCTCTGTCATCAACTTAGGGGTTTTTTAAAAACAATATACAGTTAACCATCATATGCATACTTTTCAAAATAAATACTAAATATGTTTTTTACATGATGGTTGGCAGCTATGTATGAATACAGATACTTTAGTCCAGCTAATGTTAATTTAATATTTATGTGACATCGATTTTGTCAGATTTTGGATTGCAACACCAGATTCAAATAATAATAATGATAATACTTTATTCGTCCCACAAAGGGAAATCTGGATACAGACATGTCAAAATCATATGAATATAGATCTAGTACTAGTACAGGAAAAGAACAATAAAATATATCAGTACATGTAGTAGGTGAATACCCACATACATATTAATATACATTACATATAAATATACACACGTGTATGATATACTCAAATTTTAAATGCGTTTCTTATTAATATTATCAACTGTTCAAAAGACTCTTAAAAACATGTTTATGTGTTAATTAAGAATCAAGGTAATCAGAATGCAATCCTGGCAGAGCTCAGTCTGACACTATATTCTTTAGGAAATATACTATGTGCCGCAAAAAAAAAGGTAACCCACTTGTGTCACGATTGTGAGATGAGTAGACATGATTTTGTAATGAAATCAGCACCGTTCACTGAAAATAGGACACTTAAGTGGTTTAAAAATATCTTTAATGACCGCAATTTCAGTAGGGTACTGAAATTGCATGGTTGGGGCACTCCCCAGATTTGAATCCACTGGACTTTTCTCTCCGGGGTTACTTGAAATCCAGAGTTTACAAGCACAGACCCAACACAAAAAAATAACTGAGACAAGACAAGAAATAGATACAGCCATCGCAAACATTCCTCCCCAGACTTTCAGAAATGCCATCAATAATTTTGAAGGACGTCTACATGGGTGTTTGCAAAACAAGGGAGAGCACTTTTAGCATGAGAAATTTTAGGAACATTAATTTCCTATTCACAAAAGTCATGATTCAAATTAATATTCTTGCTGAACATTAACTTTTTCTCCGGCTCTTTCTGCTTTCATTTCCTGTTCGTTGTTTTTGGAATCACTTTGTTGTTCCAAATTGTCAGAGGATAGTTTTGAAGTCAGTTTGAAGCAATTTTGTGCCTGCTTTTTTTGTTTTCCTCAGAAGTTGGAAAAAACTTGAGGAAATTTCATGAAACTTTGCATACTAAAGTTAGTGTGGGCCAATTCTCAACATTTTGGCTCATCGAGTTCGGGTGTTATAACATCCAACGTGGTTTCCCTTTTCTTTGCCACACCTTGTACTTAATTTACACTAACACACATTTCCCCATGACCAAAGTTTGAATGGGTATCAACATCAGCTGGGAGTAATACCTGTGACATGCTAGTGTACTGTTCTGGTGACAATGTATTATGTCCTGCTAAATGGACACCGGGATAATCTCGAGCCATAACAATCTTGAAGGAAAAAAACGTATGCCCAAATCTGGACAAATCATATGAATACTTACTTCTTTCCATTTGTGGCTACCTTCTTCCTTAGGTTACAAAGTTGGATTGGTACCTTTCTACTTCTAGTCACTCTAATATCACTCAACAGAATGGGAATCAACTTCTGGACCTCATAGTATAGAGATTATAAGCTGTAGAAAAAATAAGTATAATAATCAACACATAATAAAGCATGAATCTGTTGAAATAATCTTAGATCAAAATAATCAACTAGAGAAAAAATAAAAAATAGTTTGTGCATGAAAAGAGCATTTTCTGCAGTGAGAATCTTGTAGAGTGTAGAGACTTATGCATCGAGCTTGCTGTTTCAGAGTATTGCAAGATACAAGGATTTGTCTATTGCAAACTGATTTGTATCTTATGAGCAGTGGCTTGAGTGTTGTTAAAAGCAAATCCATATCAAACCTCAATTCGGCAAGATGCAGAATTTCCGGTGTTTGAGTATTTTTTTGTACCTTGCAAGCAGTGATGTCACAGTCAGCAAGCCTCAATTCAGGTTGCATTGATGCAACACCCTACAACACTCCAATTTGTTCCCATTGATGCAACACCCTACAAGTTTCTACAACGCTCAATTCAGTATGCAGGGGGGGGGGGTGGTGTACTAGTGTATAAATGTCAAATAACTACAAGGTATTACCAATAAATACTAGAGCTTTATATAATTTATAAGGACTATTTAGTTCTTAACTGGGTTCAAGCTGAGGACCATCATTTGTCATTAATGACAAACAGTGCTAAGGTCCAATGATCTAACCTAGATCTAGAATCCAGTCTTATAAGTCTAGTCTACTTGTCTAGGATGTCATTTGTGTGTGTATACGTGATTAACAGACAGGTACACAAAATATATTCACAAGATTTTAAAGGATAAAGATAAAGATGGATTTATAGTCTGTATCCCGCACAAGTGCAGGCTCACCGACTCACTGTACAGTACTCAGTACATCATTTATCCCCAGCAGGCCATTTCATTTTCAATCTTCAAGTAAAGTAAAGTTCCTTCAAGGCCGTTACGGCCAATAGAGCGGAAGCGTATACTGGTTTCAGTAGCGTGAAGCGGAGCAGCCAAGCAGTGGACAGGTGAACACCTGTATGGGGATTAGGCGGTCCCGCCCTCCACAAGTCTCCTGCTGCCTTGCAGGCTGGTCTTGGCTGACCAAAGGCTAAGGGAGTTAACCCTGACAGAAAACAACCTGCTACCTTGCAGGCCGGTCTTGGGTGACCAATGGCTAAGGTAGTTAACCCTGACAGAAAATAACCTGCTGCCTTGCATGCTGGTCTTGGGTAACCAAAGGCCAAGGGAGTTAACCCTAACAGAAAAATAACAAGGTCTGGTCGGGGGCCTCAAGGTGGCAGTCCCACCATCTACCTGGCGTACAGTAGGCCAATCACCTGCTTATCCAAAATCAAGTGATGCAGAGAAATAAATACAATATACCCGGCTTGACCTTTTGAAGACAAACAGAAACAAAGAAGAAAAGGACAAGGAATGGAAAATGTAGGACCAAACCCTACTTTAATCTTCTCAGGAGTAGATGTCAAAGATAGAACTAGAGCAGGAGTAGGCCTGCTAATACAAAAAAGGCATGAAAAGCTACTAGCAAGTTGGACATTTATAAGCCCACTGCTATTAGAGGTAAATATTAAACCAAAAGGACGAGAAATTAAAATATTAAAAGCTTATAGATAAAACTGACCGGGCAGTGGACAGGTAAGCACCTGTATGGGGAGTAGATGATCCCGCCCTCCATGAGTCTCCTGCTGCCTTGCAGGCAGGTCTTGGCTGACCAAGGGCTAAGGGAGTTAACCCTGAAAGAAAACAACCTGCTACCTTGCAGGCCGGTCTTGACTGACCAAAGGCTAAGGGAATTTCACCCTGACAGAAAATATTAACCTGCTGCCTTGCAGGCTGGTCTTGAATGACTAAAGGCTAAGGGAGTTAACCCTGACAGAAAAAAACAAGGCCCGGTAGGGGGCCTCAAGGTGGCAGCCCCACCATCTATGATCTACCTAGGGTACAGTGGGCTAATCTGAGCCCCTGCTTATCCAAAACAACCTGATTCAAAGTAATGTATACAATGATGTACCCGGCTTGGACTTTCGAAGACGACTCTGGAAAAGAACACGGACTGTGATTTTTGGAACATGGAATGTTAGGGCAATTATTGGAATGGAGTTACAATTAGCAGAAGAAATGGTAAAATTCAAAGTAGACATTTTGGCTATTACAGAAACAAAGAAAAAAGGACAAGGAATAGAAATTGTAGGACCAAATCATACTTTAATCTTCTCAGGAGTAGATGTCAAAGATAGAGCTAGAGCAGGAGTAGGCCTTTGGAAATTTGTAAGCCCACGGCTATTAGAGGTAAATACTAAACCAAAAGGAAGAGAAAGTAAATTATTAATAGCTTATGGACCAAACGAAGATGCCACCAAAGAAGAAAAAGATATCTTCGAAAATGATTTACAAATAGCTGCAGAGAATCTCAAACCCAAACAGGAAGTAATGGTTTTAGGAGATTTAAACGCTAGAGTAGGCAACAATGTAGAAACATCAAGAGGAGTAATAGGTAAAGAAGGAGAGACAACACCTTCTCCAAATGGAGAGAGACTAATAGATTTTTGCCTAAAGAATAACATGAAAATAGCTAACACATTTTTTCCGTATAAAGATATCCACAAATATACAAAAGTAATTTTGTAAATGAAGACAGATGTGAAAAGTCAATCATAGACTACATAATAGTTAGCATCTCCCTTTTTTACAGTACAATGGATGCTAGAGTAAGCACAGGAGCTGAAATATTTAGTGATCATCACCTAGTGATAGCCAAAATGAAATTATTAACTGAAGAAAACAAACAGAAAAGGAAAGAGAAGAAAGCTACTAAACTCAAAATAGAGGAAATAAATAAACCAGCAGTAAAACAAAAGTATCAATCCAGAATAAAAAAATCTTTCAGTGATGGATCTGAATGATAGCACAATAGAAGAAAAGTGGCAAATATATATAAAAAAACACTCCTCAGTTGTACTGAAGAGGTCTGTAAGAACAGCATGGTGGAATGAGAATGTCAAGACTAAGATCAAAGAAAAGAAAGATGCCTGGAAGAAATACTTGCAAACAAAGAAACCAGAGGATAGGATAGATTACGTGAGTAAAAGAACTATCACCAAAGAGGAAGTTAGGAAAGCAAAACAGGAACAGTGGGAAGCGTTTGGACAAGGACTTCAAGAAAGCTATCAAGGAAATGAAAAGCTGTTCTGGGGAGCAATGAAGAGCATGAGAAAGACCAAAGCATGCCCAATATGACAAATTAAGAATGCCAAAGGAGAAATAATGAAAGGAGACAGCGAAATCATGGAAACGTGGAGGAAGTATTTTCACCAATTACATAATCCCTCCAGAACATATGAAACAAGGAGTACAGATCAATTATTAAGAGTAACAGGTAATCCAGAAGAGACAGCTGAAGATCTAGATATCTCAATGGAAGAACTTCAAACAGCTATAAGAAAAGTGAAATTAGGAAAAGCCCCAAAAGTAGATCAAGTTTATCCAGAAATGATTAAAAACCAAGGGAGAGAGGCAGACAAACTACTACATGCAATATGTCAACAAGCATGGAAGTCCAAACAGGTGCCAGACGATTGGAAAAAGGGAACGGTAGTACCAATACATAAGAAAGGATCAATTATGGAATGCTCAAACTATAGAGGGATATCACTACCGGTACTTTGCGTACCAGGAAAAGTGTATGCCAGGATTCTGGAAATGAGACTACGGAAAAGAGAAGAGGATCAGATTGAGGAGCATCAGAATGGATTTCGACCGTATTTACAATTAGACAAATAATAGAAAAATTCCTGTGTTTTATTGACTTAGAAAAGGCATCTGACACGGTGAGGAGGGACAAACTATGGCATTCTTTAAAAGAACACAATGTAGAGCAAAATTTTAAAGAAGCCATTAAAAGTTTTTACAATAAACCAACATGAATGTAGGTATGTGGAAGCTCAAACCAGTAAATGTATCAATGCTTTCATTTGCTGATGATTTAGTTCTGTTTGGAAAATCAGGAAGGGACCTCCAGTCAAATATCAACATAAGGAATAATGAATTAAATAAAAGAGGAATGAGAGTAAATGTAAAGAAAACCAAAACAATGCTAGTAACTAGGAAGCTAAAGCACAAAATCTTAAATTAAACAGGGAGAATTTAGAACAAGTTCAAAGCTACAATTACTTAGGAGTAATGATTAACTCAGAGGGAAAACTAAGAGAAGAAATCAGCCAGAGAATCCAAAAGGCAATATATAACCATCTAGGAAAGGCATTTGTAGGTAAACCAGAATTCTCAACAAAACCAAAATGGCAGTATACAACACAGTTTAATGTCCTACTCTCCTCTATGGCAGTGAAACCTGGACCTTAGACAGTAGGGATTACAGGTACAGGCAGCCAAAATGAAATATCTAAGAAGAGTAGTAGGGAAAACTAAAAGAGACAAAATCAAAAACACAACAATAAGAGATCAAACCAAAGCAGATAGCATAAAAACTAAGATAGAAATGAATAAACTGAGATGGTTTGGGCATGTTAACAGAATGAATGACAATAGAATAGCTAAATCAGTATACAGTGCTAAAACTCAAAGTAAAAGACCAAAAGGCAGACCTCGGAGAAAATGGGAAGAAGATATAAAAGAGGCATTAACGAAAAGAAATGTAACTTTCATGGAAGGAAACAGAAAATGTCAGGACAGGGCAGCCTGGAGAAAGATCATTTCGGGCATCTAAAACCCATAAACCGGAAGGTAGAATGGGAGCTGATAATCAAAGAAAGAAAGATAAAATGAAGACGCCACCAAAGAAGAAAAAGATATATATTCAAAAATAATTTACAAATAGCTGCAGAGAATATCAAACACAAACAGGAACTAATGGTTTTAGGAGATTTCAACGCTAGAGTAGGCAACAATGTAGAAACACCAGGAAGAGTAATAAGTAAAGAAGGAGAGACAACAACTTCTCCAAATGGAGAGAGACTAATAGATTTTTGCCTAAAGTGTATGCCATGGTACTGGTAATGAGATTAAGGAAAAGAGTAGAGGATCAGATTGAAGAGCACCAGAGTGGATTTAGACCTGGAAGAAGTGTACAAGACCACATATTTACAATTAGACAAATAATAGAAAAATTCCTTGAGAGAAACATTGACTTGCACCTGTGTTTTATTGACTTAGAAAATGCATCTGACACTGTGAGAGACGAACTATGGCAGTCCTTAAAAGAACACAATGTAGAACAAAATTTAATAGAAGCCATTAAAAGTTTTTACAATAAACCAACATAAGCAGTGAGAGGAGTTGAAAACATATCTGAAGAATTTGATGTAAGTATAGGAGTAAGACAGGGTTGTGTTCTAAGTCCTCTTTTGTTTATCACATTTACGGATTCAGTCGCAGAGGCATCCTCGAAAATGAAGAAAATGAATGTAGGATGTGAAAGCTCAAACCAGTAAATGTACCAATGCTTTCATTTGCTGAGGATTTAGTTCTGTTTGGAAAATCAGAAAGTAACATTGAACAGTCAAATATCAACATGATAAATAATGAACTAAATAAAAGATGAATGAGAGTAAATGCATAAAAAACCAAAATAATGCTAGTATTTTGCTAGTAACTAGGAAAGCTAAGACACAAAATCTTAAATTGGGCAGGGAGAATTTAGAACAAGTTTAAAGCTACAATTACCTAGGAATAATGATTAACTCAGAAGGAAAACTAAGAGAAGAAATCAGCCAGAGAATCCAAAGTCTCAAAATAATCAAAACATAAACAATAACAGAGGTGAGTGTAAGGAGGAAGGTGGGGGGGGGGCAGACAGTGTAGGCAGACATATACCATCAAACGCACTCAATACAAACACTGGAAACTACTCACATATCAGACATAACAGTGTCACATTTATAGGTAAACAAGAATTGTCAACAAAAACCAAAATGGCAGTATATAACATAGTTTATTGTCCTACTCTCCTCTATGGCAGCGAAACCTGGACCTTAGACAGTATAGTACAAGCAGCTGAAATGAAGTATCTAAGAAGAGAAGTATGGAAAACTACAAGATACAAAATCAGAAACACAACAATAAGCAGATGGCATTAAAACTAAGATAGAAATAAATCAACTAAGATGGTTTGGGTATGTAAACAAAATGACTTGAATGACAATATACTAAATCAGTATTTAATACAGTGCTAAAAAGCCAAGGTAAAAGATCAAAAGGCAGACCTCGGAGAAAGTGGGAAGAAGATATAAAAGAGGCATCAAATAAATTTAACATTTTTTTAAGGAAGCAGAAAATGCTTGGAAAGGGCAGCCTGGAGAAAGTGCATCTCGGGCACCTGAACCCATATACAACGGAAGGTAGAAATGGGAACTAACTGATATTATAAAGAAAGAAAGAAAAGAAGAAGCGGAACAGGTGATAAAAACCAACTCCTGGTCAGGACGCTAGTCTGCCGCATGCTTTTATTCCCAAGCTAGTGCTTGTACCCATTTACACCTGGGTCGAGTGGGGAAAATGCATGCTAAGTTAGTAAGACTAAGACTAAGACAAAGTGCCTTTCCCCAAGGAACACAACGTCGGACCTGTCTAGCTTTGTTAATATTCGTCATAATTCGAAACCCAGGACCTCATGATTCCCAGTCCTGCTGCCAAACCGCTCAGCCACCGACGTCACAACATTTTCATTCTAAGTTCTACTCAACTCCCTGGGGAGCATAAGATGTCCGACTAATAATGAGTCGAAGTTGGCAGATCAGTCTCGAAGATCAAGATTCTAGTTGTAGAGAATCAAGGCTGGAGATATTTGCATTTAAATCTTTTTTAAGTCTGAATACCGTCCTAATCGACCTCTTCACTTACAACAACCGACCACAGAGACACCAAAATCAAATGGCTAACTATAAGATATGCAACATGCAACTTTGACATCTTATAAGTACTCATCCATAGTATTCGTACCACGAACTACCACTGACACTAGTGACACTGACACTGACTGGAACTGGAACCCTTTGCCTAACTCAACTGACTGGGTCGTTATGTCTCCGACAAATGAACAGTTCAAGACCGCTTTATCAACAACAAAAACATAGACAAGGAAAAGCCAAAAATTAGGAGCCTCAACACCTCCATAATTTTCTTAAACTTCAGACGCTTTGGAGTATGTATACAGAAGAGATACAGATACAGAATACTGAAATTGTAGATTAGGCCTCATCTGTGTGTTTACATTTCGACTTCGAGTTCTGCCGGTGCTTGCATTCTCTCCCCTTGCCTTGCTATGGAGGCAAATTTGACGGTTTCGGTTTAGCTTTAGTTTCGTACTTCTTGAATCTACCATGATTGTTTTGTGAGTTCGGGAAGGCAATGATGACTGGGTTTTTAAACAAAATTAATATATCAAAAGTTCGGAAAGTGAGAAGTCTCAAGCAGCAACAAAGATTTAGTAGGGATAAGGGTTTCATGAACTTATTGATATGGAAAGCCATTGTAAGAGTAATGTAAGAGTAAGATTTTATGTAAAACTTTGAAATGTAAAATATCGCTTTTGGTTTCCGTTTATCGTGGTGTAGCATTGTTAATGTCATCACCGATCATAGCAAAAACGATTATTATCATAGATTGTTCTTAAAAAGCATTAGATCGACAATAGGTTGTATACAATAGGCTCTGCCCTACAGACAAGGCACAAATTTCAGCTGAAGGGGATCAGAAAATTAGCGCAATTAGAAGTGAATAAAACAAACCACAAATTGAATATGAAGAAAAAATCGAGTACAAGAGGAAATTCGATGGGAAAATTCCACATACAATAAATTCATAAAACTGTAAAATTCAATCAATACATATCTCTCTATAGAAGAAGGGAGAGACCGACAGACAGGTACACACAGAAACAGAGATAGGAACAGACTCGGGGAGAAAGAGAGGCAAAGGCAGACTGATGGAGAGGTAGCGAGACAGACAATTAAAAGTTATAGAAGTCTTTTGTTTTGTAGAATTATTTTTTCATTGTATTAGGCAACGCAACAGTACGGTAACGATGATAAAAATGATATTGGCAATACAGAGGTTAAGGAGATGTGAAAAAGGAGGAGGCGAAAGGTGCTGCTGCTGATGGGGATGATGATAACAAACCGAAACACAGGAGCATTTTGATATGTATCTGTATCGGTGATTATATCGATGCAAGAAGGGTTTTTGGTGGAGTTTTTTATGAACTAAGAAATAAGAATAAAACAAAAATACATATAAAACTTTTATTAAGACAACCACCAACAACAACAGTACCGTAACAGCAACAAAAATACTAAAAAAGAAAAAAAGAAACGTCTGCGTGTAAAGGACATAAGTCTATAAGATGCATGTGCATTCTTTCCCTCTGTTAAATTTTCTGAAAGCCTGCTTTATATGTCTTTAATCTAGTGCACAATTAAACTACAATGTTATATGTCTCTGTAGTGTTATCGCATAGGGGAGTCCCAGAGGCAATGTACAGATATCAGCTGTTCAACCAAAAGGTCGTGGCTGACAGGTCAAACTCATTTTCTCGCTCATGTGTAGATCCCAACACTCTGAACATATTTAAGGTCCCTTGACTGTTTGCAGGGAGGTCAGGGCAAAATTTTGTTTATCCTGCCAGAAACCATGAAATCCCCTTAGTTGTGGATGTAGGCAGAATCTCATCAAACCCTTCTGTTATCATACATATAAACAATGCTTTTTTTCTCTCTGTCAGTGTGAATGACTGTGTGCAGAAGTTAGTCCATTGGAGCGATCGTCTACTACCGTTCGTGAGAAACAAGTATTGAGATATTAACTATTGAACTTTGTCGTCGTTGTTGTTGTTTTTTCCTTCTTAAGACAGGATCTTTCTACATTTGATTCTTCGTATGACACCACTAAAACTGTAACATTATTCATCGATGTACTAAAAAACAATACTGCGTACCATCTTAGCACCAAAACAATCGGAGTGATGAATCATTTCCTGCTTATAGGGGTGAGTAACTAATATAACACACCGGCATTATGTTTTACTCTATTTTATAGTGATTACCAGTATCCCACACAACTGCTGTACATTATATATCATAATGGTAAAAATTAGTTTTTTTCCCTAATATATCGCTGCAGGCGTCGCTGTTGTTAGCAAAGGAAGGAAGTACAATACGTCACGCATTATACACGGGAACTCATTGCACTATGAGAATCAAGATCTATCTTTCAATGTCTATACACTAACGTCCAGAAAAGGGCAAGAGCAGTGAACAATCTGATGACTGTTAGGGGCGTTTAGCTTGAATGTTACTTCGATGCTTGTGTTGACATACACGTCTTGATGTAGTCTACTATTTTCATTATCAAATTATAGTTCCCATACCTGTAAAGAATATCCTCAAAATAGTTTTCACTGTCATGTCGTATCTGCAATAAAATTGCTCGTTCACTTCGTTGGTAGTGGTATGATTGACCATATAAATAAAGTCTATGGACACCGACTAGAAGTTTCAAGGAATTGTTTGGACACGACCAGCCTGTAATGTGATATGCAATGATGTTTTTCATGAAGAACTAAGGGTACGCGTTGAAATTTGACGATCAATACTTTTTTTTTTTTCATGTGTACTGTTCATATTTGTTAAGCCAACGTGTTGTAATATAGAGCCTTGAGTTATAAGGGACGGGTCAAACTAAAAGCATGTCACACAGCGGACAAATCGACTGCTTTATTATAATATTAAATGCATCATATTTCAGCTTCACGCTTGTTTATGATTTATTCTTCACTCAAGAATCATGCATCTTATCTACTTTTGTGTGATTACACCAACGAAAGGATTCGCCATGCAGTCTAAGGTCGGATTTGATTGCAGAGCTAGATTATAACAGTAAGAAACTATAATGTACACCGGTTAAATATGTTCATCACAGCCCGCAAACCACTCACTACTAATGGTACATGTCATACATGTCCTCTCTGGTGAAGGTTGGGCCATCCGAAAATGTTTGAGTTCTTTCCCGTTTTCTATCTAGATGTATTATGCCTTTCATTATTATTGCATATTCCTCATTATTCCTCATTATTAATAGATGTGTAATATGTAATAGTAATAGGTTGCATATAAGGAAAGACGATTACAATGCACAATGTTATGTTAGAAACGAAATTTGGTGAAACCAAACGTTTAAAACCAAATAAAAAAAATAAATCTATTACATTACATGCCATTATATTACGTATAAATGTTATATTGTGTAACTTTAGTACAAAATGTATATGCCTTTAGGCATTTTATTGTAGGCCTACCTGTTCTGGATAAAGTTGTATTGTATTTTGTTCTGATATAAATTATGATGTTTAATCACATCTGTTTAAAAAAGTATATTTTATTACATTATGTTGTTTTAACTTAAATCAGTTTGAGTGGAAGTTAAAAAGATAAGCTGTTTATTTACGTGCGTACGTGATATATTATCTATTATGCATGTAATAACAGACGCAATACATGTATTGTAAACATAATGATCAAAACATTGTAGTATTATTCTGAGTTGTTTTCCCTCAATGTAGGCGGTGTGTCATTAGACTTCTAGGTACTTCTGTATGTTTTGGTTGTATTCAATTCTGACTGTTGTTCCCAGAGTGTCACTGCCCCATGATTTTATTTTTTACATCTTTATAGATCCACAACTGTTTTATCGAAAACAAATCTTCTTACTTCCTTTTCAAGGGCTGGAAGTTGAAGGAAGTTGCATTTACAGGTATTCACAGTACGCATGCGCACTCCTTCACGCCATTTTGATAGAGAAATAGAAGGGCTATCAAAATATTGACCAAGTTGGCCTAACATTGTTGTTTTCGTTTTAAATGGATGTGTTGCGAGACCTGAACGTTCTCGTTGATTGCCATTTGGATAGCAATGTCTTTCAACTATGAATGTATCATAATCATGAGTTGCTCCATGCCGTGAATGTTTGTTAAAATACATGAAACACTATCTGATGAGAATTTGTTTTGCATTCATTTAGCTGCAAACTGTTCCAGTAGGCAGTAGGTTCATTGTGTAGAATAGGACGGAAAAGCTAAATAAGAATCTGCACAGACTGCCCATTTGTTGCAGCAAGCTTCTGTGCTCTTATTTCACCTGGATGCTCTTCTTCCCCACAATACTGGAGCAGGAAGGGGAATGATGTAAGTATATCTAGACCATGTAAATGAGGGAATCTGTCAATATAAGGGGATCTCTCCAGGCCAGAGATTTGAGTAGAGCTAGATTCTAGATCTAATCTAGCTAGATTTCTAGTAAGTATAGAATAGATCTAGGACCTAGTCCTAGAATCTAGATTCGGAGTCTCTAGATGATAGATCTAGTTCTAGGTCTCCTCCAGATCTATAAATCTAGATTACTAATTACTTTTATACTAGACTAGATCTAGAGCTAGAATCTAGATCTAGAATGTAGTCTTAAAATCTAGATTATCTAGAACTAGATTAGATTTAGATTCTAGATCAATCGGATTTCTGGATCTCGATTAGTGATTAGATCTAGATCGAGGTAAGATTACATTTCTAAACTGTTCCAAATATGATCTAAATCTAGATGTAATAGAAAAGTAGGAATTTTAAGCTACCCATATATTACAAGAGAAACTTAGACAATGTGTGTTCACAATTCATTTTGCCATGGAGGGATTCTGACGCCACTAATGAACTACGCTTGGTTGCCTGGGCCTAAGCCTTTGGCTGGTTTGTGTTTTTGGTGCTGTGTTTGTGGATTAAAGATCTACATTACTTAATAATTTATATTAATCAGATGTGTAGTGTCAACTCAGGGTTACACCTAAGGGCCTGAAGCAGAGGTCATGTAAAGAGAGGAACCTGTTTGTTTCAATAAACGAAGTGACTATTCCCAATAAGGATAAATACCTGAGAAAGAACAAATGCCATTCATCATTAGTATCAGATGTATTGCCAAGAAAGATTGAAGGAGAGAGACACACATATGAGAGAGATCGAGATCTGTGTATCAAATCACGCAAGCCAAAATCTAGATCTAATGGGAATCGTTCCGAATCACCATATTTATCTGTAATTTGTCACATCCAGGGGGAAATAGTGAAAATGTAAAGTAATAGCAAAATAAAATCATCATTAGATCTACCGTACATCTAGATCTAGATATGTTTAAATTCAACTGGGATCATGTTTAGGTCCATCATTAATTACGGATAGTGACAAAGTCCATCTGTCATACTTGCGAATACCTCTGGCCTTGAATAAATCATTCCATGGCGTTGGAAGATATCTAAAAATAGTTCATCTTGTAATAAATAGGACTCATTTTTATAAACTGCTTTTTGATTGGTTGATGCCAAGGAAAGTCCCAAATTTTCTTTTATGTAACATCAACACTGACACTGTAACATTGGCGTTGCTACTTTAAATAGCAAAAAAACAAACCCACTCCAAGACAAAATATGATCACATTAGACACTTGTTGGTTATTGTGTGGAACAAACATTTTTTTTTTTTTTTATTGAAATGAGAGCTTTTATTGAAGTAAGAGAACTTTCATGAAACTAAAGAGAACTTTTAACAGGCACATCAAGCAAAACTGAACAGCTGTACTGATGTTATAGCCGTGTTGATGTTACACCACTCAAGATCTAGAAATCCCTTTGACTTAAAGGCCTAATTCTAATGAACTTGTTACCGATTGTTTCAGGCCAGTGGAGACCTATGATGTTTCTCACGTGTTTCATGTGAATGATGTCTAGCCTTTTTATGTTTCTTTAGTAAGGGGCCCTAAGTTCTGCAATTAAGCCAAGCAATATTGTTGAGTTTGGAAGAGCTGCCCCAAAGTCATGATAAATAAAGAGAAGAATATGATTATTAACAGTTTTTGTAGTCATTTTGCATTATAAACAAATACTCATTGCCACTACAATTTAGGCTCCTTTAAAATGACATCTAAATAACACACTGCCTATTTCTAGTATTAATAACAGTAATTAATACACTACAAACCCCACATTATTTATAGAAGACATAATTGTAGTCGGTAAAGAAGTGGTCAAGACAATTCCCTCTTTATTAAAACCTTTTCTCATTTTGTAGCAAAAAGGTCTATTCTTTGCATCTTGAGACCTATCACCTCCTAGATCTAATTGATGGACTCAACCAAGATTCAGTGATGGTGCGAGATAGCATCAGTTTCCTCACGTGTGATGGGCTGACCCGCGAAAGCTAATTTTAAGCTTTATTTGAGCCAACAAATGGAAGGCAATGACAAATAGACACACATGTTAAAAACATCTCCCATCCACATGGATAAAGCCAACCTTTGTGCTACAAAAAGTGGGTCTTCACGCTACAAGGTTTGTTAGGGCAGGACGGAAATAGCCGGGCATTGTGCCACAGGTGTTATTGTAACCTGTGTGGTGCTTCCCATTTTATTACACAACTTTGCGGTTCATTTCGTGTTTTGGTGCTGTGTAATGCAGTAAAAATTCACATAACTTTGTACTTTATGATATTTAGATGTAAAACCTATATTACAAAAAATTTGATTGATAAGCCAAGCAATATTGTTACATTTGAAGAAAACTACCCCAATGCTATGATAAGCAGAGGAGAACACTGAGCAGTTGTGGTCAAGTTGTGTAAGAATAACCACCACATCGTTTCTTTTACAATTGCGTCTAACTTACAATATATTGTTTCTTTCTAGCATCAACAATACACCACAAACCTCACACTGTTTACACAAGATATATGTATATATATATATATATATATATATACCACATTTGTAAATGGGTGATCAAGACATTCCAATTAAATAAAATCCTTTCTCACTGTATAAAAAAAGTGTCTATTGTTTGAGGCCCCATGCCTATGATTTAATTGGATACTGCCAAGATTCAGTGATGATGCAAAAATAGCATCAGATTTCTCAAATGTCATTGGCTAACCAATCAGGATGCTAGTTTTAAGCTTTATTTGAGCCAATGAATGAAAAGACAATGAAGATAAACACATTTCAAGGACATGTGCCAATAAGGAAAAAGCAAAAAAGAAAAGAAAACTTCATGTTATGAGTTGTTTTACTGCAAGATGAAAAACACAAAACAGCGGTGATGTCAGAATTGCCCTGTGTTTGTTTTGGGCCTTATATTCACATTATATTCCATCTCGATATATATTTATCCATTAGAGCTGAAAACGCTTGGTCAGCTGTATTCGGCCCTAGTAATGAAAGAACACAGACCGAAAATGAGTCACGACTTTTGCAATATCTCGTAGTTTAATCTCGTTTCCGAGATTTTTAGTTTGATTCTGTTGGGGGCTCAGTAGTCCAGAGGCAAGGTGTCGGTCTCTCAACCAAAAGGTAGTGAGTTCGAGCCATTGCAAAAAAAAAATTTTCTCAAGTTTTTTTTTATCAAAATCTACCCCTAGTCCAGGTAAGTGGATCAACACCTAGTCCCAACGGAGACGGACGATAAACAGGAGGTTCCATGTGCAGATCACAACACTCTGTGCACATTAAAGACCCCTTGGCTGTTAACAGGGCAGTCTGGGCAACAAAAAAAACTGCATCTTGTTAAAGAAGACAAATTAGTGTTTTGCGTTACCAAGCCAGCGAGATTGAGTTTGGTAACCAGGGGTCATAAATATTGTAACATAAGAGTAAAGATCCTACAAGAGTTGGAGAGAAAGTAAGATCCGTCTAGACATATAAGCCAGATTAGATACTAAAATTAATGGACTACTATATAATATATATATATATATATATATACATTTATAACGGAAAACTGAATATAACTGACAGTCCTAAATATTTACCTAGGAGAAGTAAGTATAGACATTTGATCACATTGAAAAGAATAACATAAATCACTGTGTGCAGAAAAGTAAGTGACTTTTAGTTTTCTGTAGAAAAGACCTTTACGTCTGTCCTCAGCATTTCAAAGAGCAATGCTGCAAGTACAAGCCCATAGAGCTAAAACCCATCTTGGATCATAATTGTAGCTGTGTCTGGGATCCACACCACCAGACATTTACAGGTCGGGAGAAAAATTTAGGGTCTCACTGCCTATGATTTTTTTTTGATCTTCATATCCCAAAGTTCTACAGCTTTTGGTACTGTAATTTGAAAATTTATTACCATGGTCCGAGTAGTGTCATTTTTGTCATCAAATTTACATTTTCCGGTGTTTCAGTGTCATAGGCCAATGTCACTTTATTGTTTATGTAACGTGATCTTAGTATATTGACCTAAAGCGAGGGTTGATGAGGGCCATGTTCGGTCAGAGGGCAGTGGCTAATGATTGTATTTACAAATGCTTTTTTAAAAATATCACGTTTACTGCCGCATTGACAACTGTTTTAAAAACTAAGGCCTTGTTTTGGTGTTGGTGAAATGTGGTAAGTAGGAGTCTGTTTAAAATGGCGGTCATTAATTACTGAGATAAAATAGTACATGTGTGAAGTCAATGGCAAAAAAATGGCAAATTGTTCTTCAAGTCACTGATAAAGTGTCACTGATACTTTTGTTGCGAAATTTTACAAGAACATGGAAACAAAAATTGATAAAGTGTAGTGAAATTTTTACAAGAACATGGAAACAAAAATTAAAAAAAAACACCATAGATGTTGTCATTTAAGCAGTTTTCACATATAAACTATATTTCAGGTTCAGGAAATCCAATAATGACATGTCAAAGATGGCTGATGATGAAGGCGACTTCTCTCTGCTCTCAAATTTGAAAAGTGACTTCCCGTCCATACCGTTGCCAATAATGTTGAAGGTGATGAACAAGGTAATCCACGCTCTTCTTTTCGCTTTGAAAAAATTCATTTAGCCATGTGTCCCCTTTTTCTGTTTTTACATGTGATGATTTTGGAATTCTGGAAAACATATTTGTTTCCTCTCTTCTAAACTGGTGCAAAATCCTAATTTTTAATTTACATACAGACTATAGTGCCTTTTTTATATCCCAAAATAACCGTTTAACTACTCAGTTTTCAATTTTACTTGTTTGTGCCCTAGATACATTCTTTCACACACATATTTTATAAGACTAGACAACATTTCACAGTTTGCAGAAATGGAAACATCGTGAGAGTTGCTGTTTACTTTTCATCCACTGTTGTACTATCTTCCTGATTGTATGAGGTTTTGTTTACAGTTTGATATGAAAAAGGACATTGATGAAAAGCAATATTAGGAAGAGGATTGTAATGATTGAAATTAACTTTTTTTTCTTAACAGACAGGCTGAACCAGTATTTACATGTACATTAGATCATGTATCAATTGTTTAGACATGGCATGTATTGATATTAGGTAAAGTTAATGAGAATATATGGAAGTAACATATTGTTTTTCTGTCAGTGTCACAAAGACCAAGAAAAGTGCAGACAATTGTTGGAGCTGGAGAAGGCAAACTATCCTGACAGCAGTGAAGGCCAATCATCTTCTCAAGCTTCAAGTGGCTGCAGCAACGATGTTGCGTCAGTAAACACTCGTATCAAGGAACTGACGGTTTCTCATGAACCTTCAAGTAGTAAGCCTGTGCCACCTGAAAGACACGTGAGCACCATCGAAAGATCTTTGATAGGTGTTGGAAGAACTGCTGAGCCCAAGAAAAGTATGGTTGGGCAGTCGATATCTTGGACCGTTCAAACTTCTGAACGGCAGCCACCTTCAGCATCGCAGACTCAGACTGCTAGACCTCAGACTGCTGGCATCAACACCCCTCAGACGGCACCGGCTGATTTCGCTCCTTTTTTCAAGGAGAGCAAATCAACAACTGATATTCCAAATATTACATGCCAAGCTTATGGTGGAAGTGGACAGTCGTCCGTGTCAAGCCAGTCACGTCAACGCTATGTTCAAACTGACTCGTCATCATCAGCAACAAATAGCCCTAAAGAAAGACAATTGGTGAAAGTGATAACCATACCTCCAGGTTCATCATCGGGTGGATCTGTCTCTTCAGCTGGAATGCCTTTCAATCCGCGGCACTTTCGAATGCACTTTGGAGATACAGGAGGCACGTGCACAGTTCAGGCAAATCAGCCAACTCTACAGAAGCATGGGTCAACACCCAATATTAACCAGCATTTTCGCAGTGAGCTCCGCACTGAAACTTCTGCTCCTCATGCTGTGCATTCGTCAAGCATTGTCCTAAACACCTCTCCCCATGGCAATCACGCTGCTCCTGATCAGACTGCTCCTGCAGTTGGTAGTGATTTTCTTCTCAGTCCTCCAACCCGTTTCAATTCGTACCCAGTAGTGCCACCAGTGACTTTCAGTCCAGCACGAGTGCAAACACTCATATGACAGCGGCAGGTAAGCCTCTCTCGACACCAGTGCAAGCATCTTCTCCAGGTGTATCTCATTCACGGCCTGTTTTTGTGGAAATAAAACAGGATCCTCCAGTCCATGGTTATGGTGATTCCAGGTACCCTCCCACCGGTTACTATTCCCAGAGCATGGAGAATATTCCCGTCTCTGTAGCTGGACATCCCTACGGCCCTTATCCTTCTTACGAGCCCTCTGGTAATATGAACTTTGTGTCTGAAGTTACGCCTGATTTCAATAATCACCGCGGGTATGGCCTTCACCCATCCCACTCTCACCAGGATCATCAAAACCTCGCTCATCAACAACAGCAACACCCAGGTTACCCTAATCCACCGACTTCCTTGTACAGGCCTCCGTCTAGTGTTGGCTACGACCCTTCATATCCCCCTTTCAACACTTCCTCTACCATGAGCTATCCGGTCATGCCCTCTGGTGCAATATCAAGGTCTGGTGGATTAGGATCGAATCCCTCCCAGCAAAACCACTTCAACCAATACGGTCATTATAATCCTCACATGATATCAGGCCCTCCTGTGCCGCATAACCTAATGGTCGGGGCATCCGGACAGAGAATTACCAATAGGACTAATAGTCAGGACAGTGAACAGAATATGGGGGTTGGAATACCCCCAGATCTCCATTATCCCAGTAGTGCAAATTCAAGAGTTTCTAGTCAAAATAGCGTGGGCTCGGATACATCTCTCCGTGGAGATATCATGGAAAGGCCGCATTCTGGAAATATACAGGAAGACACTGATGGCGAGTATATACGAAGTAAGTTTAATGGTTGTCCTCATTAAAAAAAATTATCTTCATGCTTATGATTGTTATGTTTTGTTTTTGTGATTGTTGACAATAAAGTTAAGTCCGATGACAGTTTTGATTACATATCTTTGTTGTGCAATTGTGATTGTGTTGATATTTAAAAAAAATAGTTTTCCTCTCTGGGGACTTTTTCTTATAAGAGGTTTAGTTTCAGGAAACTTTGTCTTCTTCTTTTAAAGCTGAGAAGAGTTAAGTTTGTATCTAAAGATTATGTCAAGAGTAAAAGAATTTTAATGTATAATAAATGGACTGATTAAGGCTACAGCTATATTTTGAAGAAATGACACCTTTGCCTCACCTTTCCTTTTCCCAAAAAGGGTAAGATCATTAGGCCATGAGAATATAAATATCATATAATTTTTTCCAGGCAGTTGGTGGGTACTGCTGGTAGGTCCTACTTCTTTCCTTTTATTTTTACTTTTTCGCTTCTCTTTTATCTTGCTGTTTCCTCTTAATTAACCCGTAGAACATCACAATGGTGGATGGGATGAATTTCATTTTTTTTAAACAATTAATCAAACTTCTCCTTTCTCTCTGTATGTTTTTTTTTTTTGTTTAAAAAAAATTTATTTGTTTTTGTAAGGAAAGCATTATCCGGATTCTGTTGGATTAGAATTGATTCATAGAGATGATTTTTATTCTTGTTTTCTGTATTTTTAGCCCTTCTACAGCACCAAAGATCCCGAATGCAAAAGATGAGGAGGATTCAGATAGTCAGAAATCATTGCTCACCGAACTTCGAAGTGAAGTTGGCCAGTTAGAAAAGGACATGAATGATGGCAGAAAAGGCAAATGGGCATTCACATCAGTAAGTAAAGTCGCATTGTCGATGTAATGTCACTTTGGGAATAATTAATTGTTGTATTACTGTAAAATATCTAAGGAACAGTTAGTATTAAAAAGGGACATCAATTGATGAATATATCACCCTAAACTATTGGCTCTCTGAGATAAGAATTTTAATATATTTTTTTTAATGTGTCTGGAATATTTTATATTACATTGAATATACATTGTGTATACATATTTATCTATATCTCAAAGTTGTATTACTTTTTATGAGCCACCCGATATATATATACAGTGGGACCTCTCTCATCCGGCAGAAATCATAGGGAACTGAACTTTTTCTACACATTTATCTCTATCTAAATTAGAAAGGTCCCTGGCAATTTAAATATGGATCAATCTGCATGTCCTGCCGTGCCTCTCTGGATTACTATTTCCTCCATAATGACTCCCAGCATTCACTCTTGTTAAAGTTTTGATTTCAGTGACAAATAATTAATTATAGTTACGCCTGCATTAGAAGTAGACTAGAAGATGTCATAAGTGCCAGTTCATGATGACGATAAGCCAGACACACTAGACATCCATAATCAGGCATTGTACCAGTCCTTGCTCGTCCACCAAACAATAGAGTACACTGCGGACATTGGGTGGTGCTTAGAAAACACTCATGCATTGTCATGGCCTTTCATTGGCAATGATAAACGCAATGTTTGTTTTGACTAACTGATCCTGTGGCTGCAATTGATCGTTAAATTCTGAATTTTACCACTCTCTTTAAGTTGTTATTGTCACTTTTGAATAAAAGCTTCTATTAGACGTCATCCTTCTTAGAAGACCTTACTTACCTGAAAATGTTGAGGTAAAACCAAAATCCCTGGAGATTGCCAGGTAATCGGGAAACCCGGCTAACCAGGACAATTATTTGATTCTCAGAGATTGCCCGAATAGAGAGGTTCCACTATATATGTATTCGTCCCAATAAGCACCCATGACTCGGCAAATGCCCTCGCCTCTCACTCCTATCTTTAAGCCCGATAAATGCCCCTACCCCTCTCTCCTATCTTTAAGCCCGATAAATGCCCCTCGCCTCTTTCCTATCTTTAAGCCCAACCTTTCTCACTACCATACAGGTATCATTTTTTACTTACAAGACACCATTACACATCAAGATGTACAGTCAAAGATTTTTTAAGTTCAGTAAAACTATGTTTATTTTAAAAACAAATCAAGAAGCAGTCAAAGTTGTACTCTTGATAAATGTCCAGGACTATGAGGGTCCTTATATTCATCTTCTTCGATCTAAGGAATCACCCCAGTTGTCTCCCCTCGCACAAAACCTCTTTAGCATCACATCGATTACCTGATTGGAAGACCCTGGCCTAAATTCAGCCAGATCAATGTGTTGTGTTTACATTTTCTGAGCTCAAAACGATTGAATCAGGGCGATGAAACATGCATGTTGAACAGAGACAGTACAGTAGCTAAATGCAAGCAATAACGGGTCATGACCTTTAGCGTTAGAAAGAGACAAACGGACCGATGAGTTTTCTATAAATGATATGTTGGGGGCATGACATGGTGATTTGGGGTTGAATAGATTTCTGATTTTTTTATCGCTAACATACACCAACTTCACTCATATCCTCCCACCCCCTGGCGTTTATTAGGACGGATACAATATATTTTTATTTTTAAAAAGGGTGACATCTCTACACACACACACACACACACCCCCAATATTTGTGTGTAAAAAAATTAGGCATCTGTTTCATAATACAACGCACACATTTAACTTCTCAATGTTGGACCATAATCTTCTTGTTTTTTACAGTATGAAGATATTTCCAAACTACTTGAGAGCAACAGGCTACTTCAGACAGATGTACAGATTTTTATAAATGAGTTAGATATGTATAAAAATGGCCAAAGTAAGTGACCGTTGCAAACTTTTTTTTATTATACCATATTTTAAAGTTGTTGTTTCATGTAGTGTATGTCAAATCAAGTATATTTGATGTCATCTCTGCCACTTCCATTTTGCCATGTTATGGAAGTAGATTACTTCACATTAGCATGGTGTTTTCTCACTAATAAAAATGTAATTTTTGCCCCACTTGTTCATCGTATCCTGTTGGTGTGTTCTGCTGGTTGGTCCTACTTCTTTCATTCTCTTGTCACTTAACTACTGTGGGTGGTTGGAGGGCACCGTATGTACTACTTCTTTCATTCTCTTTCACTTAACTACTGTGGGTGGTTGGAGGGCACCGTATGTACTACTTCTTTCATTCTCTCTTTCACTTAACTACTGTGGGTGGTTGGAGGGCACCGTATGTACTACTTCCTCTTTGTCACTTAACTACTGTGGGTGGTTGGAGGGCACTGTATGTACTACTTCTTTCATTCTCTTGTCACTTAACTACTGTGGGTGGTTGGAGGGCACCGTATGTACTACTTCCTCTTGTCACTTAACTACTGTGGGTGGTTGGAGGGCACCGTATGTACTACTTCTTTCATTCTCTTTCACTTAACTACTGTGGGTGGTTGGAGGGCACCGTATGTACTACTTCTTTCATTCTCTTTCACTTAACTACTGTGGGTGGTTGGAGGGCACTGTATGTACTACTTCCTCTTGTCACTTAACTACTGTGGGTGGTTGGAGGGCACTGTATGTACTACTTCTTTCATTCTCTTGTCACTTAACTACTGTGGGTGGTTGGAGGCACTGTATGTACTACTTCCTCTTGTCACTTAACTACTGTGGGTGGTTGTAGGACACTGTATGTACTACTTCCTCTTGTCACTTAACTACTGTGGGTGGTTGGAGGGCACTGTATGTACTACTTCCTCTTGTCACTTAACTGCTGTGGGTGGTTGGAGGGCACTGTATGTACTACTTCTTTCCTGTCCCTCTTTTGCTTATCTTTCATCTCACTGTCACAATCTCTTAATTCACACTGAGATATGATGGCGGGGGCAAAAATGGTGAAACAGATGTTCTGTCCTAAAACGATCTCATTCACAGCCTGTGTTTTGTGGAATAAAACAGGATCCAATTCACGTGGGTTACTGTTCCCAGAGGATGGAGAATATTCCCCTCTTGTTTAATTTGAGAAACAAGGTTTTCCTTAGCTCTATATTCACTGACCACTGTATTGACAAGAGATTATCAAAAACCAATCAGAGAAGCACAATTTCTATTCTCACATTGATTATTTTGTGATGAGACGAAAATTTCTTATTTAACTGGTATGTTATTGTTTAGATTTATATACCGTGATTAAGCTTAATTCAGTGGCTCAAACAACTCTAGAGGTCAGATTGTCCTTTTTGATTAGATTGCAAATTACATGTGCAGCAGGAGCTATATATAAAGACACTTTCAACATTACCATAAGAAATTCTCATATATGATAATTAATTGTCTTCTATGAAGTATACACCCCTAATTTTTGAAAAGTCAGAACCAATTTGTATATTTGTAATTTTCCCCTTCCAGATGTTGTTTTGCTTTCAGTGAAAATTTCTCTGCATGATTTTTTTTAAGGGCTTTGTAATAGTTGATATAATATTATAAATTAACATTTTATAAAGGACAATTTTAGAAGACTTTTTATGAGCATTTTGAACCTTTTTGTGGCCAATTGTTTTTGTCTTTGATATCAGCCTTACTGATTTGTAATTACTTTAATGTTGATAAAGATAAGGTTCCATCAGCAACGTTCTGTCCTGGCTGTTTGTCATGTATAGGGGTAAATGATCATATAGATTTAGTAAAACAAGGTCTTGATTTCGTTATATCACATTTTTGTTTCAGCTCCTTTTAATCAAATCAATCCCATGGAACAACAGAATTTCTTCGATAACATGCCAACAGGCCAACAGGACCCTATATATGTAAGATCACAGGATGGAAATCGTACACGTAAGTTACCGGAAGATATTAAATGTCTTTAGTTTCATGTTTCCATAATAGTGTAGTTTGGAAGTAAGTGTAATAATGCATAGTTGTCATGTGTGTTAACCGATGTTAGAAGAGATGTCATTGTCAAATGCCGATGTTGAAATAGTTTATGATGTTTAGCTTTAGTGCTTTATGAGTACACTTGAGGCACTACAGCTTCTGAAGATTATCTTATTATCGGTTGTTTCATCCGCCATTTAGGTTTCTTTTATCGATGCAATTTGGTTCTTAATCCAATAAAGTTGCTTGGTATAGTTGCTTTGATGTCATAAGTATTTTCGTTGATCAGACATTTAAGAAAATGTTTCTGCTATTTTCCTCAATCGTGTGGGAAGCTAAATAGTAGGAGTGGGCAAGTTAGAATTTCTTTGTTCGTATTCATTTGACTGGTTAGCATGATCATTGTGTAGTCTATAGAGTCAAAATTGTTTCCAGAAATTTGTAATTGTTGCATAGGTTGTAAACAGTCCGGTGTGACATTATCGTGTATTCAACAGTCAGAGATTTAAATGAGAATTATTAGATTTTATTTGGAAAATTGTGTTAATTATAGCCAGGTCTATTTATTTCTATAAGTTACACTACATGTACTATATCTGTTTTTATTCATCTACGAATATATTGCAATCATTGATATCACTAAACTTTATAATTATAATGTTTGCATCTTTTCGCTAAGGACGGTCACCGTCATCTTTCTACCTTGCTCTGACTGTTGTACCATTTCAGCTTCTCCAAGAAGACCCGTTGTTCCGCCCCGCCCCCTCCACCCATTCCTGCTCGTCAGCGATCTATCGATCACACCACAGGCAGTGGGAACAACTTGTCAGGAAGTGACTTATTTCACAGAGTGCCGCCAGTACCGCCTGCCCAGCCCACTATCAACTCGGGAGACTCTGAGGAGGGAGAGCACTGGAACTGTTCTGCATGCACCTTTTCAAACCATCCTGCCCTCAAGAAGTGTGAAATGTGTGAGATGCCGAGAGTGGTCTTGCCGCCTTCTGCTCTGTCCTCGAACGGCCCATCGACCCCCTCAGCACCCGACGACATTACCGCATCGGTTGACCCCGGGCCTCAGGAGCCACATTCAGCAGCGGTCAGGGTCCCCCGCTCCAGCCTTTTGGCCATCACCATCACAGAGCTGGTGAGATGTGCTACTGTCATAAGTTTTTAGGACAATGATTTCATGGTGATGTGATTCTAAGTAGTTTGTTATGTGTGTGTTTTTTTTAGTCATGATGAATGTCTGTGTTTGTGCTTTTCTCCAGCAATCTTTTTAATATTGCTCCTCATGCTAGAATGCTGAGTGTAGGTTGCCTACATTTGTGCTTTATTTTATCGCAGGATTTCTTCTTACTTTATGATTGCAGCATTACTTATAAGCCTACGTGAAGTTCTGAAAAAAATATTATTAAAAGGCTATAAAATGCTCACGATTATATTGGATTGTTTTGTAATTAGGCTCATTTTTGAAGCCTCTCTAAATCATCCAATTGTTTCAGGAAAGAAAAGAAAATTGATGCTTTGCAAAGTGGTATACCACTTTTGTCCATAGTGAAAGGCTGTTATTGATCCATGACGATTGTTTGACATGTATCACTTGGTATCATGTTGACACCTGTATCAGGGTTATATTTATCAAGGTGCTCGTAAAGTAATCCTCAGTGCGAATGAATGGTTCAGTCCCATTTCCTCCTTGTCTAAAAGTGGTCTACATCAAGGAGCTGCAGGATTTGTTTGATTTTGTTGTTTTTTTCTTGTATGTTTGAGGGGTTTAGTGTTGTTTTGTTTTTGTTTTGGTTTTTTTTTGGGGGGGGGGGGGAACGTTGACTGTTTGTTAGAAAAAAAAACTACACTTTTTGCATGTTTATTCAATTTCTTCCTCCTTATATTTAAATGATTTAAGTTTTCTTTGATTGTCTTCGATTTGAAGAAGCCAAAAAAAGTAGGAATTGATAGTAAATCTTGACATAAACAGGAGAGATTATAATTTTTCACTTAAAGGAGAATACTAACAATAGTTCAATTATTGTTAAAACAAACTTTTTTTTTAAGTCATAGCAAGTTGTAGAACTTAAAACTTTTAAAAATGCTCTTTTCTATTTTTATTCTAAAATGTCCTTTACCTTTTTCTTACAGTTATTAAGAATTTATTTCATATCCTCATTTGACGTTCTAGATTCCATAAACAACAGTGGTGAACACAAATATATTGTTTTTGAATGATTCAACTGTTAATAGAGTTAAGAAATGTGTACGAGGCATGTCAGAAAAGTTCCATGACTGGTGTAAAAAAAGATCCAAGCTTCCCTTTCAAGTAAATTTGGGGAAGAGGAAAAATATCCACACAGGGCCAGGTTGTATGAGAAGTGAGGTTACTCTACCACGGCGATGTTCTTCTCGGCCAGGAACTGTCATGTGCCTAAAACACTGTTTTGAGCAGGCACGTTGTCATCGTGAAGCAGTCACGAGTTGTGTTGCACAGCTCTCGTCTCTTCTCTTCTCGCACACTGAACAAAGCAAATGCATAACATGGACATGCTGGTTGATTGTCTGGCTCTGTGGCAACTTGCATTGGATGATGAGATTTTCCCTCCTCTTTCAGAAGCTCAAGGAGCTCATCAAGGGGACCTTTTTTTGAAGACATGGTGACACCAAGATGGCCGCGACAGCGGAGCTGGAAAGGATCTCAGAAGAATCCTTCCAGGAGCACATGGAGACATGTGAGGCACAGAAGGCTGGGAAAGTGCTTTAGTAGTTTGGATTTGAAATATATCTTTTGCGACACCAGGCCTGGAACTTTTTGACACATCTTGTATATTTAGAATGATTTTGCAGTAAGACAGTAGTATGCGGAACTGTATTTATTTGATGGCAATAAGTTTATGATTAATTTCATTCTTATGCTCTCTTAAACCAGTGAATTTTGCATGCATTCTTAAAAGTATGAATTTTGCACGTTACTTTTTTCTTCTTTTGGTATGTTTTTATTAGTACATGCTGAAATTTGTTGTGACATGTTCTCTTACTTAGTATCAAAGAATTTAGTTTTGTTTCTGTCTGTCTGTGTGTCTCTTTTTTTCTTTCTCTCTCTCTCTCTCTCTCTCTCTCTCTCTCTCTCTCTCTCTCTCTCTCTCTCTCTCTCTCTCTCTCTCTCTCTCTCTCTCTCTCTCTCTCTCTCTTTCTCTCATTAAATATAAGAATAACAGTGAATTAATTTTAACTAGTCTCTATGTCTATTCCAGTTTTGGGTTACCTTAGTTTTTTGTTTTCTCTCTTTCCTGGTCGTGTTTTTTGTTGTGTATTATAAATGTTAAGAAGATAGATGTAGGTTCTGTTGTGTTTTACAAATAAGTTTACAAATTATGTTGATTCTTTGAATTCCATTTCGTATCATTTTTTAACAATTTTGTTCCTTACCGTGAACCCCCTCCCCTTTCATTTCTTTGCCTTTTTTGTTCTTTGGTGCACAATTGATTTATGTCGTTAATTTTTCTTTTCTTCTGGTTTCGGTAACTCAGGGACGTAATGGAAATTTTCTGGTGTTTCCATGATGTGACAGCCCATCACTTTCATCCATCTCCTTCGACCATTTTGTCGAGCACCATGTAGTCTTTCATCGTGACAACTTTTATTGTGCTGAGGGATGCCTGTGCATGAACCGGACATTTTGTTTGATTTTTGCCTATGTATTCATTGTCTTAAATTTTCTTTAGTTTCACCCATGGCTTTCATTCTTGTGATGATATGTTTTCTCCCCTTCAATATCATTAAATGTGTAAGCAGTAATTAGTGTATTAGAGTTCAAAGTACACAGACTTTACAGATGGGGTCATTAGATGTCATTTTCATTTAATAGCATTAGATACAGCAGTTTTCTTTTATACTATTCAACACCTTTTTTCTTTTAGTTTTTTAACTTTTGTGATTCAATGGATCATCTTTTTCTTTTCATATTTTGTTTTATTTGTGAAAGTCAAGCATGAGAGAGCCGTATGTATCAGTACATTTCCCATTGTAGCCACGGACGGCAATGATTTTAAAAATTGTGTGTTTGTAGTTTTATGCTCTATTTTTGCAGAGCATACATGAATTAAATTTGTATGCTGGCAAAGTTTGGTCTACCACCGTTAAAATTATTTATTATTATTTTTGTTTACAAACTTGACTAGAAAATGTAAGCTGTGTGCCTAAAAATATTTCTTGCTAACAATTATTTTGATTTGAGTTCATGGGCTTTTAATTACGCGTTTTGTTCAGGGACTTCTGTAATGAGTAACTTTTAATTGTAAATTTCATTATATGTATTGAAATTACTGGATGGCATAAGAAGATGTGTAAAAGCAATTTTAGACATCTATATTTAATAGAAAAAGTTTAGCATCTTTATTTCTTTACCCGTTTATTCACTTTGTTATCCTGTTCTTTTAGCAGCTTTCCCTCAGATTGAAATAATGTCAGATCTATTTTTCTTCAACGTCGTCCACAAATTTTGAAAGTTTGATGTTGGTGCTAGAGTTATCTTTCATGTCACGTTACTCTAATTTGTAAAATCTGTCACCTTCATCACATCCACAATCGTTTCTAACCATTTGTTTTGTTATACTGCCTCTGCCTCTCTTTTTTTATCTTTCTTGTTTGATGTACTTTCTATTGTAGAGAAACTGAACTAGCCCAAATAGAGCAAAAGGTGTGCAATAGAATTTGTTACTTCTTGTTTTCTTTTTTGTTTGTTTTTGTTGGGATTTTTCATATGTATAGTGTGTTTGATTTTATGATTGTTAACTGATCTTGTTCTGTAATGAATGTTTTGGGATTGAATTTCAGCACCATTTTCAAAGTACATATAAGTGTTCTTAAAACTTTTTAAAAACCCACCAAAATGATAGTGTTTTAAAAAGCCTTGAAAAATAGTTTTGTCTTCAGTCAAGTTATTCATAAACTTTATTTAAGTAAAACAAAATTCAGCCACAGCTGGTAATTACTTTTGACACCAAACAGCCAAAAGTGACAGGGTTGAAGAAGGAGTGCAATGATTATTACCTGGGCAAAGAGAGAGGGGTAAGGTCAGAAAAGATTTCCACGTTTTGAGACACTTTGTTGACAAAAATCTTTCAGTATTTCATCCCACGTGTTCAAAAGCCAAAATTGATTTGAGGATTGTTGACATATTGTTGGCACATTTTCACTTTTCAGTCTTTTTTTTTATCTCTCATGAATTCTTCTTTCTTGTTCTTTGGCATCAAGGATCTTGCACATTAGAATTACATAGCTGCCATTTAGTATGGAAAAAAATGTATTTAGTACGTTTTCTTGTTGTGTTGTTTGTTTTGAGTTCATAAATCTGTATTTGTTATGAAAATTAGGTATATAATATATGATAGGGATTTATTGTAATTTAAAAAAGAAAAAGAAAGAATCCCCTAGATAACACAGAGACTCACAGAGAGTGGAGTGAAAGTCTAGAGATGTCATTCTGAGTTCAGCGATTGGCGAAATGTTTTGTTAATTGCATAAAAAAAGGGGGGTTCATTACAATTAAATTATCAATGTTTTCTGGATAAGTACAGGCCGCCATGCAAGTTAGAATAAGTTTGGGCGGTCAGAGCCTGTTTTCCTATTTGAAACAGTTGGCAGCTATGGAATAAAGGTATGTTTTACCTTTCTGAAACTTGATTAGGGTTTGGGATTTTTCTGTTTGCATCTTGTTATGGTAAGTGTACATTTTTCTGCCCATGTTTCACTCTGTGTAATGACACTTTCCACTTCCTTTGCATAATGTTTAATGCTTTTCGTTAATTTTGCAAATTCTGATATGGATGTTTGTTTCCTTGAAGTTGATGCTGAAAGCAGTGAACTAATATAAAGGAATAATTTTGTTGTATCATGTCAATCTACTGTCTTGTGATAGACTCCTGCCAAAATTTCTTTAATGTTGATTGATCAGCCAGTGTTTTGTATTAGACAGGTTGCTTTTTTGTTGTTGGTGCCTTGAGTTAGTCATAGCAACCAACAAGGAATTAATAGGAGAACCCCTGTGGAACATAGACGAGACAATAAATAGAACAGAAGGTATAGAAATAGATCATAAACATCAGATGGGCTCAAACCCGTGACATTTACCATGGCACCCTTTGCCGTGTCATGAAAACACAGTCTGTACAGACCATGCGATCCTTAATTCCTTTTTTGTGTAGTGGGTTTATGCTCCCAAGGTGAGGTGTTTAATGCCATTGTGTGTACTTTGTTACTTTCTTGAAACCTGGGTTTTCTTCATATGGAAAAAATGTACCCTGGCAAAACCTATCATTACCATGTGTTATGATATGTATAGCTGCAAATCAGTACTTAAATGTCGTATTTAGTATGTTGTCTTTTTGTTTGGTTTTGTGTCCGTATGTTTGTATTTATCTTGAAAAGCGTGTGTATGAAAGTTAATTGTATTTTGTATTGAAAGAAATCCTATATCAACAGTAGAAGAGCCTCAGAGAAATTGGGATGAAAGTCTGGAGATGTTATTCTGATTTTGTAAGACTACCGCCGCAATTCACCAGAAAGGCCAGCGATCGGCAGGTTTTTAAAAATTTTACATTAAAGGGAGTTACTTGAAGTTAAACGATCAATGCTTTTTGGAGTATCACAGGCCGTTGTTTGAGTTAGAGTTAGTTTGCGGGTCAGGTCTGTTTTTCAATTTGAAAACGGTTGTCAGCTATGAAAACGTTTTCTTGTTCAATGAAAGATTTCTATAAGGGGAAATAAGACATTTGTATTAGAAAGAAAAGGAAAGAGTGGTAAAATGTTAACCCATGAAACTTAGTAGTGTTATTGACATGCTATTGATAATGATTATCTGTCTTGTTCCTCTTCATTAGTTGTCGGCCTACCGCAGTATACTTCCTTCCCATCAGTAGCCAATAATAGTAGCTCATCTCAAATCAGTTGCTGCAGCATCAAATTGTATGGAAAGGCCCATTCCTTCTTCTACTTGACATTCTTTTACTAGCCTGCAACAGAAGGCAAGGTTTTACCTATATGGTCTGTGTGGGTTTTTTAAAGCGCAAAATCCACCAAAGCATAAAGAGAAGAGAAAAAACGCTTAAGACCAAACCTTTTCTTTAGGCAAGACAATGTTGGCATATATGGCTGTTGTGAAAGAGGAGGGAATCAGTCAGTCCTCAAGAGGAAGGGAATTAGCTCCAGTAAACTTTTAATTTTATCCTTAGAAAGTAGATGGAACCTGTCTGACACTTATGTTCTGTTTGGACTTTGATAACCAGGCCCAATGCCATTAAAAATTTGTTGTTGTTGTTTTCAAACTGTTTGCTTATAAGCTTTGGACAGATAGCATACCATTCAGATGCTAATTAGTAATTTATTGCTTCTTTTCTTTCCCATGTGAGAATTAAGAAAGAGTCGTTTGCATTTTAAATAGAGCTCAAATTTGCAATGGCAATACATTGTCTAGAGTCAAGTCAAGTCAGGGCTTGATGATATGCAAGTATTCAGAGTGATAAGGTTTGGCTATGGGGGAAATTATGGTTTCTGTTGTTTTGTTTATAATTTATGTTGGCTGGTAGAATTTTTGAATTGACTGGCTTTGCCACAATGACTGGCCATATTCTGTTTTATTACTGATCACTGTTGTAAAGTTCTTTCACGCTACAGCTGCACTGGCTGGTCCTGTGCACACATCCTGTGTCATACCTGATAGGTGTTCACCCAAGGTCTCTTTGTCTTGCGCTAGTGTCTTGTCTGATCCTAGGCATCTGATCTGCAGTGCAGATATAATATAATATATGTGTCTTAGTCTTAATCGGTGACTGCTCTATGTCTGTTCAGGTTGTTTCTTGTGAATGGGCTTCGTGGCATTTGGAAGGAATGTAAAGTTTTTCCGTCTGAGTGTTGGAAACCATTTTGCTTCTCTCTCTTTCTTTTTTCTTCTTTCATTCGATGTGAGATCAGTTGTTCAGATGATGACAGGCTTCTTCTTGATACGTTTGTAATTAGATTGAATGTTTAATGCTGCTCCTGTCTGTGAAATTAAGATACATGATAATAATAATAATAATATACTTTGTTATTGACATGATCCATTGGCGTGCTGTTTTAAATAGATTTATTATCATGGTCACCTGCTTGAAAGTTGTTAAACCTGTTCAACTTTATTATTCAATCAGCAGATGACACTCAGCGTTTTAGGAGATGCTGTACGTGTACTGAATTCATAATAATGTCAGAAGTGTTGAATGCTTCTATGTAATGGAATGATTAGTATTAAAAAAAAATGTCATTATCTATATAATTTTTTACCAAATGTGATATACAAAAAATGATTCTTAATTTGATAAGATTAGTGTAGCAAAAAATTCTTGGAAGTTCTTCCTTCAAGATAGTATATATACATGCATTGATATTTATACATGGATTAATAATGTAAACTCTCTCTCTTGCTGTCTCTTTGTAATTGCTGATCATCTTAATTGCTCAATGCCTTGATTTTCTTTCAATAGTTAGGTAAAACGTAGAATATGTAGGTGGTCAGTTTTAAAAGACAACCGTTAAATCTACTCTTTCATTGCTACCAAATATTTTCATAAGTAACCTGACAAACGTTTTTGTGCCTTTCTCTTGTTTGAAATGTTGATATCATTATCAAACATACTTATTATCATTAAACAAAAGTTTCAGTTTTATAAAAATGATATGTAAAACTTATTATATAAAAGTTTGAGCTCTGTTATTAGCATTTCACGGGCAATTATTATTTCTCAGATCATAGTTGTTACCGTAGTCAGCCCTGAAAACAGTTGCTTGATGGTGTTGAAGATTTTAAATTTCATTTCTGCTCAACTGAGGCTTTGTGAAAGCTTTAAACATTAAACCCTTTGTCAACGTTTCAGCTGAAGTAGAGTATGATATATTGTAGTAATTATACACCCAGACCTTGCTAGACCGCCATTCTCATGTATCGCTTGGTTTCTCACCTTTGTACGAATCAGACAGTATACAAAAGTCTGAAATAAATCATTATATCGCCATCCGCCAATGAATTGGCGTAAGCATGCCTTAATGACGTTGGTAAAATATTGTTCCTTACTATACCACCAGTGTGCATCACCACTCCCTTTCCCTGCAGTGACGCAGGCGGGTAGAGTCTAGTTTGGCTTGGTCAAGCAAAAGAAGGACTGTTGATGGTGTTTTCAAAGGCAAAGGACAAATGGGTGTCTCACAGGGGCATTTTCGTTATGATGAATTTCCCGTTAGAGCTTTAAGTTGCCACTGGCACTACAGCTGGGAGTGTAGGAAGGTTTGAATGTATATTTTTATATTGATACAAGCAAGTGTTGATTGTGCTTGATCGTTATGGGTTCGCATTTTTGTTTTGGTTGCTTGTATAGGGTTTGATTTTGTTCTGGTTTTTTTTTGGGGGGGGAGGGGTGTTTCTGGGTTCTTTATTTTGGTGGGTTTTTAAAAATCTAATAAAAGACAACCAAAGTGAGGCCATGTGCGTGATTTGAAGGCACAGCTAAGAGAGTTTCTCATTAGACACTTTATTTTAAAACTTTGTGAAAATTTGATGTTCTTCACTGTGTCATGCTGTCGGATGGGTATTATTTCAGAGTAAGAGTTTATTTAGCTTCCTCCCAGTATCAGCTTGGATAATCTTTCAGTCATAGGTTTCATTGGCAGGCATTACACTGACAATTTTTATGATTTCTCTCAGAACGCTGTGTTATTGTAGTCAGACCTTTGTGAGTTGCCCTCCCTTCAATATACCCACGGGGAAAGTCACAAACCGTGCAAGTCCAATTTTTGATGTTTTGAGAAAATCAAAGAAAACGATGCTGCACACTTTAATCTATTTTTATGCACGGTTTGCAAGTGCAAAAACCCAACCCAATGGGGATACATGGATTGCTCATATGGCTATTATATGGATTTCTATTGGTTTTTGCACTGTAGAATCCTAACTAGACGAACCACAGAGGCTTCCTAATGTTAAAAAAAGCGAGAGAGAAAGATGTTACTTAATTTAGACTTACACGGTTTGCGACTTTCACCGTTGATACACTTGTTTTTCTTCACTGTCCTTTTGCTTGGATCATTTAAGTGGCGGCGGCATGCAATCAGGCTGTGCTAGGCCGTGTTTGTTTCCAGGCTGTGAAAGCTCGTAGCGCATAAGTTTAAGTGTATAACCAGTTGGGAGTCGGTTCACTTGGTGAGATTCCCCCAGATATCATGCAATTTCTATTTCTCCTTCTATTTATAGTCCTGTTAATTAATATTGCTTTTATATATATATATTATATCTATCTATGCTATGAGCCCCAAATGTGCATCAATAGTTTTTAAAACAGTTCATTTTTAACTGGTTGACCGTTGATGAGTTTTATTGTACATTTATATATATTATTAATTGTAATATACATTGAAGAGCTTGATTTGTATGTCACAGGTTTGGCTAATACTAGTTGTGTATGTGAAAATGGATTATGAACGAGTTGTGTTAACAAAATAATTATTTGTCATGGATACCTTATTTGGTATGCATGGCTATACAGTTTGAAATGGGATGCTGTGATCCATACTAGCAGAAATTTGTTTTTGTTTTTTGGGTTGTGGTTATGTTGTTTGTATTACACCCCATTAGTTGTGTCAAAGAGGGGAAAAATGGCCTGGCAATATTTTGATCATCGGCTTTCTGGACCAGTGACCCTGATCATCGGCCTGCTTACCTTGAAGTTTTGAATAGAATCTGGAAGTTAGAGTAGATCTAGGATCTAGATAGTATATTTTAAATACAATCTGGATCTAGATTTTGAGACCTAGAAACTAACTGTTTCCTCTTCATTCACCCTCAGACCACTGCTAAAGTTTGATTTGGGAAGGGAAAAAAGTGTATATTTTTGGGTTGGGTTGGGGTGGGGTTTTTTTTTGGGGGGGGGGGGGGGTGTTCTTTGCTAAAGTTTGAAGTTAGGTTTTTCTTTGCTAAAGTTTGATGGAAGAAAAATGTGTTGTTTTTTCCCCTTCTTTGTTTTGTGAGTGAAAGTCATGTTTCTTTCATTGGTTGTTGTATAAATTAAATGTGTACAGTATTCTTTCTCACTATATTTGAGGTGTTTTGTTGATGTTTTTGAAGTAAAGCGATATAAATATATATTTTATAATTTGAAGAAAACTAGACATACAACAAAAAAATGATAAAAAAATGACAAAGACAAGTTAAATAATATTGTTGACTCACGAATGGGTGATATATGTACAAAAAATAATATGTAATGAAATTAAACTTCCTTCAAAGATGTTATGTGCTCTCTGTTTCATTTTTATTGTTCAATAACTGTTCAACAACAAAAGATTCAGTGCTCAAGTTGAATAACATTGATAACAAATGGGTTGTTTTTTTAGGATTTTTTTTCTTCTTAAAAAAATTAATTCCATCTCACGAAGGAAGATGGTAAACATGCTCACTCTGTTTATATGGGTGTCTGTCTGTCAGTTCTCTCTGTCGGTCTGTATGTCTCTCTCTCTCTCTCTCTCTCTCTCTCTCTCTCTCTCTCTCTCTCTCTCTCTCTCTCTCTCTCTCTCTCTCTCAAGTCTCTTTTCACCTTACAAATCAACATATAATAAAGGTATTGAATGCCTTGACACTACTATGACTTCTACTACTCTTCTTCTACATGGACTTCTACTACTCTTCTTCTACATGGACTACATTTGCATTTGTATTTTATAAGCACACCTGATCAGAACAAAAAGCGGGTGGTTAACGGTAAGGGTGGGCACTAATCGATACTGGCCACTATCGAGTACTCTATTGAATAACAGAAGCCAGTATTCATCGATACTGAGTACTCTATATAGGTTATATAGAGATATATGGCAAAAAATAAGGGAACTGAGTGCCAAGAATAAAATATCATTGGAGAAATCAAGAGAACTATGGTATCCTTTAGTCAGTATAGTGGTATTGATACTGTTAGTGTTAGTGTTAGTGATAACACAAAACATCAAGGATAGGCCCAACATGTTCATGTGTGCTAATCACGTCGTACACATAAAACTTTTTTTATGATTATTAAAAAGTAGTACTATTTCTATTAACACAAATGCTAATTAATTTAATATCATAATTTAATAAAGGGCGGTGTAGAATACTGAATAAACTTTGAAGAGTCTGTCTTACCTGTAAAAGTCGACACTCACCACAAGAGTATTGGTGGACACTCTAATAATAACATGCACACATCCACTTGCTTACAAAATGTAGTGTAATAATTAAATAATACATGCACATTTATTCATCTTGATAATAACAAAGAAAATTTGAAAGTCATCGGAAAGCGAAAGAAAAATAATATTTGATTTAATATAATATATGGCAGCCTGATTATATTATAATAAATGAACTCGCGGACTTCTTAACATATTCCCAATCATAATAATTATAAATATCAATAAACCAATGAAGTTAATGTTATCCCATATATTATGTATTCTGTTGTGGAAACATTAGTATCGATGTCATGACAAAATGACCGCATCGAAATTGGAAGCACATCGTCTTGTGGTCAATACCATTACCAAATACAGTGTGTAGAAGTTGAAATCGGCAACAGTACATTGGAATGGGCAGCCTGCTCGGAGAGGCCAGTCTTCTCTTGTCCTGTTTATACTACTGACTGGATTTTGCTGGTTCGATGGCGTTGTCGGGCATGACGTAATACTGGTGGCTGTGGTAAAAGAGATGAAAAGATTTATCATTATGTTTTTGTTATTATTAGTAGTACAGTAGTAGTAGTATTAATAAAATTTTATATTAATATTGGCCGCAGAAGTGAGTAGTAGTAGTAGTACTAGTAGTGGTGTTGGTGGTGGAAGGTTTGGTAGTACTAGTAGTAGCAGTACATGTAGTAGTAGTGGTGGTGGTAGGGTTGGTAGTGGTAGTAGTAGTGGTGGTGGTAGGGTTGGTAGTGGTAGTAGTAGTGGTGGTGGTAGGGTTGGTAGTAGCAGTACATGTAGTAGTAGTGGTGGTGGTAGGGTTGGTAGTAGTAGTAGCAGTACATGTAGTAGTAGTGGTGGTGGTAGGGTTGGTAGTAGTAGTAGTAGCAGTACATGTAGTGGTAGTGGTGGTAGTAGGGTTGGTAGTGGTAGTAGCACTACATGTAGTAGTAGTGGTGGTGGTGGTAGGGTTGGTAGTAGCAGTACATGTAGTAGTAGTGGTGGTGGTAGGGTTGGTAGCAGTAGTAGCACTACTTGTAGTAGTAGTGGTGGTGGTAGGGTTGGTAGCAGTAGTAGCACTACATGTAGTAGTAGTGGTGGTGGTAGGGTTGGTAGCAGTAGTAGCACTACATGTAGTAGTAGTAGTGGTGGTAGGGTTGGTAGCAGTAGTAGCACTACATGTAGTAGTAGTGGAGGTGGTAGGATTGGTAGTAGTAGTAGCACTACATGTAGTAGTAGTAGTGGTGGTGGTAGGATTGGTAGTAATAGTAGTACTACATGTAGTAGTAGTGGTGGTGGTAGGGTTGGTAGTAGTAGTAGCAGTACATGTAGTAGTAGTGGTGGTGGTAGGGTTGGTAGCAGTAGTAGCACTACATGTAGTAGTAGTGGTGGTGGTAGGGTTGGTAGCAGTAGTAGCACTACATGTAGTAGTAGTGGTGGTGGTAGGGTTGGTAGTAGTAGTAGCACTACATGTAGTAGTAGTGGTGGTGGTAGGGTTGGTAGCAGTAGTAGCACTAGCAGCAGTACGTGTAGTAGTAGTGGTGGTAGTAGTAGTAGTAGTGGTGGTAGTAGTAGTAGTAGTAGTAGGAGTGGTAGTAGTAGTAGCAGTACATGTAGTAGTAGTAGTAGTAGTGGTGGTAGTAGTAGTAGCACTACATGTAGTAGTAGTGGTGGTAGTAGTAGTAGTAGCAGTACATGTAGTAGTAGTAGTAGTGGTGGTAGTAGTAGTAGTGGTGGTAGTAGTAGTAGTTGTAGTAGTAGTAGTAGTGGTGGTAGTAGTAGTAGTAGCAGTACATGTAGTAGTAGTAGTGGTGGTAGTAGTAGTAGTAGTAGTAGCAGTACATGTAGTAGTAGTGGTGGTAGTAATAGTAGTGGTGGTAGTAGTAGTAGTAGTAGTGTAGTAGTAGTGGTGGTAGTAGTAGTAGCACTACATGTAGTAGTAGCACTATCAGCAGTACGTGTAGTATTAGTGTTGGTAGGGTTGGTAGTAGTAGTAGTGCATGTAGTAGCAGCAGTACATATGTAATAGTAGCAGTACATGTGGTGGTAGGGTTGGTAGTAGTAGTAGTAGCAGTACATGCAGTAGAAGTAGCAGTACACGTTGTAGCAGTAGCAGTGCATATAGTAGTGGTGGTGGTAGGGTTGGTAGTGGTAGTAGTAAAGGAAATGACATAAGATAATATGAAAGCCCCATAGGGACAAAGACGAGACAAATACAAGGAATAGACAGAAAAAAAATCCTGGCCACCATGGGGATCGACTACGTAGTTAGCTCGGTTAGTAGCACACTTTCTTTTCATGGCGAGGCGATGGGTGCCGACGCATAGGTTGCAGGGTTCGATTCCCATGGTGGCCAGGATTTTTGTCTGTCTATTCCTTGTATTTGTCGTCTTTGTTCCTATGGGGATTTCATATTATCTTATGTCATTACCTTCATTTCAGCAGCAGCAGCAGCAGCAGCAGCAGCAGCAGCAGCTGCCTCACTGTCTGTTAGCGCCACAGCAGCAGCAGCAGTAGCAGCAGCAGCAGCAGCAGCAGCAGCAGCAGCAGCAGCAGCAACAGCAGCAGCAGCAGCAGCAGCAGCAGCAGACAGCAGAATGCTGTCGCACGTGCAGCAGCAGCAGCAGCAGCAGCAGCAGCAGCAGCAGCAGCAGCAGCAGCAGCAGCAGCAGCAGCAGCAGCAGCAGCAGCAGCAGCAGCAGCAGCAGCAGCAGCAGCGGCGGCGACGGCGGCAAGGCGGGTCGACAGTAGCAGCAGCAGCAATCGCAGCAGCAGCAGCAGCAGCAGTGCAGCAACAGCAGCAGCAGCAGCAGTAGCAGCAGCAGCAGCAGCAGCAGCAGCAGCAGCAGCGGCAGCAGCAGCAGCAGCAGCAGCAGTGGCAGCATGCGGCAGGTGGCAGCGCCAGCCTGGGCAGCAGCAGCAGCAGCAGCAGCAGCAGCAGCAGCAGCAGCAGCAGCAGCAGCATAGCAGCAGCAGTGCGTGCGCGCAGCAGCAGCAGTAGCGGTGATGCGCAGCAGCAGCAGTAGCAGCAGTAGCAGTAGTGGGCAGGTGCGTGGTAGCAGCAGCAGCAGCAGCAGCAGCAGCAGCAGCAGCAGCAGCAGCAGCAGCAGTAGCAGTAGCAGCAGCAGTAGCAGCAGCAGCAGCAGCAGCACATCCAGCAGCAGTAGTAGTAGCAGCCATTGGCAGGAAACCGTTGCCAAGATCTAGGTAGTAGTAGCGGCAGTAATACATCTAGTAGTAGTAACAGCAGTAGTACATATAGTAATAGCAGCAGTAGTACATCTAGGTAGCAGCAGCAGTAGTACACAGTAGTAGTAGCGGCAGTAATAATATCTAGTAGTAGTAACAGCAGTAGTACATCTAGTAGTAGTAGCAGCAGTAGTACATCTATAGTAGTAACAGCAGCAGTACATCTAGTAGTAGTAGCGGCAGTAGTACATCTAGTAGTAGTAACAGCAGTAGTACATCTAGTAGTAGTAACAGTAGTAGTACATCTAGTAGTAGTAGCGGCAGCAGCAGACGTGGTACAGATCTAGTAGTAGTAAACGCTGATTGGTCAGTAATTACATCTAGTATGTAGTAACAAATTGCAGTAGTACATGTACTGTAAACCACAGGCCGTCGCCTTAAAACTTACATGTATTGTTGGATGTTTTCTCTAGGTCAGTGCTGTCATGTTGTGACAAATAACAGCAGTTGTTTTGAACTTCCCCGCGTCAGTAGTAGTAACAGCATATGGTGAGAAAATGGACATCCAAATAGCAACGTAATGATAATGTTACCTCTAGTAGTTTTAGTAGTAGCACCATCTAGTACAATTAGAAAACTCAGACGTGTATGTAGATCATGCTTCCTTACCCGATAAACGCTGATTGGTCTAAAGATCAGTGCTCAATAAACAATACAAAACAGGAATGAACTTTTTAATAAACTCTTATAATCATGTCAATCAAAATGATAAGTTAAAATCAGATACACGTATGCAAACCACATGCCGTCGCCTTACTTAAACTTACTCTATTGTTGATGTTTTCTAGGTTGTCTCGTCATGTTGTCTCCAAGTACTCTCTCTGTTTTTGAACTTCCTCTCTCTCAAACATGTACAGGCTCTCTTTATATATGGTGGGAGAAAATGGACATCTCTCTCAACTCTGATAATAAGCATTTTCTCTCTCTTTTAAGTTTCTAGTATCAGCACCACCAACGACAATTAGAAAACTCTCTCTCTATGTAGATCATGCTTCCTTACCCGATAGCAATTATTCGTGTAAAAACAATAAACAATACAAAACAGGAATGAACAATAATCTTCTCTCTAATCATGTCAATCAAAAATAGACAACGTTAAAATCAGATCTCGTATCTGCTCTACTCTCTCTCTCTCTCTCTCTCTCTCTCTCTCTCTCTCTCTCTCTCTCTCTCTGTATCACACACACACACACACACTCTCTTCTCTCTCTCTCTTTCTCTCTATCTCTTTCTCTTTCTCCTCTCTCCCTCCTCTCCTCTCCTCCCTCCTCTCTCTCTCTCTCTCTCTCTCTCTCTCTCTGTTTCTCTCTCACTCACACTCTCTCACACACTCTCTCTCTCTCTCTCTCTCTCTCTCTCTCTCTCTCTCTCCCTCTCCTCTCTCTCTCTCTCTCTCCTCTCTCTCTCTCTCTCTCTCTCTCTCTCTCTCTCTCTCTCTCTCTCTCTCTCTCTCTCTCTCTCTCTCTCTCTCTCTCTCTCTGTCTCTCTCTCTCTCTCTGTCTCTCTCTCTCTCTTCTCTCTCTCTCTCTCTTTGTCTCTCTCTGTCCTCTCTGTCTCTCTCTCTCTCTCTTTCTCTCTCCCTCCCTCCCTCTCTCCCCCTCTCTCTCTCTCGCTCTCTCTCTCTCTCTCCCTTTCCCTCCCTCCTCTCTCACTATCTCCTCCCTCCCTCCCCTCTGTGTGTTTAGCGTGTGTACTATATATGCACCGTGTTGCAATTTTTTCATGGTGATAAAAACGTTATCTCACGTCTCATGTCATCGAAATACTTTTAAGATATTTAAAAGGGAGGAACGAGGCGTGGTAATGGGGAAGGTTAATACTACATTGCAACAGCAATCATAACGTGGTAACGGGGACGGTTAATACTACATTGCAACAGCATTCATGACGGGTAACGGGAAGGTTAATATATTGCAACAGCAATCATAACGTGGTAATGGGGAAGGTTAATACTACATTGCAACAGCATTCATGACGTGGTAACGGTGAAGGTTAATACTACATTGCAACAGCAATCATGACGTGGTAACGGGAAGGTTAATACTATATTGCAACAGCATTCATGACGTCGTAACGGAAGGTTAATACTATATTGCAACAGCATTCATGACGTCGTAACGGGGGAAGGTTGCTACTATATTGCAACAGCATTCATAACGTGGTAACGGGGAAGGTTAATACTACATTGCAACAGCATTCATGGCGTGGTAACGGGGAAGGTTACTACTATATTGCAACAGCATTCATGGCGTGGTAACGGGGAAGGTTAATACTTGCAACATTCATAACAACAGCATTGCAACAACGTGGTAACGGGGAAGGTTAATACCACATTGCAACAGCATTCATAACGTGGTAACGGGGAAGGTTAATACTACATTGCAACAGCATTCATGACGTGGTAACGGGAAGGTTAATACTATATTGCAACAGCATTCATGGCGTGGTAACGGGGAAGGTTAATACTATATTGCAACAGCATTCATGGCGTGGTAACGGGGAAGGTTAATACTATATTGCAACATCATTCATTACAAAGACCGTCTGTGGTTAGTGTGTATTACAGGTAATGTTTGTTCAT
>JAXRKP010000352.1:210000-217500 GCA_037039925.1 Doris montereyensis | reverse complement strand
ATAGATAGATAGATAGATAGATAGATAGAAGGATAGTTAGATAGATAGATAGATAGATAGATAGATAGATAGATAGATAGATAGATAGATAGATAGATAGATAGATAGATAGATAGATAGACAGATAGATAAATAGATAGATAGATAAATACATAGATAGATAGATAGATAGATAGATAGATAGATAGATAGATAGATAGATAGATAGATAGATATATAGATAGATAGATAGATAGATAGACAGATAGATAAATAGATAGATAGAGTAGAAAGATAAATAAATAGATAGATAGATAGATATAAATATATAGATAAGTAGACAGATAGTTAGATAGATAGAAAGATAGAGAGATAGCTAGATGTAGATAGATATAATAGATATATATATATATATATATATAGATATATATATATATATATATATATATATATAAATCATAGACAAGATAAATAAATAAATGGATAGATAGATATATATATAGATAGAAGAGATAGATAGAAAAATAAATAGGTAGATAGATAGATAAATAGATAGATAGATAGATAGATAGACATATAAATAGACAGATAAATCGACAGATGCATAGATAGATAGATAAATAGACAGATAAATAGATGGATGATTGAGATATACATACATGCAAATGTATGTTAATACCATTTTCTGTCATCCATCCACATACACACACACACATACACACACATGACGTATAATATACATACATACATACTTATACACACATAAATACATACATATTCATACACATACATAACTTACATACATAGACACATTACATACATACATACACACATACACATATACATAACATACATACATACACTCATACATACATACATACATACATACATACATACACACACATGCATACACATACATACATTACATAATACATACATACATACATACATACACACATACTTACAAACATACATATTATACATACACACAAACATATGTACATATATACATACATACATACATACGTACATACATACATACATACATGCATATTATACACACACACACACCATGAGCACAATGTGATAACGGCAGTAATAACAATAACGATAAAACCGTGGAGGAAGTACGTAAAACTACATTGCCCTCTGAGTTCATCAACGTAATGAATATTATACAATGTAAGGACTATAACTATAATTTCATGCAAATGCCATCATGCATGCCGAGCAGCAGTCATTATATTCATTGTCAGTCTGTGCCGCTGGTAACCCAGATCCATTGGTATCCATGTTGACTTCAAACCTTTGTGTAAGGTTATAAGCATCCATTCAACCGTGGAAACAAATTCGAGAATAAAGGTATATCTAAGGATCTTGATCTTCAATAAAAAAAGAGTAAGCCTCCAAGTAACAACGACAAAAAAGCTGCATATGCCGATATACACTCCATTTGATTATGCTTACTAGACAACTAAGGTGACCTTGGAAGGTGGGGTTTTTTTTTTTTTTGGGGTGGGAGTGGTAGGATTAACTCATGCTCATTTTTTTCACAGACTGTCCTGTGAAGAGTCAGGATCTTTAACGTGCGCAGAGTGTCACTGTTGTGATATGCACGCTATATCTCATTTTATCGTCTGTCTCCGATGGGGCTAGATGTCGATCCACCTACCTGGATCATGGTATAGAGGAGGGGTGGGGTGGGTCTTACGTCGGCGCACGAACCCACAAACCTTTTGGTTGAGAGGCCGACACCTTACCTCTGGATGACCGAGTCCTCGTATGCATCTGAAGTAATGAAAAACTTGATAAGTTTGAAGACAAACACTGAGCTATGGGACGACCGGCAACAATATGAAATGTACCAACGAGCTTTGATAACGTACCACCCTTTGAAGTGTCAATTACATGTCACTGCCCTTTGAAGTGCCAATTACATGTCACCACCCTTTGAAGTGTCAATTACATGTCACCATCCATTGAAGTGTCAATTACATGTCACCACACTTTGAAGTGTTAATTACATGTTACCATCCGTTGAAGTGTCAATTACATATCACCATCCCTTGAAGTGTCAATTACATGTCACCATCCCTTGAAGTGTCAATTACATGTCACTACACTTTGAAGTGTTAATTAAATGTCACCACCCCGTTTAATGCTAATTACATGTTACCACTTTTTGAAGTGTCGATTACATGTCACCACTCGTTGAAGTGCCAATTACATGTTACCACTCTTTGAAGTGTCAATTACATGTCACCGCCCTTTGAAGTGTCAATGACATGTTGCCATCCTTTGGACTGCCCATTACATATCACCATCATTTGGACTACCCATTCCATTACATGTCACCATCCTTTGGACTACCCATTCCATTACATGTCACCATCTTTGGACTACCCATTCCATTACATGTCACCATCCTTTTTGACTACCCATTCCATTACATGTCACCATCCTTTGGACTACCCATTCCATTACATGTCACCATCCTTTGGACTACCCATTCCATTACATGTCACTACCCCTTCAACTGCCCATTAAATGTCTTCGCCCTGCAACTGCCCATTACATGTCACCATCCTTTCAACTGCCCAAAAAATGTCATCACCATTTGAACTGCCTATTACATGTCACCACCCTTTCCACTGCCCAAAAAATGTCATCACTCTTTGAACTGCCCATTATTTGTCATCACCCTTTGAACTGCTTATTACTTGTCACCACCCTTTCAACTGCCTATTACATGTCATCACCCTTTGAACTGCCCATCCCATTACATGTCACCACCCTTTTGAACTGCTCATTACATGTTGCCACCCGTTGAACTGCCCATTACATGTCACCACCCTTTGAACTATCCATCCAATTACATGTCGCCACCCTTCCAACTGCCCATTACATGTCGTCACCCCTTGAACTGCCCATTACATGTCACCAACCTTTGAACTACCCATCTAATTACATGTCGCCACCTTTCCAACTGCCCATTACATGTCGTCACCCCCTAGAACTGCCCATTACATTGTGAAAATATGAGTGAACCCAATAAGCGTGGTTTCTATCTGACAGTTTGACTGATTCTAAATCATGTTGTGACACACAGTGGTTGAACAAGATTTAATATTTGGAGCATTGGTGTGGGCATTTTGATTACTGGTGGGTTGGTCATCTTGCAAAATACAGATGTGTTGTTCATTTGGGTGCGTTATAAAGCTCGCTATAAATTTTCAAAAACTCATCGGGACGAAAACCTACCAAAAGGATATTGAGACAGAAGTGGGACAAAGAAGGCGGAGATGGATAGGCACACCCTCCGTAGGCCGGAAGGAAGCACAGACAAGAGAGCCCTATATTTGGAATGCCCAGGGTGCCCGAAGGGTTGGCAGACCGCGAGCAACATGGCGAAGACGTGTGGAGAAAGATGTCGAGAGAAGAGGGAACATTGTGGAACAGGATGAGGAAGCTGGAAGAGAACATGGACATCTGGCTTCTATCCGTCCGTGACCTATGCCCTGACAATGCGGATTAGAGGCTCATCAGCATCATCACATCATAAATGTTGAAACTCCATCGGGACAAAAAGGAGAAAACACAAAGGAACAAACAGAGATACCGGTACATGCCCGCAGTGCAGAATTTAAGGCTCTGTTGGCCCTATTGTTTCTTTGTTTGTTAATTGAAATTTACCCCATCCACCATGTGCGGTGATCTCAGTGTGAATTGAGAGGAAACAACAAGATGAAGGAAAAGTAAAAGTAAAAGTGAAAGAACGAAAGGAAAGAAGTAGAACCTACCAGTAGCCCCCACCAACCGCCCCAAGACACTTTTTGACAGGTGGCCTGAAAATACAGTTCATCGATAACAGGAAGAAGATTACATTTCGCAACAAAAACATTATTACAAAAAATAACAATATCTTTTTTATCACAGTACCGGTACTATAAGTACTACATGTGTAATGTTACATTAGCTAGATTGCAACTCTGCGCTTTTGTGACTGCAAATGTGTCCAGTTAGTTCTTTTAATATCAATTTCATGAACAAAACAATATTTCCTTTCTTTCTTCATCAGTTCCCATTCCACTTTCCAGTGTATGGGTTTAGATACCCGAAGTGACCTTTCTCCAGGTTACCCTGTCCTGACATTTTATACTTCCTTCTGTGAAAGTTGAATTTCTTTGCTTAAGTGCCTCTTTTATAATAAATATTCTTCCCACTTTCTCTGGGGTCTGCCTTTTGGTTCAAACGTATGCAAAAAACTTCCAGGACAAACGCGTAGATGAAGAAGGATGACATTTATTTCCATGAAATTAAAAGAAAAGCATTTTCATCATCACCTGATAATCATCTTCTTGGGGTTTTTTTTGGGGTTGTTTTTGTTTTGTTTTGTGGCCTTGATTTTTGGCTGCCGTTAGGGCACGCGCCTAATCTTTAAAATCTGTCATGTCGTTGGCGTGGGGCACCGACTGGTGTCGCGCCTGGCATTCCAATTTTTCAGAGAAAGGAGTAGAGACAACAACTGCTTACGCTCAATGCAACAGGAGTCGAGTCTCCCATGTTGAACAAGTGAGCAAGTGAGCAATAAGGGTAAACTTTCTTGCCCTGGGGGAAAACAACGAAATGCCTAAAGTGGGGCTCGAACCCAGTACCACTGGGAGAGTGCAATGCCTTTTAACCACTCAGCCATCTCGTTCCCTAATTGCCTAATTATTAATTCGACACTGGATACACGTGGTTTGGATATATGTTAACGAACCGTGGACCTCCCCGTCACCCCCTATCGCCTCCCCCCATGAAAGGAGAATGCACGACGAACATTGTAACACCTGCGTGATCAGAACGTTTACCTTTACAGGTTTAATTATTTCCAACTGTTAGTGTGCATTGATCCATGCCTCTTATATTATTATTATTATTATTATTATAATTATTATTATTATTATTATTATTATTATTATTATTACTATTATTATTATTATTATTATTATTATTATTATTATTATTATTATTATTATTATTATTATTATTATTATTATTATTATTATTATTATTATTATTTATTATTATTATTATTATTATTATTATTATTATTATTGTTGGTAGTATTATTATTATTATTATTATTATTATTATTATTATTATTATTATTATTATTATTATTATTATTATTATTATTATTATTATTATTATTATTGTTATTATTATTATTGACTGCGTAAGTAAGGCCTTTCATTCATGAATCCAACCATGACTTGCATACCTGCATATTGTCATGTCATATATCGTACGATTAGTTCCATTGGCCTCATTGCCACCGGTTGGAACCAGTAAAAAAAACTTAAGCAGCACATTGACATGTGTACACACGAATTCAACTAACATAAAATCAATTTGATACTATTAATTAATTCATGAACAAATCTGTTCCATGCCTTTACCTATGTTTTCTGATCCAGTCCCCACTCCCCACCCCCTCTCAAAAATGGATGATGAATTTCACGAAGATGATTCCGAACAGTAATGCAGATTTAGTCAAAGATGGTACACATTCTGCCTGTCTTTCTGTTTATCTGTCTCCCCCTCCCTCTCCCCCCCACCCTCTCTCTCTCTCTCTCTCTCTCTCTCTCTCTCTCTCTCTCTCTCTCTCTCTCTCTCTCTCTCTCTCTCTCTCTCTAAATCTCTCCAGCTTTCTCTCTCTCTTATTCTTTCTCCAATCGTTTTCTCTGTCTGTCTCTCTCTGTCTCTCTGTCTCTGTCTCTGTCTCTGTCTCTGTCTCTGTCTCTTTCTCTCTCTCTCTCTCTCTCTCTCCACTCTTCTCTCTCTCTCTCTCTCTCTCTCTCTCTCTCTCTCTCTCTCTCTCTCTCTCTCTCTCTCTCTCGTCCCCTTTCAACTACATACCTTAATATATAATGTTAAAGGTTGCGTTGAAAAAACGAAGAAGCAACAAACCCACACACAAACACAAAATTAAAAACAAAACAAATAAGAGCACAGCTCTAGTCGATTAAAATTTTTTTATACAGTACTAGATTTAGTAGATCTATATGTACAGTAAACACTACAAAGCTCTTATCAACTAACTGTCCATACTGCTGCTTACCCATTTTGCAAACGGCGACCAGAAAAATATGGTCTTCGGACCTGCGGAAAGAAACAAAAAACACAAAACAATAAAATGTTTGCTGAGGTACATGTCCAATTATCTTTTATTTCAGCTTTGATATCCTAATGACCATCATGATCATGATCATCATCATCATCATGATCGTCATCATGATCATGATCATGATCATCCTCCTCCTCCTCCTCCTCCTCATCATCATCATCATTATGTCATTATGTGTCACGTCTGGGACAGACATGGACGATCATGTCCCATTACCAGTTCTCTGTGTCTGTCGTCAGCTGGGCTTATGAATTGAGAGTAAATTTTCTCTTTTTTACATATCTAAATGCCATCTTCATTTTTGGATTTTATTGGATGCTGTAGACAATTGATTACATGGAATTGTTGATAAAAAAACAGTGCAGCGCAATTCATGTACATGTAGTATGAACACAAGATTAAATTGTTACCATAAACTGTTTCCAACGATGTCAAATGTGGAGGAAATCAAATATTGTATCACATTATCGGAGAATAAAGTCAGGCTTGGAGAGAGAGAGAGAGAGAGAGAGAGAGAGAGAGAGAGAGAGAGAGAGAGAGAGAGAGAGAGAGAGAGAGAGAGATTCTGAGAGAGAGAGAGAGAGAGAGATTTGAGAGAGAGAGAGAGAGAGAGAGAGAGAGAGAGAGAGAGAGAGAGAGAGAGAGAGAGAGCTATAGACAGACAGACAAACAGACAGACAGACAGAGAGAAAAAGAAATTAATATATGATGTCTGTCTGTGTGTCTCTCTCTCTTTCTCTGTCTCTCCCTCCCTCCTCCTCCCTCTCTCTCCTCCCTCCCTCCCTCCCTCCCTCTCTCCTCCTCCCTCTCTCTCTCTCTCTCTCTCTTTCTGTGTGTGTGTGTGTGTGTGTGTGTGTGTTTGTCTCGTTTAAGAATAACTCAAATCATGCTATGTTTCGAGTGTTACAACAAGATCAACACTTTTCACACATCGAACGGTGCATATCCATAACCAGGTATAACACACAGACAATAGTTTGTTTGTGTTACACCTCAGGGAGACAAGACATATGTAAAGAACAAGTGTGTCTTCAGAAAACGAAATGAATAAAATCAATAAGAAACACAAACAGTGTGGGTGAGCCCAACACGCTCAAAAAAAGGTCAGACCGTTCCTCGATTCAAGAAGGAATAGAATTGTCAAGCCAGGTCAACCTATCATTTTCAAGGCGGACCTCGGCGCAGACGAAAACCTTTGTATCAAAGGGGAAGTCAGCTCTGTAGCCAGTGGGAAACCGTTTTAAGTCAGCCAGCCTTCAAACAGCGCCCGGTAACCGCCCACAAATAAAAAGGAAAGCCAAGCACTTGAAGCAGACATGCAAAACGTTTTAAAATGTAGATTTTATATA
>JAXRKP010000352.1:137500-205000 GCA_037039925.1 Doris montereyensis | reverse complement strand
TCCTGTCTCCCACATCCTCCACCCCTTCTCCCCTCCTCTCAGTCTCCTCAGTTTTCTATGATGTTCTCTTTCTCAATGTCTCTGGTTGAGTAGAGTGTGTAATGTTTTGTGAGGAATGTTACATTCCCATTAGGCAGAGGAGTTAAAACATTTAAAAGCAGCACAACGCCCTGGCATTTTTCGGAAGGAGCTCAACATAGGCGACCTTTTTCAACATAGAAGGACCTAGAGCTCAACATAGGCGACCTAAGTAGACCTAGAGTTCAACATAGGCGACCTAAGTAGACCTAGAACTCAACATAGGCGACCTAAGTAGACCTAGAGCTCAACATAGGCGACCTAAGTAGACCTAGACATAGAGCTCAACGCAAAGCGAACAAAATAATATCAGACAACGTGGAACGAAATGTAAATCTTCTTCCAGGCTTGTACTAACTGTACACTCATCGGCGTTGCTAACCGATGCAAACACCACTGTCACGTGATCGCTATCGACGATGCATGGACCCCATTAGTTTGTTATTTCGTTCTTTGTTTCTTTCTTTATCAGTTCCCATTCTACCTTCCGATGTATGGGTTTAGATATCCGAAATGATATTTCTCCAGATTACCCTGTCCTGCCATTTTCTGCTTCCTTTCGTGAATGTAGTGCCTCTTGTATATCTTCTTCTCACTTTCGAGGCCTGTCTTTTGGTCTTTTACCTTGGGTTTTGGAACTGTATACTGAGTTAGCTACACTCTTCTCATTCATTCTGTCAGATATGATAATTTGTTATCTGGTGCATTCTTTCTCAATTTGAATATGTAATAAAAAGAAATTTAACTCATGTATTGTAAATAAAATGCCTAAATATGGATGCCTGATTACAAATCTCATCCATGCAAAAATAACAAAAATTCGCTGTCCGTTCCATTCACTTGTCAGGTTAGTGTCAGTGTCAGACTTAGCGAGGTCGATAAGCATGCTCTAGTGCGGAGGAACATAATTGTGTCTGGGTTTTTAATCAGCAGAGTAAACCCGTAAGTAAATCAAGAGTGGCATCGGTGGCCGAGTGGTTGGGCTACAGGACTTGGGATCATGAGGTTTCAGGTCTCGGGTCCAAGTCCAAGCAAAACTAGTTCCGGCCTTGTGCTACATGGAAAATACACTTAACACGCATTTCCCACACGACCCAAGCGCAAGTGAGTGCAAGCTTTAGCTTGGGAGTAAACATCCGCGTCAGACTAGCATCTATTCAGCAGGTGATGTTGATCACCTGCTCCGTTTCACGCCATAGAAATCGTGATAAGCCCCGGCACTATAGGAACTTTACCTATAAAAGTAAATCGAACTGAAAACCCAGTGGGTTCGAGCCCCGGCAACCGTTGAACAATTTTCTTGACTTTTTTTATACTTATGACCCTTCCGCTGAAAGGTCAACGGACTTGTTTGCCTGGGCAGCTCATGTTATCATTGGTTTGACTTGTTTCCACTCTTTTCTTTGACTTGTGCTATCGAATTTCCTCTAGAACTAGATCTAGATCGTCCCAGTCGAAGGAAATCAAAATGCTTTTGTTTCTCCTACGCGGAGTTGCATCACATTATCACGTCTGTGTCGTGTACTGCAACCTGAGCGCCCGTAATACGGGCGCTCAGACTGCAACATAAGGTGCTAGGCCCGAGGCCCTGTGTACACACCCACACACATACACACACACACACACACACACACACACTCTTTGCTGTTCAACAGTTGGGAGTATATGCTAGCTGTCCACAAAATTATAAATACTAAGACGCCCTACTTGAATTACGTGCAGCTGCCACACGAATTAAGACTATATTCCACGGTCGGCGGTTTGTTAACTTTACCCCAGTCCACCATTACGGTGATCTCATGGTGAATTAAGAGGAAACAGCAAGATGACATATAAATGAGAATGACATGAATGAAATGAAAGAAGAAGGATGTACCAGCTCAGCGCCCGCCAACCACCCGCTCCACGGTATACGGTCGGAAATCCAAGCATCCCACCAGACGGTCACTGTCGTAACAGAGCTGTCTTCATAATTGAAGAAATGAGACCAGCCTCAGCCGTAGCACACTGATACTGACTGATAATTTACTGATAAGGCCTCGCGAACTGATAACAGCTAGACTGGATCTAGTATCATACTACTACGGTTGGTCACACGAGATTGTTCACAGGTGACTGTGTTGAAGGGCAAGGAAGATAATGATGACTTGGCGAAGAGCGTGGTGTAGTGGCTGAAGAAGAGCCGTCAATCAAAACTATGTTCCGGCATGGTCTTGAACGAGACAGCGACCAAATAAATAAATATTAAATCGAAATAATATTATGGGGTAATGGATAAGTGTAAGGGTGTGCTAGTGATGACAGTATAACTCATACTATGAGAACAGGGGAGACGAACTTTGAAGAGAAGCTTAATTTAGCTAACGAGAGGAGGAAAGAGGAGGAGGACAAGAAGAAGAGGAAGAAAAGGAGGAGAAATGCCGTGTGATCACTGGTAGAATGGCGGCGGAAGAGGTAAAGTAGAGGAATATCTGGGCACCCTTCTCTTCTTTCCTCCATTCAGTATTCATGTATCATACCTTGAATTTACAATCAAATCTTGAATACAAACACACATATACATAATATATGCCTTACTACACATACACACTCCTACACACACACACACACACACACATATGTGCGCGCTGCAGCAGCGTAAAATTTATGGACAAGAAACGTTCTCGATTAAAACAAGAAGTTAACGATTCAATACACACGCAGTAGGACATGACCCTTTCCTTTAACTTTAACCTGAAATTGAATAAAGTAGGATAGTTGTGACGGTAGCATTAGCAAGAAGACACGTTTTGTCTATTTTGTCTGACACTGACATTGTAGTGTACTATACTTATACTGATAGTCCCAAACCGATTAAGCTGCTGATCGAGAGAGAGAGAGAGAGAGAGAGAGAGAGAGAGAGAGAGAGAGAGAGAGAGAGAGAGAGAGAGAGAGAGAGAGAGAGAGAGAGAGAGAGAGAGAGAGAGAGAGAGAGAGAGAGAGAGAGAGAGAGAGAGAGAGAGAGAGAGAGTCAGACAGACGGACAGACAGAGACAGACAGACAGACAGACAGACAGAGCGACAGAGAAGGAGACAGACAGGCAGACAGAGACACTGGTAGAGAGATAGATAGATAGATAGATAGAGAGATAGAGAGAGAGAGAGAGAGAGAGAGAGAGAGAGAGAGAGAGAGAGAGAGAGAGAGAGAGAGACAGACAGACAGACAGACAGACAGACAGACAGACAGACAGACAGACAGACAGACATACAGAGAGAGAGGGGTGTTTCATCGAAATTTACCGCATCGACTGCATACGATGATCTGGTGAATCAAAGCAAACAGCGGGATGAAAGACAGGTGGAAGAGTGAAAGGGAAGAAGGAACTCCAGCCAACGACCACTCACGACGGGGCGGATAATTGTTCAATAAATAGTATTAGACTTATCTTAACAACAATCGATCGACAAGCTTATAAAGACCTACCTGCTGGATGTTCCCACAGCGGTCTCAACTTTGGGGTACACGCTGTTCCCCTATCCGTAGAAGGTGTTCGTAAAACGCAGTGGCAAATCTTGGCATAAGTCGCATAATGACAGGCAAACGGAATCGATGGCTGTATTCTATTTAGATATAGATCTAGATCTATATATGGCCTTTAAAGATATGAAGTGGCAATATCCTCTGCGTTTAGGATCCAAACTTGCAAAATAATAAAATAAACAACACAATGTTATCAATTTCATCTAGTAATAATCCGCGCAAAATAAACTCCAAACAAACGCACAACAACACTCAACACACTACCGCCAAACTATGGTGTAATTTCTGGTTTTATCGATGTGTAGGAGATATCTATGTACATGAATTATCCCAAAGCAATACAAGAACACCACATGTGAAATTTAGTTATCTCACAAACAAGGTCGCACGCACGTTTTGCCAAGCTTATGTTACTTTCGCATACTATTACACGCAGTGACAGCATGCATGCCCCACAACACAGTGAAATGTGAAGACGCCAAGAGGCAGATTGTCACAAACGAGTATCACCTTGGCATACAATAACTAGATCTACAACGTAACTGCCAACTGCCAACAGCCCGAGCGCTTCCACGCGCCATCGCGTTACCCCCACTCCCCAACACAGACTGTCCATTATCTTCAAAATCGGTGACTTGAATGACTTCACCTTGAGAAGGTCAGTAGGACAAGATTAAAATGTCAATTTTTTGAGACAATTAACATTATATTTTGGTATTGTTCACATGTTACAAAGTGGGGACTCTGTCGTCCAGAGGCAAGGTATCAACATATCAACCAAATGGTTGTGGGTTCAAGCCCCGCCAACGGTTGAAAAACGTTCTTGTTTTTCGAGCAAAACATTACATACATACATACATATATACATACATACATACATACATACATACATACATACATACATACATACATACATACATACATACATACATACATACATACATACATACATACATTGCATAAATACATACACACATACATACATTACATACATGCATATATACATTTCATACATACATACATACATAAATACATACATACATACATACATACATACACGCATACATACATACATACATACATAAATACATACATACATACATTAAATACATACACACATACATACATACATACATACATACATACATACATACATACATACAAACATGATGCATACATACATTAAATACATACACACACATACATACATACATACAAACATGCATACATACATACATACATATATATATGCATACATACATACATACACATACATACATACATACATACATACATACATACATACATACATACATATACATACATACATACATACATGCATATATACATACATACATACATACATACATACATACATACATACATACATACATACATACATACATACCATACATACATACATACATACATACATACATACATACATACATACATACATACATACATACATATATACATACATACATACATACATACATACATACATACATATATACATGGCGGCATTAGCCTAGCGGTCAGGTTACTGGATTTGAGATAATTGGGTCGTATGTTCAGAATCCAACAATGTATTCCAATTTCTTCCAGTTTTGGACTGTGGCTGAACTGATCTCACCACCGAATCCTCAGAACATTCGAGCATCGTTACTAGCCTTGCTAGTCCTCCTTCTATCAGTTGTCTACATAATTATTCTAAAAGAAGCTGGAGTTGTGCTTGCGGGAAGTAGAATACAGGGCAGTACCGGTACACCAAAATACTTTCTCATATGTTTGTTTACCTTGGCTTGATTTAATTTGATTTACCCACATCCACAACTAAGGTGATTTCGGGGTTTTTGATGAGATTATTAATTCTGCCCGGACTGCTCTGTAACCAACCAAGGGATCTTTAACGTACACAGAGTGTTGTGATCTGCAAACGGGACCTCCTGTTTATCGTCCGTCTCCGATGGGACTAGGTGTCGATCCACCTACCTGGACCAGGTTTACTCGAAAAAGATCGAGAAAATGTGTCAGGCGTTGATGGGGCTGGAAGTCACTACCTTTTGGTTGAGAGGCCGACGCCTTACCCTGGACTGCCGAATCTATTGAACTGGAGACACCACACTTTTAATTTTTCTCGGAGACCACATTTGTCGATTCTCTTCAGCCCATCCTTGACTACTTCGTTAGTGTCTTTTGATCTCCTTGTATCTTTGAGTGTCGCATCCTACCATCTTCCTATATTCTTGACAGGCTCCTCTGTTATGGCAGTTGTTTGTTTAAAAAAAATTGTTTTGTTATGCCCTATTGAAAATTAAATGCTATCTGCTAGCTTTCCTTTACAAATGGAGGAACATCGAGATTTCTTAGGTTTGAACATTCCTTTTCACCAGTTCACAAGTTAGTCCAATCATTTCAATATTCTATGTGTTTCATGTTCTTGAGATGACATGAATGTCTTCAGTGGCGGCATTTGACAGACACTTCCAAGGTTTGCAAGACTTGCAAGGGCTTCAGATTCCTTCAGAATGACTTGCATTGTGAGAACAAAGAGTTTGGATTGTGCATGCCTTTGTGATGCCAATTTCCAACTTTGTCCAGTCAGTTGTGAAATACGTTGTGGAGAATCTCATTTTGAACCCTTGCACATTTTACAGATGTAGGTTGGATCATGCTTAGTGCGAACTGAATCATTTGTCTAGTACAGATCCGTATGTGTTGACAAAATCCAACAGATCACATTAAGGTCTAGTTTTTCTTTCTTTCAATTTTAAGCTTTGCATCGCTTCCCATAATATCATATTGTGGCATGGTCTAGACACCCAGAGCCTTCGGAAACACCTTCGATTTGAACAATCGTATCAATGTACAAGTATTTTGTTACTAATCAGAAATTTTGTCAGTCTAGAGGCCATGGCTGAGAATAATATTTTATCGTCTACATTTATACAATGACATGGGTTTGGACTGGCTGATTTAATTCGAGTCGTGCTCTTCTGAGATGAACACCTCACCCATTATACTTCCTTACTCACTTAGCTTTTTATTTCTTCACGCTGAGCAGATCATCTTATGTAACTATGCCATAACCCTTGGGCATCTCTTGTTTTGTACAAAGATATTCCCTTCGGCACTGGTGGGGATTTAGCTTTAGCCTCTTGAACCACAGACTCTACTTCCTTCAATGAAGGAAGTCTACGACTACATTTATTCTCACATGTTGCAGGAATTAAGTTAAACTATCAATATGGTTCAGAGGTAGATGGTGGTTTGGGTCCGAATATGCACCCCTCCCCCCAATGAGGTGTTGTTCAAGCGTCTCTTTCTCACGTGATGAGTTTCCTGACTAAGGCTGCCGAAATAATTGTAGGACAAACTTGAAAGGTTCTCTGAAAAATCTGTCTTGTGTCTTCTTTCTTTGGTATCTCCCTTTTCTTCCTGATTCAACAAATTTGGTAGACAATGTCACTATTGGTGGTTAACATATATGGTCTAGTATGATATTTCCGATCGTGACCTTCAGTCTCTGGGTGATCTTGTTATCAAGAGCTTTCCATTGGTCTTTGGCTCTGGCCGGTGGAAATGTGATCTTTGGGCGTCTCCCGTCAAGAAATTGCATGAGTTTCTTGTCAGAACCAATCGCAAGGGTGCCATCAGCACTGGGATTGCATTCCTGGGCCTTGATTTTCCGATGACTCGCCCGGTACCCGCCGGAGCAGAGCGTTGCAAATCACTTATTGAATTCATCATGCATCACGTCTTTGTTAGGTGGATCTTCATTCCTCTTTCAGTGGAAAACCTTCTGCCACATATGCATGGGAGCTCCAATCGCTCCTCTTCACTCAAAATCCGCTTGGGCTTAGCGGTCATAATCGAATTGGCGCCTATGAATTAATTATTCTCTATACTTCTTTTATAAATAATTGCATGTATCATAGGATTTTATTTCGTGTGTTTTTGTTTCATGTTTTACTAGATATGACGTTGTCGCTGTAAAAGGGATAGAAAGAAATCATGATTGTATTTTCAGACTCTGATACCGGAAATACCTAATTCACCTGTAATAAGTGGATTTTTAAAAGTTGTTGTACGGTTTAGCTCCATTGTACTCGCACGTTGCTAGATACAGATCTAGGTATTTTCACTTTGCTTGATAATTGATCTGCAACAAGCGAATCAGTAGATCTTGTTTTATTTATTACATGAATTCATACTGTCGTACGTTTTAACTTCATACCTACCGGACTCGTACCAGTAATAATTGTTAGGCACAATTTCATGATGAGTTTTCATACCTTCCTATAAGTGAATCAGTAATTTAAATATGATATTAGGATTGTCTACTTTTTTGCAGTTTTTGTTTGACTGGAAACAGTCGTTTGTTCCCCAATTAAACGACAGAAAGAAACCTTTTCATGGTTGTTATGTCATTCTTTGCCTGAGACGATGTTAGTCATTCTAAAGAATAAATAGGCAATGTAAGCCTATATTCTAATGCATAAGCATAATTTGTAACAAAACAAAATAACAGCTCTAATTCATAATGTGCCTTCTTTGTCTCGCCATTTTAGAGATTTTTTCAAGGTCGCTGCGCTGTTGCGTGTATTTGAGATTTTATTGTCATATTTCATGGACCTTTGTCCTACCTTTGTCAATAAATTAATTCACGGATGCTCTTTGCGTCTCAAAGCAACTGTTATAGTGTAGGCCTGGAACAATCTGAGTTACCGACTGTAGCGTAAGAAAAGATGTAGAAAGGCATAATTAATTTTTCAAAGGAACAACATAAGAGAATTAAACACGGTATCCGCTGAAGCCTTCTTTTCTCAAGGAGTTAAAAAATACCAGTCCCGCAATCTAACGATTGGTTGCCGACTGCACGAAATTCAAAAAACACAGGAAGTAAGCCGAGGCTGCTAGTCAAACCGTTGATTTTGTTTCAGTTTCAGTGGCTTATTCTTCTCTGGTCGAGGATTAGACTTTATCGCTTTGGATTTTGGTTGATGCTGTCTTTAATGAACGGATAGTGGTGACAATGAAACCCCAGTATGTGTTTTAATTCACTTATATAATAACTCACCTCTAGATTATGCATAGTTTAGATAGATCTCTAGATCTAGATGATCTAGATCTAGAATCTAGATGTTTAGATCTGTAAGATCTGAGAAAAAATATCGAAGGCCTAGGACTACTAAGAAGTAAAAGATAAGGTTCGATAGATTATGTAGGCTCTCATTCTCATCTTATAGATAATCTAAGATAATGATACTATTATTGATATGCCTACATCTAGTGGATGTATTTAGATAAGACTGTTGCCGTCAAGAGGTCTCAGTGACTACAGTGTACGATATCGGAGTTTAGGGTCCTAAATTATTTTTATCGGAGTTTGGTCCTAGAATCTAGATTTCTAGATCTAGATCTAGATCTACATTTTAATCACTTCATCAGCTACCTACGGGAGTTTGAATGCAGATGGAGAAACGACACATTTGCTTCATCTGGCGGGAAACGCATTTTGGAAAATTCTAAATGAAATTAACGTGCAATACCCTGTGTAACTTTTCTTGAACTTGAAGAAATAAATAGCCTATTTTTTAAAAAACAATTAAAAAAAAAGTTATTCTATTCTGTGAACAGTAAATAAATCTTGGAAGAAAAAAATAATTTAGGACCTTAAACTCGAGAGATCGCCTAGATCCTAGGGCTAAGTCTAGATTCTAGATCTAAATATATATATGTACCAAACTCATCACCTTCGTGACGTTCTCCATCTGTCACCATTGGTGAGGCAGTTTCTGGATCTAGAAATCACTAGCACAATTTCTTGTTGCCACCGACATTATTGAATAATAATAAATGCGATGCTTCAAACTGTAATAATGTCGATGGTTGAGTTTATAGTATCAAACATGCTCAGGAGATGCTTTTTATCTTTCAATTAGCTTTATTATTGTTTGGTCAAGACACGGGATATTTTGTTTAAAAAAAAACCCAACCCAAAACGTCTAGAGTGATCTAATGTCAGTTCAGATCGAGTATATAGTATCTAAGTTTGACCAGTAGAGGTTACATAAATAAAGGAACCTATTTGTGTCAAATCATGCTATGGTGCTGGAAGATACCTGAAAGTATTCCATCTAGATTCTAGTTAAATATGACCCATTTAAACTGCATTTCGATTGGTGACCTAGATCTAAATGTACATCAGCTTAGCTACATTTAACAGCAGCAAAACAACCGTCCATTTTAATACAAATTTTGATCTCAACAGATTTTTGTTAGTTATTATATGGAACAAAGTAGGATATAAGTTTTATTTTTGAAATGATGAGAGCTTTTCTTTAAATTGAAATTAAAGAGAATTTTGATTGAATTAAAGAGAACTGTTAAAAACAGACACATGAAACAGTAACAGAGTTGACTAGCTGTGCTGATGTTACAGCGGTGTTGACATTACACCACTTTAGATCTAGAAATCTAGGTCTACTAAACCGTAAGACTCCATTGAATAAGCTACAGTGTGTCTATCATTGCTATTTTTAGCCAGTGACAGGAGGTTATTTTGCTAAGGCTAAGGGTTTAGAGGACTCCGAAATGGCCTAGTAGGGCCGGCAAGGATCGTGATAAACGCTCGTACCGTGCACTGGTAAAACAGTAAATAATGCGATGATTGCAATCAGAAACAAAGATCTATCATAGTGTATGAACATACACTCACGTCTCGATAATCCAAACACCTCCGTTCCAAGAAATTTGTCTGGATTATCGAGACACCTGAATTATTGAATTGCTGATGAAAAAATGACACATTGTTAATCAGCGAAAAAGCCTCAGAACTTACAGTTGTGAAGGCCTAGTGCATTTTACCTGGCACTGAGCACTATGATGCTTTTCGTCAATGGCCAGATCTCTCTCTCTCTCAGTGTTGGAATACAATACAGCTCTCAGTAAATTTTTATTAATGCTACATTAATAATATTGATTTTTTATTTCAAGGTAGCGTGTCATTATTAGGCCTACCACTGTATTACTTTAGCACCCATTTTTTGCTCTTTTTGTAAAACATAAAGGGGCGTGAACTAAGGAAATTCGATGAAGTGCAACTGGGACTCGGTTGAAATTGTTTTGCGATGTGAAACAAGTGAAGAGGTATTTTAAAATTTGCATTTCATACCCATGATTGTTCTAAAATAAGGTGTTCGGATTCAGACCTTCCAGAGTATCGTGTACAAATAAAGAAGGAAAATCCGTCCCAGCTCATCTGTGCGAATTATCGAGACACCCGAATTATCAAAGTCCTGACTATCGAAATAACGGAAGGATTCCCATAGTTGCGCACACACTGAGCATCCCTGCTCGCTATTTCTTGAATTTTCTTCTTCTCTTCATCTCCATGACACTCTACACATTGTTTAGATTTTAGTATTTGTGGCAAAATGGAAAACTGTCAAAATGTGATCTCATCATGAAAATTCGGCACTATTACAAATGTTGTTGGCTCTAAAAGTGTGCTTAAAAGCTCTTTGTTTTATGTTTTTGGTAGAATAGCTGGGCTATTGTTGTTTGGAAAATTTCATTTGGAGGAAGGTTGTACATTGATTTCACTTAGTTTTCATAATCCAAGGGATGGTAGCATAGAAAGTTTCCGTAGGACAAAATTATAAAAAGTGCACTATTGAATCATTGTTTCTCGTAAAAATTACCCACATTTCTTATTTATGGATAGTCAATGTTAATGACCTCCATTATAATTTATTTGTTTGTGTGCATTTTCAGAAGAGGACGGACTCCTCACAGGAGACAGGCTAGTTCACCAAATCATTGTGAACCAGTATCGGTAAGCTGATTCTTAACATTGTGTGATTTTATTACTTAATTAACAAATCTGTGTGATTAGTATGAAAGTGACCTGTATACTAGTCTGATTTAATCAGAGATGCTGATTTTAAAAAAACTTTTTTCTGGTGAGGGAATTATGAAAGTTGTGCTTGAAATTATTAATGTTAGTTTACTTATTAGCTTATATTTAACAAATGTATATATCATATAAATTAATATGATAATAAAAACATTAGATCTATATAAACACATTTTCCTCCTCTAGTTGGTTAAATATTTGTTTGTTGTGATTGACTGAAAAAATAGTTATTATTTCAATATAATATCTTACCAGGGCCTTCATCTTTAAAAAAAGTCCAAGTTAATTAACATTTGAGTGATGGCTCATTTTCCTTGAAATTCTAGCATATTACTTTTTTGTTTTATATTTAGGAGGAAAAGCTAGATTTAAAAGATGTATTATTTTACATGACATTGTATAAATATTTTTGTGATTCTTTTTGGTCCCTTGAACTGGTCCTCTTATTCTCTTGTAGGTTTACTGCCGAATGAGACCGCTGGAGGACCCAAATGAGCCAATGTGTGTTAAGGCGCTGAGTGACTCTCTTGTGAAAATTTCACCACCCGAAGTAAATTTTCAATATCTTCTACTAACATCTGATATTATAAAGGCTAGAAATTATGCCTTCTGCTCATGATAAGACACACAGAGCAGTACGGAGTATACCATCAGATCAATTAAAAAAAATGATATACCCCATGATAAGATGAAATAATATTTATACTTTTTCTGATCTATGGATGAATTGGAGAGAATAACAGGGCCATCCAGTCTCCTTGTAAGGACATTCTGATTTCCCAAACAGTTTTAGAAAAATTGAGGGAATGGAGGAATAGGTATCGTCATCAGGCTGGATAAACACAAGAAACAAAATAAAGAGCGCACTAACAATAATATAACATAATATAAGTTTCACATGTATGATCATTGCAACCTTTGTGTCTAAGACAACCTTGCACGTAGATGCACATTATGAATGAAATAAATCTTTTAGGGGCACAAGGTAAGTAAAATTCCGGCGGCCGAACCGCTCTGCCACTGCTGCCACTGGGGGAAAAGGTAGTCCAGAGGTAAAGTGTCTCTCAATCAAAAGATCATGGGCTTGTGCCGTGACAATTAAAAAATATCCTTTTTTTTTTGGTGGTCAAACCAAAGACCATATAAACTACCAAGACAGGACACTCAACTTCGCGCCATCAGTAACAACAGCGCATAGGAGGATGTAAATATTGTAATCGTCACAGGCTGCGTGAAAACGACTTGCGTTTATCGCCGTAATGCAGAAAGTAGAAGATGCTTGCGCTTTTAAAGTTAGATTATAGCAAGCGCGTAGTGATTGTTGTGTAAATTTATTAGTGTGTATATATATATATATATATATATATATATATATATATATATATATATATATATATATATATATATATATATATATATATAAATTAAATATATGGTATTGATATACTTTTTCTGAATTATTGAACACCGTTCTTTGCCTTTAAAATGAGAGAGAGAGAATGAGAGAGGAGTTGATTGATTTGATTTCATCTTTATTTAAAAAGGAACTCAATTTGGCCTTCGTTATACATCAACCCTTTTATGACAAAACAATACACCGTGACTGCATTATAATAGTAATAATAATAAATTTAAATTTTACAATAATATAACAAGAATGATAATTGTATATTGATAGTAAGTGAAGTCATGATGATATTTGAGTAGTGAGAGAGAGAAGGGGTGAGAGAGAGAATTACAATGTATTTTTGTTGTTGTGTAATAATATATATTATTGAGTGGTAAAGTTCTCATTTTATAAAGCCCGCATGGACTTAGAGGTGAGATCCTCACGTCTACTGTTTTGGACGAATTGACGAGATCTGTTGATGATTTGAATAAAAAGGAAAATAAACCAATAAATTCATAAAGTTGAATTGTTAGCTTGAGGATTTGTCTTGTTTCCTTACAGTACATGGATCAATATCATCATCATAGCTACATGTGATAGAACTTTCCTAAATTTAAAGAGCAATCGTTTCCTTTATCTTCTAATCGTGCGTGTATCCCATGTTTTACACACATCTATTTCAATTCGCATAGTACCCTGGAAAAGTCAATAATGAACTGTACACGACGAGGTATAAAGGGACTTATCTCTCAAACAGATCATTTGTTGAGTCTGTGTCTGTCTAAATAATTTTATGTTTCCAGTTTACTGTATCTTATTTAGTCTTAACAATGTATCATTGTATTGCAATCATTGAGGCACGCAAAATATTGTTGTTATTATATTATATGCTTTCATGACTTTGTATCGTATTAAATTTTTTGATTCCCTGGTAAAGAAATTTGTATGATTATAGCTGTCTTATTTTCTTTTTCTATTTCACATTGCCTACAGAATGCAGTCACCAGAAATGGACAGCAGAAAGAGGTAAAAAAAAAAAAAAAAAGAAGTGATTTTCCCCAGTTTCATTTCATTTAGTTTTCCTGGCTTTCATTATAAGGCAAAAAACGTGTGTGAGTGCAAAACACATTTTCTGCCATTTGAGACCATTTTTGAATGAACTTTAATGATATACTATTCTCTGCTGTTTTCCTCTTTCATCCAGCAACATAAATATAAGCACTTTCAATTTGTGAAACCTATTTATTTTTATTTTATTTGTGATCAAAGTTGGAAAATCAAGTTCTCCATTTCAACCTTTCACACCTTTGAGTTAATATATCTTGTCTAGAACACAATCTTATCGTACTATGATAATACTGTTTATTGTCACCCATTTCTTAAATTTGTCTTTTCAATCTCTCTTCTAGTTTCAGCATACATTTCAACATGTTTTTGATGAGTTTCATCCCAAAAGGCCGTCTTTGATCACATTTCTATGCCCCTGGTGGAGGACCTTATTGTTGGCAAAAATGGTAATAGCTTATTTAAAAAAAATTTAGTCCATTACATATTTTATGTAAATGAAACTGTCTAAATGCGGAAACATTTTCTAGTGATCCTTCAATATGAGCTCTTTTATGATGGGATTTGAAGTTTGCTTACACCAGACTCAGTCCAAACTGTTATGTGTTGTATGTGATGAATTGGGGTTGTATGATGATATGAAGGACAAAGGTTATGAAATATGTTGCACTGAGTTATCTTCAAATTTGAACACAAAAACATTTAAGAAACAGCCAACAGTCAAAGTTATGATTTCACAAAGACTATAGTAATGGAATGGCATAGTAGACTGGGTAAATCCCTATGAGATAGACAGCTACAAAACCTGCTGACCATGACATTAATTACTTGTTATTTTTATTTTGTTCGTGGCTATTTATGCAGATTTGATCATAACATCTGAGAGCTCAGACATTAATGATACGCTAAAGATATAAATATAATGGTATTTTATTATAAGTGTCCTAACTGTGAAGGGTCCAATAAAAAATTATTTTTGAAAGTTTTCCATGTTAAAATCTGATGTCATAGTAATGACAGTTTTGATATGTTAACTTTTTGTGTTTGATAATTTTTTCACTTGGTCATTGTAGTATATTGTGTTTTTTTATTGTCATAAATAAGTATGTGTATGAGAAAAAAAGAAATCTGTTTTAAAACCTCTTCAATCCTCTGGAAACCCACCACCCCCTCCCCCCGAAATGTTTGTTCAATGTTACTAGGCCTGGAAAGGGATGCCTACTTCTTATGCATTGTACCTTTATACAAATATTAAAATGTTAAAAACATATTTTTTTTCCACAGGCCTTCTCTTCACTTATGGTATAACTGGTTCAGGAAAAACCTATACAATGACTGGGTTGCCCCAGGACCAAGGTGTTTTGCCCCGTTGTTTGGATGTGCTCTTCAACAGCATTGGAGACAGGCAAGCAAAGAAATATGTAAGCTTTGCCTTTTCATTTATTGTTTTATTATAATTGTATTGTTTTATTCATATGCTGAATCAGATCGTAAGACATTCTGAAATTATTTAATTGAATATAGCATTATATCAATTCTCTGTTTACAGGGATTTCCCAGAATTAACGTCTATTCTTTTTTATTGTTGTCTGTAACATGTGTTTAAATTTCAACTGTTGATTGGCTATGTGACTCGATTACCATATTTTTACTATTTCTTGAGAGTAAAATGAAAACCCCTTCGTTTGAATTGGGAGTATGTTATCAAATTATGTCAGAATCAATATTAAAATAGTAGTTTTGTGATTATTATTAAATAATATTTGGTATAGGTTTTCAAGCCGGATCGCATGAATGGTTTTGAAGTACAGACTGAAGCAGATGCCATGATGGAAAGACAAAGGAAAGAGATCATGCCTAATTTACAGACTCCAAGCAAAACATCACTTAAAAAGTAAGCAAAAGTTTGATGTTTAACAATCATGTGCTTTTTCAGTATTTTTTCTTGGAAAAATAAATGAAAAAAAAAGAATAGTATGATCATGTCCGAAGACAGCGTCGAATAATACAATTTTTACACGGGCCGTTTAAAAAAGCAATAAAAGGGCAATTGCAGAAGAGAAAAACGACAGAAGGTTAACGTTACACCATTTATGCGTATCAGCATAAGACAATTACAATGTATGAATGTTGTTCATGGAGCATGGATTCGAATATTATGATAAAAATTAACTTTTGATATCTGCAAATTACAGTAAAGTAAAGCTAAATTACAAAGTATGGATTCATATTTCAATTCCAAGTCACCAGCTATAAAAAGACAAGAAATTGCCAAAAGGCTCACTAGAATTTAAATTTTCATGAATAAGATAATGCTTATGTATCTTAAGAAATATTTAAGAGTAAGATATAAAATGTCAATATGAGTTTTAAAAATATTTGTTGAGCGAGTATATTTCTGAGTTTTCACATAAAATATTGTTCCACTTGTAACATCGTATGCATTCTTTGTTGCTTTCATGTATACAATGTAAATTTTGTAATTGATGATTTTCACCCAGTCCAGAGCCTGCTGACATAGAGCGTGTGATAGATTCCACTGTAGTCGATTCTGTGGAAGATGACAACAGCTATGCTATTTTTGTATCCTACATTGAGATCTACAACAATTATGTCTACGATCTTCTGGATGATTTACCGTACAACCCAATTACTGGATATAAGTAAGCCATCCACAAAAGTTTTTCTCCCTGCTTTCATATGTCCCTCTCTTACTCAATCTGTCCCTTTGCTGCTGTTTGTCCGTTACCTATTTACGCGATATCACACCCTCAAAATGGGGGAACGTCTATATTTATTACAATTTCTCAAGCCTATATTTGGGAGGAAATAACAATAACTAACTAAAAAGACAATGCAGATTATTTAAGGGATTTTGTATTGATTTGGTGAATCTTTAACCCTGTGAACCTGTATACCGATATGGCGAGCCTCCTCTTAATTGCCTTATGCCAACTCTAGCGTCTGCTCTAGCGTAGTAATACTACTTGGTCTCAGGAGACAAAGTGGTGGGTCAAATTAGAGTTTGTAGATCAGGGTTTTAAATAGGTTAAAAGGTTTTACATGGTTATTTATCCATTTTTATGCAGTAAAAGTGTTACACGGAATACCAGTCTTCAAACCGAGTTAGCTATTTTGTAAGTTTCATGTAATGAGTATGTGTTTTCTGTATTTTGAAGGAACTGACATGTTATTTCATGCGCGTTTGAACTATTGAATGTTGTCATCAATTAACTTTGAAAATGAAAGGGGCTCTTCCTTGCATTATAATTTGTGTCATCACATCCTCAAGATGGCTGGGCGTCTTTTATTGATAGTTTTAGATATAGATGTTCTAGATGTGTCTTGACAGTAGATATATCTGTTTAATTATTGTTGTTTAGAAACACACAAACGGGACAGCAAAATCACAATAAAAGCAATACAATTGATAATATCAGGAGGCTTTCCGAATTTCTTTTCAACTGCCCTGTTGCATATTTTCACAGTAATATACTAGATGATTTATCTTAAATATTTTCTCTTCCCCAGAGCTCCACAGACTAAGATACTTCGCTCAGATTCATCCGAGAACATGTATGTTCACAACTGCACTGAGGTTGAGGTGAAGCATTCCCAAGAGGGCGATTGACGTCTTTTATAAAGGTCATTTTCAAAAAGTTTCATTGCTTCTCTATTCTCTTTACCCCTTCTCACTCTCGTTCTCTCTCTCTCTCTCTCTCCCCCTCTCCCTCTCTCTCTCTCTCTCTCTCTCTCTCTCTCTCTCTCTCTCTCTCTCTCTCTCTCTCTCTCTCTCTCCCTCTCTCTCTCTCTCTCTATCTATCTATCTATTTATCTGTCTAAGCTCTGTTGATAAAAATGCGATTTAAGTAAAAAGGTACCAGTATTCTAAATGTGATTCATTTTTATTTCTTGTAATCAGGACAGCGTCGGCGCAAAGTTGCCCACACTACCTTGAATGCTGAGTCCAGTCGCAGTCACAGTGTTTTTAACATTAGACTTGTACAGGCGCCTTTGGATGATAGAGGCGAAGAGGTTATTCAGGTAAAGACTTGCTTCATTATTGAAAACCTATCACTTTTTACATGGCAGTACGGATCACAATCTAGCATGTAATAAACAAAGTATTGAGTTTTGTGGGAAAAAACTGTTATGATCAGCAATATCAGCCTTTATTTGTTATGTAAAGATTATACATTTGCTTTTCGATGGAGATAATAAAGTCATCTTATGTCTTATATGTGTCAGTGTCATTTAATAGTCAAAGTAATATGTATTTTTAGACACCTTTGTGGAGGGAACAACCAGATCCATTTTTAGTCACCTTTGTAGAGGGTACATTGTATAGCAACGGTAATAGACTACGTTTCTTAACATACATCAAGATCTGTTGTCGACAGATCACCCGACTTTGTCACCCCCATAATCATCAAGGAAACATGTTATAACTTGAGTATAGACTTGAGACAGATCTCAATTAGAATTTAAATCTACATAAAGTTCTATATCTAGATCTAGTGCAGTTTTAACTGGAACAAAACTATATCTAGATAAATCTTGCACTTCACTTTATAACATCTCGTATTCTTTATTTACATATAGATTTTCTAGATCTTTCTAAGCCTTGTAAGTAGTAGAAAATAAAACGACTTGGAAAAAAACCAGATTTAATATATTTTTTTTTTTATCGTGAAAGACACTTTTCCTTCATACCCCTTAAAAATGGATTTGAAGTTTCCAAGTTAATCAACCCATGTCTAATGTTCTACATCAAAGAAAGATATTTTAATACCGTCTTCATTTCAAAGGATGATGACTTCCCGTATGTAAGTTACATTAAAAATGTATTTGTTCCCTTTTTTCATTTTCTTTACTGGAACACCAAGTTGTTGTTGGTTTTTTGTCTTCATTTTGAGTTTTGAGTCACCCATTTAAATAAATTCGTAATCTGGTTGAAGGGTTTTCAATTGAATGTTATGTAACATTTTAAAGAAGCTAGCTTTGCCCTGGCAAATTTCTGTGTTTTGGCATTAATAGATTTCTTTAGTTAATTGTTTTGAGAACTGGGCAGTGGGCAGGTGTTTTGGAATATTAGATACTAACTTTGATTCGCATTTAATGCAATAAGCTGTGAATGAGATGAAAGGAACACAATTTTGTACACCTTATCAATTCAATTTTATTCATTAAAGCACAAAAATATGGATATTAAATGGCAATTATATCTGTCACAAAATTTTAGTATACTCCTCATGAGAATGTGACAAAATACAATTGAGATATAGGTTTGAGGTATAATCTTTCTTATTCTGCCTGAACAGTAATATATTGTAGGGAGTCTTAAGATTATCACTAGTAAGCCTTTGGACTTCGTTTTTTGTTTTACCACAGACTTGATTGCAATGGTTTGTTTTCAACCCTTTTTTGTCTTAGCTCATTTAATGTCTTGAAGATGGATGTACCTTTTGAGAATGACTCATATATTTATATTATACATACAAATATGCCAAAGCTCAGTCAATACATCCGGTACCTTGAACTAAATAACTCATGCTGTCTCTTTTCCTTTTTTGATTAGGATTCAAACCGGATTTGTGTTTCACAACTTTCTCTTGTGGATTTGGCTGGAAGCGTACAAACCGCACAAAGAGTTCAGGAGATCGGCTCAAGGAAGCTGGTAATATCAACCAGTCTCTGATGGTTCTGAGAACATGTTTGGAAGTTTTGAGAGAAAATCAGAAAATGGGTCAAATAAGGTAATGTAATTGATATCTAATTAACAATGTATTATAATTGACGATAAGAAGATGTTGGTCATTGCTGTCATCATATTTTTGTGAACATGTCTGTGTTTTAAAATTTGATTTCATCTGAATCGATCATGTGTACCTTTGAGAATGTCCTTCAAAGAAATATGTTTGAAAAAATGTTAAGAAGAGAGATAAAATTCCTTACTGTAATAATTTTACTGCTTTACTTGAAGTCTGTGAGGCCTTACTGTGCAAATATCGGAGTGATCATTGAACAAGTTGAGAGCAATTTTAAAGTTAAAAGCCACCCATATTATTAGAGGTGAATTAGTCAAATGATTTCATAATGAAACTACAGGGGTACAGATTGTAGAGAGAGGCACATGTTGGAATATTTTACACTGTGGCATATGTTAAGGTCTGCTTTAGATTGAAAACAATGCATCAGATCTTTGTATAGCTTAAGCTTTTAAAATCAATGGTGTGTGAGCTGCTGTGTTTGAAATATTAATGGCTTTGTGATTGTCTGTTTCAGCTGGTTCCATACAGAGATTCTAGGCTGACTCTTCTCTTCAAAACATTCTTTGATGGGGATGGGAAAGTTCGCATGATTGTGTGTGTCAATCCAAAAGTGACAGAATATGATGAAACCCTTGTGAGTCAAATTATTTTGTGCTTGCAATTATTTGATTAGGGAATTTTCAGTAGTAAATCTGCTTTGTCAATACCAGCACTTTACAATGGTGGCAGATCATTCAGGCATCCCACTTTAAATCAAATTTGATTTGATTTTGGCCAGAGATCTTGGTTTGGGTTTTTTTTCTTCCCTCTTCGTCTATCTGGTTTGTAAAATAAATTCACTCCTGATATTTCTAATCATGGATAACACTGAGTTGAAAAGATTGATGAGATATTCAGTATTGTGTGAATTCACATGTAAACTGGCTTTTCAATGCTTTAGCAGGGAACAGGGTAGTTCAGAAAGTCGTGGTTTCATTCATGCCCCGACAGGGTAAAACACACCCTCCTCATGGTTAAGGTGGTGGATCGACACCTAGTCCCATTGGAAATGGACGGTACAAAACTCTGTGCACGTTACAGATCCCTTGGTTGTTTACAGGGCAGTCCAGGCGCAATTTAAAAATCCTGCCAGAAACTCTGAGGTCACCTTAGTAATTAGTTGTGAATGTGGGTAAAATCAAATATGCTTTAGATAGTGTGTGGAATGATATCATGTAATGTTGTGAGGTGATAAAATGAATAGTGTGTGGAATGATATCATGTATGACTGAATCAGTCAACCAAAAACATAGAATAAAGTACTGATACTAATAGTACCGAAAGGAAATGAAAGATGTTCTTAAAGCCTTGATCATTTTAAAAAAAAAATCTTCTGATTTCCTTTCAATGGTCGTTTGGATTTTAAACTAACTGTTCATCTCCAGTGTGCATAATCTTTCAATTAAAACACTTAGTAAGGAAGATGGATAATTTAATAGAGTGTATAAGTACATCATCATCTGCTGAGCTGTAGCAAAATGCTATAAAATCCAAATAATAGGTAACTGTGAGCAACATTGCTCTATATACAATAAGGAATCTATGCCTAGTTACAGTGGATCATTTTGGTCATCATTCACTTATCTAGCAATTGAATGAAAAAACTTCTTACTTAAAAATTTAGGCTAATGCATAATAAAAAAAATAAAAAAATTGAAAACATAAATGAATTGATCAGTTTTGTTGTTGTTGTGAAATAAAGTAGCTTGATGCAATATTTATTTTTAGACAGTTTAACATTTTTCTTTAAAAGTGATGACATGTTTTAAAGATTGGTTTGCAATGAGCCTGGCTTTCTTATTCTTTTTTCCTTTGCGTCTCTTCCCTTGTTTTGTTGACTGCAGCACGTTATGAAATTTATGAAATGACCCAGGAGGTGCTTATCACAACGTCACAACAGACTGAATAAATTTGATCTGGGTCTCACCCCTGGCAGGCGTCGTATGGAACACAAGAGAGGCTCTCAGTCTGGGAAGGAAGGTAATCATCTCGTTTGAATGCTTGAAATAAAAACTTCTTGTTTTAGTGATGGGATATTTTTTTTTCGCAGCAATTATATGAAACTTCATTTTCATGGAACACAAGTCATTTAAAATTCGACTTTCACATTTATTACTTTATTACTAAAGAAATACGTTTGAGGTGATTTGATATCAGGATATTTCAATAACTACTGACTCTCAAATTTTGGCTTGGTTCTTCACCCATTTATTAAACACATGCAAGAAATTTTGAATTTCTTTTGATTTTAATCGACATTTAAAAAGCAAAATTATTCCCTAAAAATTTATCCAAATTAATGAATAAAAAATCTACAATAGTATTATTCACAGAAACAATTCAGAAACTAAAAAGCATAGCATGAGGGAAAAAAATAGTTTTTCTCACCCCTCTCAACTCACAGTCATCAATTATTTTCACTTTTGGACGCAGCTCTTTCTCAGATTTACTGAGTCCAACACCTTGTTGATGCAAAACCATATTTAACAGTTATTATGGCAATACAGTCAATGTATTCTTACCTAGTTTGGGAAGAATAATCTTGCTGTAGCTTTGTAGGTAAGCTGCATTCAAATACATTGTTTTCTTGAGAATATTAGTGTTGTCACAAACATCAAGAAATTTGATTGACTGGTGGGAAAATTGGAAAAGTTGCCACAGTTGATGGGGCTGCATGAGTTAAGTTTACCTTGAAACCATATTTTTTATCATTGCTTTTTGATGATGTAGTCAAGTCTATCCCCATAACTGAATTCACGCTTGGACCTCCATTTCCTATTTTAGAGGTAAGTCAATTCCCATTGAAGTAAGAAATCTATTATTGTCTACTATACCTTTTATGTAAATATTATTGTTTTAACTTTCATCTTTGTGCTCTATATTTATCTCTATGAGATTTAGTTTAGATACCGTCTTTGCTATTGTCAATTTTGTCTACACAAGAATTTTGACATTGAACTAGCATGCAACATTTATAGATCACTTGTTTTCTACTACAAGAATTAGTTTGTAATTTCTTTCTTTCTTGATCAGTTTCCATTCTACATTTTTGATGTAATGGTTTAGATGCCTGAAAATGATCTTCTTTCTCCAGACTGCCCTGTCCTGACATATTCTGTTTCCTTCTGTGAAAGTTGAATTTGCTTTAGTGTCCTTTTTATATCTTCTCACTTTTTCCGATGTCTGCCTTTTGGTCTTTTACCTTGGGTTTTAAATATACTGATTTAGCTACTCTCTTATCATTCATTCTGTTTTAATGCTTTTAATATTTCTTTAGGAATGTTCAAAATAAACGTAAAGATCCGAGTAGGAGAACAGTTTTAATTTTGTTGATGTTGTTGAAACCCCAGAACCTTTGACTCGGTTAAAAAACCGTATCAGAAAGAAAGAGATGATGTATTCTGTATATGGTATAAATCGGTAAAGAACATCTTTTGGTCGTGAATTGGAAATCATTGAAATGAAAAAATCTGAGTTATTAAACTGTCATGCAGATAAAATGGTCTTTTTGGTCACTCAACTTTATATTTTGCAGTTGGTAAACCCCACAGACGATGTTACGATTCCAAATATCGTCAATGTTTGAATGAAAAAGATAAAAAGGAGGCAAACGATGGCGCGGATTATGAGCGCTGTGGTGAGTGTTTAGATATCAGGGAAGTGCGCATTTTCATGTATGTGCCGTATTTCTACAATGTTGAAATGTTGTTAAATAATCCTGCAATGTCAATTTGTGACAGAAAGGAGAAAGAGGAACAAATGATGATCCTGTCAGCATACTGCATTGCTTTTTGTTAGCATGATCCTAAATTTGGTAAATTTGCGTTGTTTTTAAGGGAATTTTCAAAAGAAAAAAAACCCCATGTATTTCTGTCTATAATAAGTTAAACAGCATTGTATACAGTTGTACAACGGGCTTGATTTCCAGTTAAAGTATTTTCATCTACATTGTCTTGTTTACCTGTTCTTTGTGGCCACATTGTCACGATTCGCGATAATGCACATGTTTTTCATGTAACCGAATTTTAAAATCGCTAATTACCCCCTCAAAATGCAACACCGGCTGGCTTGGCATCGCCAAAATGCAACAGGTTTTTGTAAGTCTGTCCTCAGTTTGTTGCATTTAAAGAGTCCATTTCTGTGAAAAATAAACTTGACCTCTTCTTGCCTCTTTCCAGGGACAAAACCTGTCATGCACTTGTGTGTGTGATACCTATGTGTACACAAACACACAAATGCAACTAGTCTTGGCTGTTTCAGCTCTGGTTTTAATGTAGGCTTTACCTTTTGAAAATTTGTATGTTTGATTTATTTCTTCTGTATCAATATTATTGTTGTTTCTTGTTTTAAATTTTAACCCATGTTATTCTTTCCTCTTCTTCCACAGATATTTTTTTAGTCAATCAGAAATTGTAGCAGTCATGAAAGATTTTTTTTATTCTTTTCTATTAAAAATAAACTTTATTTTAGGTCTGTTTTAGGTCTAAGCATTAGTATACTATTACTTATTCTCTCAGAACTGGAAGGACATTTTTCTCACATTTATTGTTAAACCATTGAATGAATACACATATTTCATTAAGAAAACAAACTAACACATTTTATTTCACTGACTGATCATCACTATTTTTCTCCAGCCTCTTCATTTCGAGCTCAGTTGGTTGAGTTTGAAAAGGGATACATTCAAATGAGATCTCGTTGTTCGGACTTGGAGGAGAGAAGTCTCCAGCGAGAGAGAGGGAGATGTCTCGTGTTGAGAACAAAAACAAAAATATGGAGAGGAAACTTGACGAATTATCAAGACAAGTGAAAGACATGGAAAAAAGAGAATCAACTGTTAAGTCTACAGGTACTCATTTTCTGGAAAATGTATCCTTCTTTCATAATGATAGCGGGGCGGTTGGCGGGCGCTGCTAGTAGGTCATACTTCTTTCCTATCCTTTTTTCATTATCTTTCATCTTGCTGTTTACTCTTAATTCACCATGAGAGCACCGCAATGGTGGATGGGGTAAATTTCAAAGAAACAAACAAATCATAATGATGATAATAATCTTTATTGTCCAAAGAAGGCAATTTTTCTTTTTGATTTACATTTCTCATGTTACACAAATACATTTAGTACATAAGTTTACAAATAATATGTCGCTCAAAACTCAATCCACTCACAACACCATATAACATAATATAACCATGATTAATATGATTCATGTTTGCTGTGGAGAAATAGAAAGTTCAACTTTTTATGCAGAATGATACATAATGCATATGTTTATCTGAATCTTGTTGCAAATATTCATTTAAAAGCGAGTTTGTTTCCTGAAAAAATCTTTATTACCACTAGGCGTTATTCAGGAAAAATTATCACTTTGTCATCTTTCAGGTCCAAGACAAGGAATGGAAAAATTCATAAGGAAAAGACTGCAAAGGACAAATTGAAATCTGACTTTAGGACTCGCTTGCACATGAACAATGAAGCGTGGGGAAAAGAATTTGGTAAATATGTGTATAGTAATTTCAGACCACCGGTTGTCCTGGAATATTTGGAGAGTCAAACACAGTTGAAATATTAAAATCAATTGTAGACTGGCTACAGAAACTACAAAGTTATTTTCCTCGTTTTCTTATTGAGTTTGTCCTCAATTATGAAGTCTAATGACAAAGACAGAAACATGTTTTGAAAAGCTGCAAGAAACCTAACAAAGAATTACAAAATAAAAAGAATGAAAAGACACACCAAAAATGAGAAACTAAAAAAATCCCCAAATTTGCAAAGAATAATGTTTTTATAGGGTTTTTCTTATTTTCTAAGAACAGTAAAGTCTTCTGTTAACGTTAACATATTTTTTGTAATGAAAAAAGCTGGTTCTACATTATTGTTCTGTCTCTGTGTGTCATTGGTAAATTAGCATATTGTGTTGGTTTTTTAAATTCAATCTTGAAGGTAAAAGCGAAACGCAATATATAACAGACGCAGAAAATCAACTAGGTGAGAGGGACAGAAAGTTGGAAATGCTGCGAGATATTGTCAACGGCGACACTCCTCGTCGAAAGAGCTGGACCAACACCACTGCCCAAACCGAGGACCTACACCACTCCAGCTTCAATCCATTCAGCAAGGTATGGCGACACCGTTCTGTTCAGGTTGAATATCAGTAATAGCACGCACCGATAGGATTGATTCTGTTTTGAAATTGAAGGGGTCATTTCAATAGTGTGCCTAAGTCACAATTACTTGCATTTAGAGAAATATGCCAAAAACCATGGACTTAACGCACTGTTGGCTTCTTGAATTCCAAGTTTCCAGCGGCTGTAAACATGATATATTTTGATCATATCATCTTCACATTTTTCAGACGCATGATTTCCTTTTTATTCCCTAGAATTATCTCTCATTTTTCATGAAAATGTACATAGGCACACTATTGAAATGACCCCTTCAATTGAGATATTGACTCAACTTTTATCTGGGTTTTTTTCTTCATGCTTAAACATATGGAACAAATACCTATGTCATTATTTCATCAGATTGACTTTATCTGAGTGGGACAAACCTGCTTGATAAAATAGATTAAATGACTTGCACTGTTTGAAGAATTTCTTTCTTGTAAAGGGCTGATTGGCCTGGATAGCCTAAATTAAGACAGTGTTGTAAAAAAAAACGTTCAGTTCTGATGTGTGTCATCACATATTGTTATTGTTGTTGTCCCAAGGCCTTCTGTAGTCGGGTATTCTAGTGCTGAAAGGTTCATTTTGTCTATCTTATGGTGGGTCAACATTTGAACATTTTTTGGTAAATAGGGCGTATGCTCATTCAATGAGTCATGCTCAAGTGTGGACTGCTGTTCAAGAAACTAGCTGTTCACAGAGTTTTCCAACAACGGCTGGGACACGATTGGCCTGTACGACTGGTGCAGCGAATAAGATAGACAACCCAAAAGCACTACCACACCAGAGCTATTTGTGCGTCATGTTTTGATTGTGCACCTCGTTTGCCAAAAACTGTTCATTATGCTTTACATGCTTTCTTTCTTCCTTTATCAGTTCCATTCTATCTTCCTGTGTGGGTGAAATCTGGTTTATCTCACATTTAGTTTTCTGAATCGGTTGGTTTTGTGTAAGCAGGTGATTAACCCACCGTACCCTAGGTAGATGGTGAGGCTGGCACCTTGGAGCCCCCTACTGGGCCTTGTTTGTTATTTTCTAACTTCCTAACCTTTGAAGACTGGCCTGCATGGCAGCAGGTTGCTTTCTGTCAGGGTCAGCACGCTTAGTCTTTGGTCAACCAAGACTGGCCTGTAAGGCAGCAGGTTGTTATTTTCTGCCATGGTTGACTCCCGTAGCCGTTGGTCAGCCAATACCCTCATTCAAGGCAGCATGTTATGATTTTGTCAGTTTTAACACCGTTAGCCTTTTGTCATCAAGACTGGCCTGCAAGGTAGCTGGTTGTGATTTTCTGTCGGTTTTAACTCTGTTAGCCTTTGGGTAGTCAAGAACCACCTGCAAGGCAGCAGGAGATTCATGGAGAGCCTAACTGCCCAATCCCTGTACAGGATCAAGCACCTGCTTACTTCCTGGTGCTTCACATACACTTGTTTTAATATTTTGATTCAGAGTACAGGGTAGCATTTGAAAGAAAAGATTTTGTCTATTTCTATTGTATGCAGTTATGTCAACAAATTCAAAGACTGTTTTTTTTGTGTTTTTTTTTAGATCAGAGTCGGACATGATCTCAATGGGCTCTAGCACTATTGCCTCATCGGCTCGTGCCGCAGCGAGGCAGAGCTGGAAATACTCGTGTTCAGTCTAGGGCAGCTTCGCATGGCAGCGGCAAAGTCAAATCCTAATATCAATCAAGTTGGAGTGACACCCATCTTTTCAAAAACAGTAAGAAGGATTTTTTTTGGATATCAAATGTGACTAATAATCTTATGTAAAGGCAGAATATAAGTTAACAACTTTTTTTATAATTAAAAAAAAAAAAAGTACTGGTAGCTTATCTGAATTGTGAAAAGGCTTGTTATGAAACTAGACTTGATATCACTATTGGGTGTTGGATCAAGACAAGATCGTGCTGTTAGTCCCATGCTCAGAGCATATAGGGTATTCAGGAGTAGTGTTGGTTTTTCTAGGCATACAACATAATGTGGTTGTTTGCCATTGCTTTACATGCCGCCTCTACTTTTGTAGATGAATAAACCTAGCTACCTATTTCACTGCTGGGCCGACAGGAGGGCCAGAAAAATTAGCCTGGATTGGGAATCGATCTCAGGCCTCTTGGGTGGTAGTCCAACGCTCTACCAGCACCTCTATGTTGATTATTTGATTCTTCTTTTGAATTTACTATATACTTACATTCTTTCCTTTATGGCTCTCAATCAAGATCTAAGATTGAGTGTATGTATAGCGTCAGAAAAATTATTTATTCAACGAGAAAACTTTTTGTTTGATTAATCTTAAGGTTTGGTATTAAAGGTAACGCATTTGTGCGGATAAAAACCAAATTTATTGAGCAGCTTCATTCTTGAATGACTGCATGTGTCATTATTTAGAATGTAAAAATGTCAGATTTCATAGCAGATTTGATTCCAGGGAGATCTAGTGTAATTTGGTGTTCATCTGTTCATTCACACGTATCACTTCAATCTCCAGAGACAGCCTGTTGTAAACCCACGCTACCATCGAAGGTCCAAATCATCAGGAAGTACTGAAGTATGGCTGGAACACAAGCCTGTGTCGTCTGTTGAAACAAGTAAGGTCCTATGAGATACATTTAATTTGATCTAGTGTGCATTCTGAATTATCCATTGCCAGTTTGTTTTTAACACTGTTTTGTGTTACATGCCCCAAGTACAAGAGCAAAACTAAGTCTTTTATTGAGGGTAGAATTATTGATTAAAAAAGCAAAGTAACTAGATTTGTAATTTTTTAAACAGATGTCCTTGGTTCAGTTAGGCATTTACAACAATATATATATTTTTTCCAGTCATTGATGTGATGTCGTAAATGCCTAACAAACGAACAAGGACATTTCTTTAAAACATGAAAAATCTAGAATATAGAGCATTGTGTCCCTCCTTGTACTCATGTACTGATTTATCTCCATTGACAATGTTTTGCCAGATACCTTGCTCCAACCAAAGATGGCAAAGAAAAAATCAGTGACGAAACTTGATGTTAAAGACACAAAATCAGCGTCCAAGTATGTTTTAAGACATCAAGAGCAAGATTCGAGCGATGAGCTGGTGACAAAGTTGGTAAAGGTAAGAAATGCTGTAGGTTTTCTATTTCTTCTATTTGTTTATATTGGGTGAGAGTTAGATCATGGCTGTTCTTACTGTCTTTTAAAATTTTTTTTTTAACAAATTGTTTTTTAAATCGCTATGAGCTTGAAATAACTGATCCAATGGTTGATTTGCTTCTTGAGACTACAAATTTTGTGAATTGTATCCTTGAGTTTTGATTGTTATATTGGAAGACGTGGACTCACCATCAGTGTCAAAATTGTCTCAATTAAAAAAAAAAGTGTTGTCTTAAGTGCTGATTTTATTGGATGTCCCCAAAATTATGGTGAATTGTAATAAATCACTTTTCAATGAATCTGTATTGCTTCCGACACCATATATGCCATTTTTAACGACAGTGGAATTTCCCCCTACTTTCTTCTATGTGTCACATACCCAACAATGGTCAAATTGTGGGTGACTCTTTTATGTCAATTATATTGTCAAATCCGTCTACGAGGCTTATTTTATAAATTTGACTACTAGTTGATACCTAAGTAGAAATATGACACCCCACCCCCTCTCTCTCTCTCTCTCTCTCTCTCTGTCTGTCTGTCTGTCTCTCTCTTTCTCCCTCCTCCTTTTCTCTCTCTCACTCTCACTCTCACTCTCACTCTCTCTCTGTCCTTCTCTTTCCTTGTCCACCTGTCTTGTCGCTCTGTCTCTCTTTTATCCAGCTATCTATTGATCTGTCTGCATTACTTCTCACACTTCCGTGCATTTTTTCTCTGCACTCACACAATTTTCGAGATGTCAAACTTATGATACACTTAGTCATTCTCTTCAATAGTTATGGTTTGTAAATTTTATATAAGCATGTTCTTCTGACGCACACGGTCAGGGTGATTGGTAAGGGGTTGGCTTTTGTTTGTCACCTTCTTACCCGTACAAGTGTTCAGGGAACTCTGTAGTCCAGAGACAAGGTGTCGGCCTCACAACTGAAAGGTAGTGAGTTTGAGCCCTTCCAACGGTTGACAAATTTTCTCCACTTTTTTTTGGCAACATCTACCCTCTTGTCCAGGTAGATGCATCGACACCTAGTCCCATCGGAGGCGGATGATTTAAAGATCCATTGGCTGTTTATAGGGCAGTCTGGGCAAAATTAAAAAATTCTACCAAAAATCGCCTTAGTTGTGGATCTGGGTAAGTCAAATCTAATACAAGTGTTCATAAGGGGCATAATGAAGTAGTAAGTAAAATTCCTTCCAGGCCATTACGGGCCGTAGAGCCGGAGCGTATCCCAGTCCGGCAGCCTAACCACTGGGCCACCGACACCACTCATAAAAGGGTTATGGTTAACTTTAATTCACTTTACTCAGCTCCTCGTTAGCCAAGCGTCGGTGGGTTGACAATTTCCTGATAAGAAACATTGCAAAACATTACCGTCTCATATGCTTTGGGGTTTAACTGGCATGTTACTTACTGAACTTTCTATTTATATGACATAGGGAGATGTGATACCAACGTGCAGTGGTGGATCTGCTGTTATCTTCAATGATATTGAAACGCTGAAACAAGTATCTCCAGGCTCTCGTAGCGTAGAAGTCCAACTCAACCGGTCTATGATCCCGACTTACAGTGGACAGATACGGAAGACCGCTGTTCGGTTGCAATTGAAGGGCATTCTCGGAAGTAAGTAGCTCTGCTTTGAACTACATACCGTCAATCTCATGTGTCGATCCTGTTGCTTTTGTCATTGTCAGAAAAGCAGGCCATGTTGAGATTGTTTACTGCAATCACAAGTTAAGGTTTTAGATTACCTTTTCTACGATTTTGAAAAACTGATTTGATGCTTTTCAAGCCCAATTTGTGTTGTCTTTTCTTTCACCTTTGTATCAATTCAATGTTATTAATAATAGTAGCAAAGAGGTTGGCCCTGAAGCCATAAATAAGTTATTTATAAGTCAAAAACCAAAACAAAACACCTCAATATTTGCTTCAGTTAAGTTATGTTCTATTGCAGTTTAAAAAAACAAAAAACTTCAATATTTTCGTTTTTAAGCAATGTTATTTGGTGTCTCTCAAAATCAATGCACTAGCAAAAGAAAATTCTTTCCTTCCTCCAGGCGCAGCAAAACTACAAATTTGTGAAGTGAAGCGCTTCTTTCCTCTGGAATTGGTCGTCTTCTGAAGATGTTGCTCCCTGAACTTTGAAAGTGGACTCCATGTAGGCTTGAGGATTTGTTGAATATCTCAGACTATTATAATTAATTCAATTCGACTTCATTGGTCTTTCATACAGCACAAGTGGGATTGATTTAGGACAATAGACCAACAGACTCCTTGATTTGAGAAAACTTTTTTAGGACCTTCTTTGCCATTAGTAGCCTGTCTCGGGTAAACATTTGGACTCTTATCATTTTATTGTTATTGACCATTAGAATTTGGGTTCACATGGGGTCCCTTTACGAACGGTAGAATAGTTCCCTCTCTCTTCTGCACAGTATATCTTAATTTATATGAAGTCTCTGTCTTTCAACTTGGACCGTTTTCATTTTCTCCTTCTTCGCTACTCTTCCTCCCTGTCTTTGTTCCCTCAACGGTGGGCGGTTGGCAGGTGTTGGTGCTAGGACCTACTTCTTTCCTTTTACTCATCCTCTCATCCTGCTGTTTCCTCTTAATTCACCTTGAGATGACCACATATAGTGGACCGGGTAAATTTCAACGAATTAATTGCTCCTTTAATGAAGGATGAATGCATTTATGGGATGTAAATAAATAAGCAAACAATTTCAATGTTGTGGTGCTTGTGAGATAAATATCATTGTTCTTTGCTTTCTGTAGAAATTACCATTTTGTGGTGTGTAGGCTTAGATTTAGTCTCACATATTATCATCATTCCCAAACATAATTATAATGTTTAATTATCATATTTATTCATGTCATGCGTTTTCAGTTTTGTTAAACTGTTCTTAAATACCATTGGAAAGGAAGAAGATAATTTTTTATTACCACCTATTATTTCAATGTAATTATTTGAGAAAACATGAAGAAGAAAAAAACATTTTATAAAATGTCATTATTGAAGATGAAATGAAAAACACTGAACTGGCCTTTGACAGATTTACTTTCAAAGCATACGCCATCCGCCTGGTAAAGGTAGCAGCTTGTAGTCTAGTCTGTAGTCTTGTCAGAGACAGAATAAAATTGATAAAGTTTTCATGTAATGATAATTTTTTCATTGGATTGGTGAGAACCAATCAGTAAAAAGTTGCTATTTCGTAGTGATAATACTTAAAACTTATGACACATATTAAATGCTAATTGGGGTATGTAAAAAAGGTGAGGCATTTTGTTGCATTATATTCATGGTTCAGGACAGTAGGTTATGCCTTAGATCTTCTTGGTAAAGACCTAATGAGGTATCAACCTCACTATGAACAAAATTTACAATAGAAAGATAGTAAGATAAAGAGTTAGAAAACACATAAAAAAAAGAAGCTTGTTTTAAGATAAGTGGCCACAAATCAGGAAGACTTTGTTCCCATAGAATGGTGCTTCTCAAACTGTTTGATGTGGTGGACCGGCAGTTTTTTCGACTGGCAGTCCCCCCCCAAACGTGCCAGGGACTGGTGAGCAAAACAAGTCAATCCAGCCTAGTGAAGATTGGCCAGATTTTGTTTTTCTCCGTGTACCACACTTTGAGAAGCCCTGCCCTAGAACACACAGTATTTTGCTCGCATTTGAAAATTTTTGTCTCCTGTTTATCAATTCCAATTTGGAAATTGGCCAGCATTATGATGCTTTGCAAGGACCTTTCATGTCCTTGTTTGTGTCCTGTATTCTGTGAGTTCTCAGATACACGGCGTACAGCGTACCAAACCCAATTTTAACTTCTTTAAAATTTCCATTTTTATGATTCCACCTGGAGATTTTTTTTTTTTTTTGGGGGTCTTTTTTAAACCATCATTTACGAGTAAGAGGCTTCACTAGAATGTCCTTTTGGTCTCTTTTAAATCGTCATTCATCAGTGAGAGTAAGAAGAGGGGTTTCGGTAGTCCAGAGGCGCAAGTCCCAGCAGATTGGAAATTTTTCTCAATTCTTTTGGAATAAAATCTACCCTCCTGGTAGATGGATTGACACCTTAGTCTCATCGGAGACGGACGATAAAAAGAAGGTCCTGTGTGCAGATCACAACATTCTGTGCACGTTGAGGATCCCTTGGCTGTTTACAGGGCAGTATGGGCAAAATTCAAAAATCCTACCAAAACTCTCAAGGTCACCTTAGTTTTGGATGTGGGTAAATCAAATCAAATCAAATATCAGTAAGGGGTTTCACTAGAGCAAGGGTTTGGTATAGTGAGGAATGTTGTCGGCAGTCAAGAAGGGAAAAGCATTTGTTTCTATGAAATCTTTTTCTATGGCCATTACTTGTAATATTGGGTGTTGCTAGTTCCTACTCGCATTGCCTTTATAGTTAATAGTGGCAACTTTTAAATTTTGAGTGTGGACGGTTGGCAAGTGCTACTGGTAGGTCCTACTTCTTTTCTTTTATTCTTTAATTAACATGTTTTTCTTTCATCTTGCTTTTTTCTTTTAATTCATTCTGAGATCACTGCGTATGATGGGGACGGTAAATTTCAATCAATCAATTAGCCTTGGGTTTGACACAAGTTATAGACAGTATTTCAGTGGTAAAAGCTTTACTCATTTTATAACAAGGACATGGCATTTTTCATTACCACAGTCCATAGGCATGAGTTATCAATGTAATATTTATATATGTAATCAGTGAGTTTTTTTTTTTCTTAGAGTGAATCAATAAAAAGATAAGATTTATTCTGTCTGAAAGAGCTTGACTTGTTTCAGTGTAAGCCTCTGGATTTGGTGTTGATTTCAAGATCATGGTCAAAGTAATTAAAAACTAATCAAACCAGAGCAAGAACAAGAGAAATTACTTCAGGGATATTTTTTGTCAGTCAATGATATGTTTTCAAATGTAAATAAAATATTACACTTTGTTGTGTCAATCTAAGCCAGTCAATCCTATTTTAGTCATATAATGTAAATCTTTATGTTTTTTCTATATAACGTTTTACTTTTTTGACACAATAGCAATTACTTCATTTCTCACTGTATCGTGTGTTAATTTGATAAAATGACAATCACACCTGTTTGAAAGCATATCATCATAATGAGTTACTGAAATCGCAAACAACAAAAGTAGAATTTTAGAATTGTTATATTTATCGACTTCATGAATCATAAAAAAAATAATTCAGTGTCGAAATATTAACTTGTTAGTTAGTATATTTATTTGTTTTTGAGCCGCCTTAGGTCAGCTGACTTAATTGTTTTACGTGTATTATTTAAACAAAGACCAACTCATACTATGCAAAGACATGACTTGTACAAAGGCAGCTGTTTCTGAACCACTAGAGTTTCTTGTACATGGCATAAAAAACTTGTCTTTCATCTCTCTTACATAAGCCCTTGCCTTATTCAACATTATTGTCTTACTTGACTTTTCGTATGCTGTCAATGTTTCAGTCTTACAAACACTAACTTCATCATCTTTCTTCAAGCTTACTCTCTTGATGGAGTACAGTGAAGTAGCATAACCTTGAGGTTTTAATCTAGTTGAATAATCTCCATTAATGTGTGTGTCAATCAATGTAGATGATAATGATGTTTTGATGACAATAAAGTTAATGATAATAATAATAATAATAATGAAAGCATTATCGTCTTTACACTATACCAGTGTCTTTATAACTTTTACCTCTGATACAAAAACTTATACCTTTATGTGACGCCAGAATTTTTATTTTGATATGTAAACTAAACAGTGTATCACTTGTATTTTGCTATGTATTTGATTATTTCAAAATAAAGGAAGCTTTCACCATGAAAGAACGTCTCATTTGTTTTGATCACTATATTTAGTATCACTTCTTATATGTTCAGGCTAATGCCTCCAACTCTTATGACACAGTTCATATATCAATTTATCCATACAGCAACGTGATTTAGCACTAATCATAATCTAATGTTAAATAAATGCATGATGTGAATAAAGGCTGTTTGGCTTTTTAAAATCTATGACTGTTCAGATGTAGTTGGTGTCTGGCTTAGACTCTGAAAAGTGTGTATGAGTACCTAGCTAAGGCAGAGAAGGATCTATTCATAGTGTTAGTATGAGCACCTAATTAGTAGCTGTACCATATGCTCCCAAGAGAGTTGAGGACTTCGGGTGAAATGGCCTGTTGGATTATTAATATTAATGACGTAAAGTTTGTGAACATGCTCTCTGGGTGGGGGATACCGACTATAATTATAAATTATAAATCCGCCTTTAAAAGGACTGGCTTACACAGCATTGACCTCTCCTTTTTTGGAGCTAAAGTAACTATGGCCTGAACATACACAAGCTGGAGTTGTCTTCTTGTCTATTCAGATATAAACTTTGTTGATATATTGGGGCCATAATAAAAAACACATTAAGAAAGCATTGATTTAAAGGGCTGCCAACAATTTGAATGATATTGATAACAATAATAATAATAGGGTGAAAGTAACGCTAGTCTAAGGTAGACACTGCAACTGCAAGCCTTTTGCGTAATGGCAGCCAAGCCTTGTATGATATTATTATGAGTTTTGCTATACTATACATAGTTATTTTGTATACATTTACAGGCTTCAGTATTTATTTCCTTTCATGTCAGTATTCATCCATATTTTTTTATGTAGGAGGATGGTCTGATAAAGAGTAAAACCCGAAACATAATGTACTGCTTCTTTCTTCTTAGTTGAATGAGATAGGGGAGACTCGGTTGTCCAGAGGCAAGGTATCTGCCTCAAACCAAAAGGTAGGTTTGGAGCCCTGCCAAAGGGTGAAAAACTTTCTTGAGTTTATGGTCCAGGTAGGTGGATTCGACACCTAGTTCCATTGGAGACGGATGATAAAAGGAGGTCCCATGTGCAGATAACAACACTTTGTGCATGTTAAGAACCCGTGGCTGTTTACAAGGCAGTCCAGGCAAAATTTAAATCTTACCAAAACCCCCAGATCATCTTAGTTGTGGCTGGGTAAATCAAATCAAATCAAAATCTTTGTAGAGTTGTTTGACTTTGTTGATTATTACTTTGATAGAGAATTGACAAGGTTTCAAATCGGAGCGGATTCTTTTTTCTTCATTTTTCTTAGAGGAATAGGGTGCTGCATCATACCTCAGTGGTGCTTTTGCCCTCAAAATAATAATATAATGGAAACCAGCTATAACTACAGGATCGATGGGGAAGAAGCTAGTCTTGTTATAATACGGAGCCACAGTGGAGTGAAGTCAGAGAAATATGACAATAAGTGATAACTCCACTAATAAAGACAGAACAAACACGTGACGTTTCGGGTATAAGCCTGAGGTAGTACTTAGATCTAGATTCTAGCTATTTCTCGTTTGTTGTCTGACGAAGGGTTATACCCGGAAACATCACATGTTTGTTCTGTCTTTATTAGTGGAGTTGTCACTTATTGTCATATTTAGTCTTGTTATAACCGATTGCTCTTATAAGTGGTTTGCAAGGAAAAACCCCCCAGAAGTCGAACAATATTAACCAATGGTAGGCCAGCCATCGCAATATACTAGATACATACTCTCTTCCCCTCTCATTTAGCATGTTTTAGGCATATTGTGCACTTCAACACCTGCACTGGATCTCAAAGTCAGAATTATTAAGCGTAATTGATCAACAGTATACGGGTACACACTTTTGTGCTTCTCTGGTCTACTGCTGCTGCCACGTTGACTGAGAGTCCCTTCCCAGTCCATGTTATGAGAGGTTCATCTTTATCACTTATAAAGCCAAAGAGATAGAAAAGAAGGGAGATGGCAATGGTTCTGTTATAACCGGTGTTGTTATAAGTGGTACCCACTGTACATGCCCATAGGTGTGTGTCAGTATCAGTATCAGGCAAATAAGTCAATTTTTCTTAGAAAGAGGGAGAATAAAGTTCCTTCAAGGCCCGTTGCGGCCCATAGAGCTGGAGTTTATCCTGGTTTCAATAGTGTGAAGCAGAACGAGTGATAACAATCATCTCCTAAACAGAACGCTAGTCTGATGCAGTTTGACCCCTGAGCTAGTGCTTGTACCCATTTGCACCTGGGTTGGGAAAATACATGGTAAAAGTGCTCAGTTCCCAAGGAACACAACATGGAGCCTAGCTTTGCCAGGATTCGACCCCGGGACCTCATGATCAGGCAGCCCAACTACTTGGCCACTGACACCACAGAAAGAGGGATAAAATGATACAATTTTTTTTTAATAAAGTGGTGATATTACTGATATTCCATGATCAACTTACAAAATATAGTCATTTGAGAGGAACACTGTTTTTTTCCAATAGACATACTCAAGATAAAACATTTTATAAATTCAGTTTATTGTCTTGTAAAAAAAAATTGCACAAACTAATGCTTTTTTTCTTTCATATCAAATGATGATTGATACGTGAATTCACAAGCATGCAATACATTGTACAATATATCAAATGTTTAACTTTTAAAAATTGTATTTTTCATATCTGGAATAAGTGATGGGGATAAATTCACACTCCTTACATCTAACATGAGCTTTGAAAATAATAATAATATTGTCCTTGAATAAAACAAAACGTTATCAAATATTTTAGTGTCATCAATAATTGTGTTTGCATATATATTCCTGAAAATGTCTAGTCCGTGAACCCTTAGTCCAAAATTTTCGTTAATCAACAAAATTTGCAGAGGAGCGATTTAAAAAATACATCATCCAAAATGTAACTCTGATTTATGCAGAAAAAAAAAAAACTAATGACATTTTTAAAATTCAGCAAAAGAGAAAGGATCTAGTTTAACACATGCTCTTGAGCTTATAAATATAATACGTCTTAAGATAATTTTCCATTATAGTCTATTGTAAAAGCACATAACATAATAATGTGAAATGTATTGAAATGTTTTAGTGGTTTTTGTTGAATTGGCAAATACTGAGAAAGCAAGAGACGAAGAAAGAAAATAAAGAGATGAAAAAAGGTATGCCAAATAAAAACAAAAATATCACAATATTTGGATCACAAATCATATTATCATTATTTAAAACTAAGACATCTGGGCATGAAGCATCATCTTTCGTCCTTTTAAAACCGTCTAATCTGGTAGACAACAAGAATAAAAATATTAGAGTTAAGAGTATCATTCTCCTTTCATCAATTCACAAGCTAACTAATAATGATACTCAATACAGTGGACATCTGATATCTTGACACTGACGGGACCGAGCATATGATGTCGAATAAAATGAAAGTCAAGAAGAGACGAAAGATAATATACAGTAAAATGGCCATGGGTAAAGATTTGTAGTTGTGGGTATCTATTTGGCATGTAATGACGTCACAGAGGAGAGAGAGGACAGTGACACATTCAGATTAGAGTAAGACAGATGATGTGAAGAGAGCTGTTACACATTGCCTGGTGGTATGGAAGTATTATATGAGTATGAGCATGTGTTTGCGTGTTCATCACAATTGATTCAACACATATCTCGTGGAAACACAGTTTTGACTCCTTTAAAACTAGTACATACATGCATACATACATACATACATACATACATACATACATACATACATACATACATACATACATACATAAATACATACATACATACATACATACATGCATATTCAAATACTCTCATCCATCAATGCATGCATACATATGCACATTATAATGTTTGACATACTTTCTAAAGAAAAGACATACAAAACTTTCTTTCTTCATCAGTTCCCATTTGACCTTCCGGCGTATGGGTTTAGATGCCCAAAATGATCTTTCTCGCCACCCTCTCCTGACATTTTTTTGTTTCCTTCTGTGAAGATTAAATTTCTTGCTTTAGTACCTCTTTTATATCTTCGTCTCACATTCTTCGAGGTCTGCCTTTTGGTCTTTTTTCCTTGGGTCTTAGCATTATATACTGATCTAGCTATTCTCTTTTCATTCATTCTGTTTACATGCCCAAACCATCTGAGTTGATTTATTTCTATCTTAACGTTAATGCCATCACATACATAACTTGATGATAAAAAACCCCAAAATTTCTCCATACATTCACACACTCACTTTGCTGGACTCTCCGAGGTCTAATGATACCAGAAGATGCAGGGGGTCGGGTTGATATGAGCTTTGCACTAGTTCTCCTCAGCCCCTGTGATGGTAGTGCTGGGGTTGTCGTATTCATGAGCAGTAAGAATAGCTTTTTTTTCGAGTTAAGGTAATGAAACAAATTTTACAATCTTTGAAAAAGAAATTAAATTTGTCTGTGTTCATCATTACAAAACTAACTGGAAGAAACTAGCAGAGTGAAATAGAGTGAAATACATATTTGTTTCCTTTTTTATTGCTTTACTTTCTTCTTGTTATCATTTCATTTATTGTACAGTAGCCAAGTAAATGTGAAGGTGCATCAAAATATTCCTGCCTGTCTCTCGTTATCACTATGGAAATGAAAACACAAAGTAACTTTTAAAGCTACAATGCACATTTAAAATATCTTGAGTAAAAAAGCGTGCAATAAGTACTCTTGAATTACATTGAAATACATCAAACATTCATTCAGCGAAAATTGTATCAATTAACAACAAGGAAAAGATCTTCTGTAACATTGTCATGCAGTTAAAGGATACTGGCCACAATTGGTACTTCCAGTATGTCTGTCTCCGTCACGACTTCCAGCACATGACCCAGGCTTCCGACTCCTGATTCACCCTCCACACCATTGGCTATGGCGTACAGCTCCAGTGACAGGTCAATGCTCATACCAGCAGCAACCTTTTGGTAGCATTGGGGCAAGAGAGGTAAAAAATAGTGATGTTTATTAATACAAAAGACATCTGCAGCAGAGTGATTATTTCAATGTTCTCAAACATCAAATGTTATGAATATGTTTTACAAATAAAAATCTCCTAACATTTACATAACTATCATCCAGGAGGCTCGTGTTTTGGGAATAATTTTCTGCCCTCCTGTCGACCCAGCAGCAAAATGTGTAGCTAGGTCTATTTAAACCTGGCAAAAGTAAAGGCGACACGGAAAGCAATAGCAAACTACCCCATTATGCCGTGTGTTTATAAAAATTAGGACTCTACTCTTAACTACCCTATGCTCAACTCTGAATATGGGACTTATTCATACGTTGGGTTAGGGTCTGAAATGATGTAAGAAAGGGTTATCTTTTAGAATTGCAAACAATGATTTCTAAAATCATTTGCAGACTAAATAAAACAATAACAACAACAACCGCAAAACAATCTCTCATCCCCAACTAAAGCATTGGTTCATTTTCTCTATTATTCATTCATGTCATCAAGCAGTAGACCTTTTAGTCTCACCACAATTGTAACTTATGTTCTTGTTATTGCTTTCCATGTCGCCTTTACTATGTTCTAAAGTATACAAATATAAATCCCTTTTTTATTTCTTTAAAGAATTCTTTAAAAACTTTTACTACAAAAAGAGCTTTCTTTCCGACAGAAACAGAACATTTCAGTCTCCTTCACAAAATTTTAATAATTTCGTAATGGTTCTTTGTAAATAACCGTTTTAAGGAGGGAGTGATGTAACATAGTTACTTATAGTTTTGTAGATTCCCTTAATGAAGGAAACATATGACGTATTTGATTTTAGTGTGTGTAAAACCGCTGTTGAGTTTGTGACGCAATCGTTTTGGTATGCCTAGTATCGATTTGTTTAAATCTGGAAAGTGAGTGAATTTTCTCAAAGGGTTTGGAATTGTGTGGACATATTTTATTCTTGAAATATCTTAGTTCTTAGTATAAATAATGGCAATTATCCATGATTGAGGGAGAGATGTACAGAGATGATGTACAAGAAATCAGCTAGACTCCACCTCATTTTATGCCAGCATTCTGAATTTGCTTCATCTCATTGATTGATTGTCGACTGTGAGTATAATAAATAGCCTTTTTATAATTCTTAATCAACCTTGGTGTTACTAGATTGTCTACGTTAACGTCTAGATCTAGAGTGCACTGCCTGCTCCATTTATCCCTTCGTAACACATTTCATAGATAAAGAACTGTTGATTTTATTTCTCTAAAGAATTATTATCTACATTATTGTAGCAAAATATTAATAGATTTTTTCTTTTCAACTAACGTTACATAAAAGTTGGGTCCTATCAGTAGGGAGAGACTACACCATTAGAAATATGACATGCACATACCGGTCCAGGTTTGTAAATAACACGGAGACCCGTGGCAGGGGGAGGCTGTCTGACTTTAAAACGGCACGTGTCCACCCCAGTGTTTCTCAAGGTAAGCGTGTATGCATACGTGCACCCTTCCTTGAGTATGCCAAAGTTAACTCCTTCAGGTTGGCAAATCAAGCCCCTCATGTTGTGCAACTGGTGAAGACCTTTAGGGGAAGCCCCAGCAATCAGGGATGTCTTGACTTGACGTCGAACCGGTTCCTCCACTGTTTTAAACTGGATGAAATAAAATATTAATCACACATTGAAGAGAATAAATAGGCCTTATGTGCCTCCTGGCACAGAGAGTTAAGGTAAGGTTAAGGTTTCAATCCCTTGATTTGATTTTTTTCCTTATCAAGTATTTGCACTATGCATATATTATGATAATAATGTATTGTAACTTTTGTATAATGTAATGTGAGAATTTATGCATGTATGTTTGTATGCGGGATAATGGATGTACAGTAGTGACCGCCTAAATTCCCGGTGCTTGGGAAGGAAACAAAAAGATCATTTAGGCAAAACTGGCATTTAGGCGAAAGTGGATCAGGGGCAACATTTTGGGGGTAGGCCTATTTCTGTGAAATTGGGTTTCCCTAGTGACTTGTCCATTTCGTCCAGGACTTGAAGCTTCTTTTGTAAATCATTTCCTGGCTGATTTTTTTTTTTTTTTTTTCAAGATGTAGATCTGTATGTAGCTGTACAAAATTCAAGTTGTACCTGTGGAGGCTAAGACTAAGAGAAAAAGGACCTGATCCAATGTTTTGTCATTAACTGGCATAACCCACACTATAATCACGAGACCTATGACTTAAGTAATTATGCAAATTTGGATGAGAAAAACTGGATATAGAAAAACCTCATCCAATAGGACCAATGTGTTAATAAATTAACACGAATCTTACAACTCCTTCGATTTATAATCCTCATGTTAAAATTAAGACAACAGACAGACAAGGATAAAGATTCATAGCCAGATCGTTTGTTTTGGAAAAGTCATCAGCTATACGAAAAATTTTATGTGAGAAAAAGGGACACCTGGAAACCATTAAACTCTAACGTTGAGGTAATGAGCGTGCGAATGGGTTGACCGTCTCTCGCCATCAAGACCCAAAGTCACATCGGATATGGCCAATGCCAGACAGGGGGCAATGAAACTGTTCACACTTTGTCCCTCAATCGCGATGAGCACTGGGTCACTTTGTCAACATCACAGTAGCATCAATCGCCAAGCACTGGGTCTATAGACGCCAAGTGATTGCATGCAGCGGGCATTTAGGTGGTCCCTACTATATTTGTACATGTGCAACTATACAAAAAGATATACTATTTAGGATCATTAAACGTCAACATCACAGTATATATGCACCAAAATAAAAAATAAAAAGTCAACCATCATTAACAATCTGTTCTAGAAGGACAAAAATATTCCCTTTCTTATGTTGCAGGCATCAGTTTCTTTCTCTGATCATGTTTTTAAAAGCCTTATGGTGGGGATGAGTTTTATCATAAGGCTTATATATTTATACCTTCATGTTTGGCTGAGCTCCTGGCCGTCCTCCTTTTATTGACATTGGAAATGGCACAGATTCTGAGCGAGGTTCTCCAAGAACGTTGGTAGTTAATGCTTTCAGTTGAGACAGTTCTCTGTCTGTGCTTTTTATCTCAGTATCTGTGAAATACATGTAATGAAAATTTGATTTCTAACTAGGCAGGTAATAGCTTAGGACAATGGATACAATAACAATGTCTATAAACTACAAAACATTGAAATAAAAAATGTGTAAACACGTTTTTGGATGTATTTTGCACAACAGCTTAAATGATGTTATTACTAATTCGTAAACAAAATTCAGTGGAGGCATATCACTTTAATTAAAATAAAGAAATCAATTAATTTTATACATGTACATGCCAAACTGATGCGTTCCTGCAAATTGTATAGTAATATTTTAAATAATTGGTGAAGAATGTAAATGTAAATAAATAAATTTTGTTAATGAATTCAGTTGCAACTTTTTGATACATTGAGTTGGGAAGTGTTAATAGATACCCACTGAATATAAATAATAATAATAATAATAATAATAATAATAATAATAATAATAATAATAATAATAATAATAATAATAAATAATAATAATAATAATAATAATAATAATAATAATAATAATAATAATAATAATAATAATAATAATAATAATAATAATAATAATAATAATGCACAAATTTTATTGTGCCAACATCTTATATATAGAGCTCTGGGCGCATTACAAAAAGGAAAAAAAAATATTACTTGCTCACTACACACACAACCATATGAAAAAATGCAAAAGACAGGGTTAAAATTACATTGTTAAATGATACTCTCTAACCAGAAACATTAAAAGCTTTTCTAAATAAATATGTCTTCAAGCACTTCTTGAAAGCATCCGGAGATGGCGATAACTTCACGTCATTGGGGAGATCATTCCACACCCTGGGACCGAATTATTGGAAGCTGCATTCACCAGCTTTTGAACGGCAGCGTGGTCTGTTGAGTTGAAAGGCATTCTTCATCGACCTTAGTGGTCTGTATGTCTCATGGCGAGATAGCAAATCGCTGATATATGCTGGTACCACATCGTTTAGAGATTTATGTACTATAGATGCCGCCTTGTACTGCACATGATTAAAAATTGGGAATGGGAGCCAGTGCAGAGCTTGGAGCAATGGTGCGGCGTCATTTCTCTTCTTTTTCTGCAGTACAAAAAAGGCTCGGTTTAGAAAAATAAGGAGTTGGCATAATCCAATATACAAAGAATGAGTGTAATCACAATTTTTTTTGCAGGAATCAGTTGTCAAAAATTGCCGAATGTTGCTGATGTTTCTTAAGGTGTAAATTATGTTCCTTCTGATTTCTGTGATATATTCGCTCATTGATAATTCACTGTCGAGTATTACACCCAAGTTTTTCACTTTCCACATTAGTGGGATGTTGTTGTTTTCAATGCATAAGTTATAGCCATGTGTATAATGCCTGTTCTTTTTTCTACCAATGAAGAGCGCCTCGGTCTTGTCGCCATTTAATTTTAGCTTATTCTCCGACATCCATGTTTTTATTTCTTCAATGCAGTTTTCATAGATGGTAATTTTTTGTTTCATATCTGAGTCAGGACACAAACTATAGATCTGAGTATCGTCTGCATACATGTACATTAAGGCATATTTCTGAAGTATTTTAGCCACCGGTGTTATGTATAGAACAAACAGAATTGGGCCCAGAACCGACCCCTGAGGGACACCGAAAGGAATCTGATGTTCTGTGGAGGTAGAGTTACCAATTGAAATTAGTTTTTCGCTCACATAGATAAGATGAGAACCATTTCAGAACAACCCCAGAGATGCCAAAAGTGACCCGTAGCCGTTCGAGAAGAATCTCGTGATCAATCGTATCAAACACTGCCGACAGATCAAGAAGGCTTAGGATGGTGGTCTTTCCTTTGTCAATAACTTGCAATAGGTCATTTACGATCCTCAAGAGAGCTGTTTCCGTACTGTGGTTAGCATGCTGATTGAAAACGCTCTTGAAGACCATTCTTCTTGATGTGGGTTGATATTTGATCTAAAACAACCTTTTTCAAGATTTTTTTAATGAATGGCAGATTAGAAACAGGTCTATAGTTTTTTTTAGATTTTCACTATCTAGCCCCTTTTTCTTCAATAGTGGTTTCACAATAGCTGTTTTGAACTGTTGAGGAATGGTTCCCGCAGTCAGTGATTGATTAATTATTTTCGTAATATATGGTGCCAGTTCATCCAAACATTGTTTTAAGAGCGATGTTTCTATTGAGTCAAGGTTACAAGATTTGTTTGGGCTTGATAGAATAATCTTTTTAGTGTCCTCAACCGAGATGTCATTGAACAAGGTTATAGGCTCACCCGTGAATGAATCAAAATCAGAGTGTCCCTGGTTCTGATCTAGAGATTTGCGTATATTGGAAATGTTTTCATTGAAAAACTCGGAAAATTGTTCTGCAAGCTGTGTTTCTGTAGTATGTGATGGGAGGTTTGACACTTTTTCTTTCCCCAATAAATTATTTGTTAGCTTGAAAAACTCTTTAGAATTTCTGGTGTTCTCAAACTTATCCAGATAATAGTTTCTTTTCGCTTTCAGTACCAATGTTTCATTTGTTTCTTTCGTGATATATATATTTTTTTGTCGACGATTAATCCCGATTTCTTCCACCTTCTCTCAGCCTTTCTTTTTTCTTGTTTTGCATGGTGAACCTCAAGAGTATACCACGGAGATGGCTTTCTCACATTTACTGTTCTTGTAGTAAGATGGACGTGTTTGTCTAGAACTTCTATGACCGTACTATTTAAATTGGCAAAGTTCACGTCTTCACATTTAAGCTTAAGACAATCAGACAGTGGAATGTCTTCCTAAGATTTCTGGACACTATTTGTTTACATGTTGTGTGTCTGGTCATATTAGTGCTGATATCAAAGCGCACAAAAGAATGATCCGACAGACAGATCTCATCAACAACAACCAGAGTAGCCAATTTCATGTCGGCACTCGTCAAGACCCAGTCGAGGATGTGTCCACCACTGTGAGTCGGTTTGTCAACGTGTTGTACCATCTCATGAGCTGATAATAATGCCTTCATACTTCTGACGTCTGGAATGTCACGTTCAAAATGAACATTAAAGTCTCCAAGAATAACATTCTTCTTTGCTTTGGTGTTTATTTTTAGAACAAAATCTTCAAATTCATCAATAATATCTGGTGTCTTAGTCCCATTTCTAACACTTGGTGGTGGTCTATAAATAGTGTTGAGTTTAATAGAGTCATGTTTAAAATCGATCACGATTCCAACATATTCAAATGTTTTATATTCCGAATTTTCATCCATCACTTTTATTGTCAACGATGACCGATAAATAATTGCAATTCCCCCACCTTTTCTGGTTTTCCTTGGGAAAGATTGCAAAGCGTAACCTGGTGATGTTAAATATGACATTATTGACTCGTCACCACGTTTTGATAGCCATGATTCTGTGACACACAAACATCTAAGTCATGTTGAAATATAATTTCTTTCAGTTCAATTGTCTTATTTCGCAGGAGCAAGCATTAATTTGACAAATCTTTAAACTGCGTGTGTCGTCTTGTTTGTTGTTTGTTGTATTTACAGAAATCAGCGTTGAAGCAGGCTGGGGTTCAGATTGATGTGTAGGGGGTGGTCGATGGCCACTAACAATGTTAATGTTGTGTATTTCATTCTGTTTACCTATCAGTGCTGGCCCAACAGTTTCTATACTGGTGAGAGCATTATTCAACCAGTAGTTGTTTTGGCTGTAGTCTTTCATTGTCTCCACTTTGGTCAAAGTGAAGGGAAGCCTGGGGTGATAGACAGGCTCCTGGTGACGGTCAACGATGGTATTTATGGACTGTTGTTTACGTAGACCACCGTGAGTTGCACAACATTTGTAAACATTTGATGTTTAATTTCACGGTAGAAAATGGATAAAAAGTTTATAAAATTTATCTTAGAAGATGCACAGCCTGATGTAGAATACGAATATGATAATATTTCCACATTAAAAATCCAATAAGTCCACGTAAAAAGCAGAGAATCATAAAAATATTGGAGCTGGACAGAAACACAGCCGGTTAGGCGTACGACACATTACAATCAATGCACCCAAATTAAAGAAAGCAAATGCATGTGTTTCAAAATATTTAAGTTTGTGATCTTTCCTTTGAACTTAAACAAATATCTTTGACAAAAGAAATCATAATGACTTTGTTTAATAAAACTAGTTTGGTCTATCATGATGATCTCCTGTACAAAGACCTCGTATAAATTTCTTTAAATATTACATTTCCTAATGTTATTAACATGTCAATCTAATGCAGAAGAATCATTTTACATATATTAAAAAATGTAAGCCCTGTAGACATAAACTATGAGAGGAATTTAATTAAGTCTGGTTTATGTATTGTATGTACTTGAAAAGTTTTTCTCATCATTTTTCATGTTTTCAAACTGTTCGTAAGTCTAATCCTTTGTGTATATGTTACGTTTAATATTTTAAAACAGCTATCAGGCATATCGTTGGTGCAAGTCACTATCCACGTAAATTCTCGAAATGGGGAAAGGCAATTTTCTCGTTTTTTTGGCTTTTTTTCCTCTTAATTTTATCACAATGGAGCATGTCTACTTAGACTTAGAATCTCTCTCTAAATAGATTTATACCCATTTTGATAATTGCATGATCGAGGAGAAGCTAAAACAACGAAAAATTCGACCTTCCCTCATTTTTTTCTTTTAATTATGCGGATGGCGACTTGCACTGATGATATGCAACCCTAATATCTCTGTATGGCAATACAAAAGATCAAACTTCAAATTGTGAAATTTAAGAAAAATGTCTTTTTTATGACCCAGGCTACCTTCTTGTTCCAACTGTTTGCATTTTATCAACACCATTTATAATAGATTATATTCTCAAGCTTGAAGCAGCAGATCCTAGGTACATATCTCACAAGATCAAAATAGTTGCAAAAAGTTATTTCAACATATATATATATATATATATATATATATATATATCTATATTGTGAGATTCAAATATAAACACTCAGTAAAAACAACCACCTTCCATAGCAAATATTACAACTCTGTCCTTTAATCTTAAATTCTTATCCTCTTGAAAAGCTCTACTTCCCACCCCTTTAACTCGCACCCCCTTCCCCATTCACAAACAAACCCACCAAAAAAAGAAACACCCTGAACAAAAAACCCAATGCTCCGTTCACACTTGAGCAGTTTTTGACAAACATGGGGCACACGCTCATGCCATGTGTTTGTGCCCAAGTATGGACCGCTGTTCAAGAAATTAGCAGTGCACAGAGTGTGACAGTGACACCTTAGCCTGTGCGATGTGTGCGACAAATAAAATGCATTCACGCACCAGAGCATTTTTTGCATTGTGTTTTGTTCATGAGCGCAAGAGATACGCACATACACAGGCAGAAGAGAAAGAATGAAAGCTCGTTTCCCTCTTTCTTAAGATCTTCTCATCTTACAAATGTTTACACGTACATTTCACTTTCTAAATTAATTGTTCTTTTTTTAGTATAATATTTTATGGATTATGGTGAAAGCACAGCACACACACTCTGAAGATAAAAATATCACAATTCTTTCTACCCTCTTCTTCCCATGGATGTTCAAGAATCATTGGGTACTCTCCCCTAGCAATTGAAGGTTCATACTCTGATGGAGTTTCGACTCGAGGGCAATTTTAGGAGTGGGGTTGCCTGCAAATTTGATAGCAGGGATGCAGAAAGTGAATTGGAAGGACAATATTCACATCATTTTTTGTATCCTCTGACATTTGTGTTTGTAAGAAATAGTACTGGTACTTACTTTGGAATGAGAATATTTTTTAAAGACCAAATATATCTCAAATACTTTGATCAGGCTTATGCCAACAGACAGAATATTTTTAAAAAAATGTTCTGAAACATTGATCACAACTTTTATAAACATCCTTACTATGTTACTTTATGATGAGACGTCAGATAATTCTAGTAAAACTATTTACATTCATGGCGTTTGTAAGCCACAATATAAAAAAAAAGAAAGAAAAAAAGATACATATTATATATAAAAGTGATTGAAAATATCTTAAAATGACAATCTCACGAAAAGCAAAACAATTTGAGCATTGTAAATTTAAGACTTTTTGATGTAAATTCAATTTTCTGCATTGTTACCTGGCCTGTCTGTCTGAACCTTGCCCGCATGGGCAGGTGTTGGATTTTTAGGTCGCAATGGGGCTGGACTTCCCTGTCCTGTAGCATGAGCAGGGGTTGGATTGTGCGGTCGAATTCCTCCTGATGGTGTCACAGTGGCTGCTTCACTCACCATACCTGCACAAAGAAAATTAAAAATCCCAAACCCAGTAAGGACATAAGTAAAAAATACCTCCAACTGTAAGAGTAAAGAAGATTTTGCTTTTCCACTACATAACATTTTATAAATAAATCTCATACTACTCTATACCTGGCTAACTCAGCTTTACTTTATCAAGGTATAAGTGCATACCTGACTATAGGTGTAGAACCTAAAAGTTTTTAGCAAAGAACACTTGTAAAAAATAGAATCATTTGTACCAGCATAAGACAGAGGGGTCTCTTGGCCATTTTTCATATTGTTGTTCGTGGCGGGGGATTCCGATGTCACGATCTGTCACTCAAAACAGACGCGCCAAGATGAGCTGAAGCATAAAAAAGAAAAACAGTTTGAGGATAGAAGAGACAGAAGTTTCAATGAAAACATAATATTATTAACCTGAATCATATCACCCTTAGAATGAGGAAGTCATTAAGAAATATAGAGGTGTAAATATATATATCGTCAGTGAAACTGTCCAAATGCCCAAGTCCATAATATATGGGATATGAGATTTGTCCTTTAAATGATCAACCGCATGCTTCTTTTGCGTCTTTATAAATATTGGAGGCCTTGAACCAATAGGGAAGCTCATTTTACTCCCATGATCTAAACAAAGATTTCCGTTTTTCTTCTCGCCTTGCGACTCTAAGCTCGTAAGTCAAGGAGAAGACTTATTGTTTAGATTTGTCAAAAAGCTCAACTCTAGCCGAATAAGTCTATTTTGTGCACAACAGATTATTTTTTGCCTTTTCTAAAGAATAAAATAGTTATTAAAACTTACTTCAAAAAACATAAAGTAGTATTTGCATCCCTATTCAATGGTTTATTTCTTTTTTGCTTCTCCTGAAAAATGCTGTCATACGGACTTATGTGTTTAGACAATTTCATCAACAAAATACCCAAACATAACAGAATGAAATAATAGCTATAACCTCATTTTAATGATTATAGACATGCATAAACTATTTCACTATCTTTATTCATGTTTGAATTCAATCGCTGAATTCAAACGTGAACATTTTCTTTTTTTTAAAAAACAAAAATTTCATGTACTTGTTGTCTGTATGTATCTTTTAAGAAAAATAATTGCTGTTTTCCAGTTTAAGGTCCTGACTATATTGAGACATGGAACCAGATCAACTCACATGGAATGTGTTGGGTTAGAGCTGGACTTTGTGTGTAGGTCAGGCGGCTGTTGGTTTCTCCTCGAATAGCCTCAGAGCCGTCTGTCCTAGGGTCACAGGCCAGTTGCCTCATCATCTCATTCATATCACTAGCCTGGTGAAGCAAAAATATTTACACTAAATGAATCTTAGTGAACCCTCTCATTCATATCACTAGCTTCTAGCTTGATGGAGCAAAACATATTTACGTTGTGTGAATTTTAGTAAACCCTTTAAAAAATTGATTGATTGGACCAAATGAATGAAGATTATGCAGAAATCAAATATCTAAATGCATTATGTAATTAGACACTAAATTCATGGTTGAATCTGGTTTTGTTTCATTGAAATTTACCCTGTCTACTATTGCGGTGATCTCAGGGTGAATTAAGAGGAAACAGCAAGATGAAAGATAAGTGAAAGCAGGAAAGGAAAGAAATAAGACCTGCCATCAGTGCCCGCCAACCACTGGCGTTGAATCTAGTAAGCTTCAAATTATGACAAGTACAGCAAAGGAGAGAATGATGAGCTTATAAGAAATACAGGCCTCATTCTAACAATGTTGTTTTTAAATTTGAAGTATGTGTAAAGATAAACATAATAAAGTTCCGTCAAGGCCCTTATGGCCCACAGTTTATCCTGATTTCCACAGTGTGGAGCAGAACAGCTGATAATAATCAACATGATAGGATTTCAAAAATGATTTTTTAAAACTCTCAATTTCCTTCATGTGAACGTAGATAGAAAATGTCTGAAATGACACGTACAATAAATATTTGGTGGCTTTCTACAGTGTACAAACCTGTGTCAGTAGAAAAGCTTTGCCAAGCTCACTGTCAAAATAAGGGCCAATACTTTTGTTTTTCAACTTCCTCTTGGCATCAGCCTCCTCCTCCAGCTCTCGCCTGTCTCTTTCCCAGTCTGCTTGGGTTCTTTTGGGCTGTGGAGTGGCTGGAGGACTGGGTGGGGGAGGGGCTACAGATGTTTCGTAGACAGACTTTACATGGTCTGTTGGAAGTTGAAAGACACGTACGGGTAGCCAATTAAGTTTTTATATCACAATTGTGTCACATTGGAAAAGATTTCAGTCATGTATGATTCGTCTTCTTCTGACAAACATTAAATGATATGTCACAGTAACTTAAGGAATCCACAAGGAAATAGATCAAGAAGCCGACATAGAAGGACAAGGAGGAGAGAGATCGAGACAGAGATGACAAGACAAAGGAAAACCTGGGGGAGAGATATAGACTTTAGCATAAAATAAGAATGACTGGCGGCTCTTTGTTGACTGCAAATACTCCACAAGGAGCTGAGAAGTAAAGAAGAAAGTAACTCTTGAATCTTACATTTATAGCTCAACATTCAAAACATTCAATAGGTCTTACAAACGAGAGAAGAAATCCTAAACAGAAATTTAGTGTCTAGAAGACACTGTTTTTCCCCCATGTTTGAATTATTATTATTATTGCCAATAGGTCTTGTAGGAAACAGTATTTCCATTGGGTTTTGTTTTTTTCTGTGAGAATTACTGCCATGTTTTACCAATATCTTGGTGCTTTCATCACATATTTATGCTACAGTGTAACTAGGTGTATGGTTATTTTTATAAATCTTTGAAGTGTCTTGACAAATCTTGAAGCATGAGATGAAAATTTTGTCCTCAGTATCAGGCCAATGAGATGAACTGATTTGGTTTTGCTTTTACTTGCCTGGCTCAAATTCCCTTGGCTCAGGTTTCTGAGAATCGGCAAAACTTTTCAAATCTTTAGCAAGTATCTTCTCATCCTCTGACCTTGGATCGTCTACCCTCATGAGATCATCTGCCTGTATTCTTGACACCCACGGCCGTTGCATATTCCTGAAGGCCATTTTTGAGTCTGAGATTTAAAGAAAGACAACAAAACACAATTTTAACGATTGTTATGATTCTCATAACACAAAGAAATAAAAAGACGTTTGATTATGTCATGGAGGTTTATCCGGAGCTGTTATTAAACAAACTAGTCTATCCATTGATGCTAGTCTACAGTTGATTGAATGTGAACCAAGACAAATTCAAAGTTTTTGTTTTTCTACAGGGTTATGGGAAATGATGAAACTTTTTCTGAAATTGACATCTTCAGATTTAATCAATGAAAATCTTTATGTAGAGAATATAATTTTCCAAGTGTTTTGACTATGCCCACTTCAACTCTTAATATATTCTGTACGTGTTCAAATAGTTTGTAGAAAGTAAGGAGGTTTGGTTTAAAAGCATATCATGCTTACATGATCATCCTTACTTCTATTATAGTATGACACAAGCTCCGTTATTAGAGTAAGAGCAAGCAATAGAGAATGAAAAAGTGAATGAAATGAAGTAAGCACAAATAAAAACAAAAGAGTGTCTGTTTCTATGACTTTGTCTTAAATGATAATGCATTGACATTTCCTGTTTGGCTGATGCACTCTCCTTTTGTTAGATTCTAAATATTTTGCTAATGCTCATAAAATATTTTAGAAAATTGGAAAGAAAACAGAAAAAGTAAGAAACAAAGAAATAAACCAAGAAGTTAAAAAGAAAAAAAAAAACAACCCGAAGAAGAAATAAAAGAATTACAAAAATAAAACCAAGAAGAAAGAAAGAAAACCGGCATAAAAAGAGAGAAATGGTATTGAAAAAAAGAAGAAAAAAATTAACAAAGTATGAATAGGCTTTGAATTTTCCTTTTGTCTCTATTTATTTTGTTTTCCCATTCCATTCTTTTCTTTGTTCTGTAGTTTTTTCACCAACACCTACTTTGTTCGTAGCTGTTCAGATATAGGTTTGTATTGAATAATCTGTCTCAATTCAAGTTTATTCGGACACTTTAGAATTGGAATTCTGACAGGCCCTTTAGTGGCAGCCCCAACACTCAGACCTTGACCAACATTGGTGCCAAATTTAGGACCAAATTTCTTGTACTCGTTAGCGGGCAATGTCTTCAAATCTCTGCATCTGAAATGATTTAAGATAAGTGCTTTAATGTTAAGCGTGTATTTACATTTTCCTAAATCTGTCAGGAATATTTGCATGACTTAAGGTAAGTGCTTTAGTGTTAAGCGTGTATTTACATTTTCCTTAATCTGTCAAGAATATTTACATGATTTAAGATAAGTGCTTTAGCGTTAAGTGTGTATTTACATTTTCCTTAATCTGTCAGGAATATTTACATGATTTAAGATAAGTGCTTTAGTGTTAAGCATGTATTTACATTTTCCTAAATCTGTGAAGAATATTTACAGACTTTGAGCAGGCAGCGAATTTATCTTACATGTCAATACTGCAAAATTGTTACTGTTAGTATTACTATATTTGTTTGGAAAAACTTGTTTCCCCTGATATTTTTTCTGTGGACAATGAAATCTTTAACGTGCTGTATACATGTCAGTCTGGTCATAAGAAATTGAATTGTTTCTCATTTTCAACCTCTCATAAATCTTTATTTTTAACTATTCAGTAGTCTATCATGAGAATTTCCACAGAGTTAAATTTGTCAGAAAACATATAAGAAACAAAAAAACCCAAACATTTCTGTAAACAACAGCAACACTAAAAGAGCAAATCCCAACAACATAATAAAGATTACTTTTAATAATGATAAAAAATACAAGATTATCAAAGCCACTTACCTGATTCCTTGAGGAACAATCGATTCTTGATCATAGGTTTTGAACCATTTCTCAGACAAACTTGTGATGTATGGCTTCAAAATTGTTATTCCGGACACACCTGGATGTTCAGGCAGTTGATCCTTCAGAACAGCAGTTGCCGGGTTCTGCTCGGCCGCCATCAAATACTCGGCAATATCTTGGTAGCGCAACAGCTCAGTACCACTTCCATCAGCATTGACGATGAAAAATCTTGGTGCATGCTGTCCGTAGGTCACAACCTTAGATTCATATTTGCATCGTTGATTTATTTGTTTGATATTCAAAATAAAAATAAATAAAAAAGGAAGCAAATTAAAATCGTGTGATAACAGTGCTCCAAACCTACTGTCTGAAGATGTAAACTTAAAATTGATGATTTCTTTAGTTCAGTTATATGTAGGAGTAAGTCTAACTCGGTAGTCCAGAGGCAAGGTGTCGGTCTCTCAAACCGCTGGTGGTTGAAACATTTTTTTGAGTAAGCCCTGGTCCAGGTAGGTAGATCGACACCCAGTCCCACCGGAGACGGACGATAAAAGGAGGTCCGGTGTGCAGATCACAACATTTTTACGTATGTTAAAGATCCCTTGATTGTTTACAAGGCAGCCTGGGCAAAATTAAAAATCCTATAAAAAAAAATTCCTGAGATCCTCTTAGGTGTGGGTGTGGGTAAAATCAAATCAAATCAAACACTGGTAGGAGTAAGCGGGGCTAGTACATGTAGCTAGCCTGCCAGACTTGGGATCATAAGCTCCCATTTTCAAGTCCTGGCAATGTTAGGGTCCGAAATTGTGTTCCCTTGGAAAGACGCTTTGAATTGAATGCATTTTGTAATCCACCAAGGGAAATTTGTTTTTGTCAGTGAGTACATACAAGGTAGAATAAGTCAGTAAAAACTATGAATACTATGAACCAGTTAATTGTACATTACGAGTATTTCATTAACTTTAGCATAACAATATAATAATATAACACAATTATCATGGGTCAATATAAACATGACAGTGACAGCAACGATGACAGTCAAAATAGTGGTGATCATGATGGTTTTGATGATGATGAAGTGACAATGATAATGTTTGATGATGATGATGATGATAACGATGATGATGATGATGATAATGATAAAGCACACTTAACTCCCATTTCCCCATCTGCTCTAATGCAGGAAATGTAATATTAAAAGATTGGAAGAAGAAAATTCTTTAATTCAAACTGTAATTGTGTTTTGAGTAAAAATGGAACAAAAAGAGCTTTTCTAAAAGCAACACTGACCTTTTTCGGATTTCGCTCGTCACTGTCATCTGACAAGGCCTCTTCTCCCTGGATAGGAATAACGTGATAATCTCCAGTTGATCTCACATTGAAAACATTGCCCTCCGGGTCGACTGTTTCTACAATCACATCAGCGTTGTGTCTCAGAACGTACTGAAGCTCTCTTTCTGGCATCAGATGTTCAAGGAAGCGGCTGCGACGCGGAAATAGACCATGGTTCCCTCAGTGTCAACCTGTTGAGCACCAATCGTAAGTTTTTATAGGAACCTAAGGCATTTTAAAGATTTCTATGCAATGCGTTAATGTTGTTGCTCATGCAAAAAAAGCAAACAACGTATTTTATGTCATAAGAAGGTAACATCAGTCCTGACTGATATAGTAGTAAGGGGGGTGTCATACGTCGGGGTCATATGTCAGAGATCTAAAATTTATATCAGCTTGAGTGCAAGCACAGGCATGCCAAGTCCTTTCCACCAAATTCTGTCTTGTGAAACCGTCACCGTGTCTCAGTAGGCTAAAGTTAGCACGTGATGTCTTTCTTTCTTGACAAGTGTGAATTACTCGGGTTGAGTGCTACTGTCTGTGCTAGTGTTGTTATTCGTGATGAGCACCCTTTTTAGGTAAGAAGTCTCTCAAAGCAAATTCAAAGGTCCAACCTATACTCTCAGATTATCGATTTGAGTGGACATGGGTAACACAAAGAAAATAAATTATACAAAACATACATAAATTAAAAACATTAAAAAGTCGTTCTATGATATGATTTTTATGTATTTTGTAAAGGTAACGGAAAGACACTGGACAATTGTGATGGTTGTTGTTTCAAAGGATCTCCAAGAATTAAAATGATCTATGCCCAATAGTAGAGGTTTTGAAAACCTGGAATAGCCACTTTGACCTTGTATGGTGCCTATCACTTAAATTTGGGAATTTCCCTAATTGGCTAGATTATATCATCTATAATGGATACACCAATACAGAAAACAAAAATAAGAAATGAGAGGCCCAGAAATTTGCAAGTAGAAACAGAAATTATACAATTCAGTTCTTTTAATTTGTATGTTTTAAAATTTCTTTATCATAAAAGACACAAGATCTTTAAAAATGTTTTTAGTTACCTCAACGCGCCCACCACGGCTGTGGTGCAAAATGTAGTAGCCATCTGGGAAAACATTAATGCTTGTGCCACTGCCAAACACAGTCAGATTTTCAGATGTTGTGGCGTTGAATTCAACTGTGGCAAAAGCTGGGCATTCAATTTTCACGAACTTTAATGTCTGGGTGGTAATCCCTGGGGATGATTCTTCTGAAATTTTCAATAAGAGTTGAAACTTAAAATTAACAATACATTCTGAAAGGTTGTTTTCAGTAATATTCAATTTGAAAGAAAAAATTAATATTTAGATAAATTTGAACGCAGTATAAGAAGCTCAAAATGAGACTTTATGGTGTAAAAAAAAAGGACAGATATTCAAAAAATCTGAAAACAAATAAAATCTTGTATTTGATTTGAAAGATAAATCCATTTTAATGGGGAAATTATTCCTTTGCCAAAAAGTGAAACATAAATTCATATACTGCAATTACATGAAAAAAAAAAAATGAAATTCTTCAAAACCTAAAAAAGATTTATTTGTGATAGATTTCTTTCCCACAGCCAATTTCACATTAAATAGATTAAATATTTTAGATGAAAAATATTTTGAAATCACTTTTATATCATCCTTATCCCTGTTTTACACAGGGTAAAAAAAATGACAATGATTTATCATTATCAGTTCACGCAGAAATAATGATCAAAGCAAAAAAAATGAAGACTTAATTAAGTAAAGTTCCTTCAAGGCCCTTAAGGCCTATAGAGCCGAGCTTATCCCGGTTTCTATAGTGTGAAGCGGAACAAATGACAATAACCACCACCTGGCTAGGACGCCAGTCTGATTTTTTACTCCCAAGCTAGTGCTTGTACCCATTTGCACCTGGATAGAGTGGGGAAATGCATGTTAAGTGTCTTTTCCAAGTGACACAACGTCTGACCTGGTTTTGCTAGGATTCAAACTTGGAACCTCATAATCCCTAGTCCGGCAGCCTAACCACTCGGCCACAGACGCCACTTGAAGACTTAATTATATGTCATTATTCATTACCTTCATTTTCTTCTCCAGCCATAGTGGTTTCTCGATAATAAACCGTTATACGGGTTCCGTCAGCATGCTCAACGATAGTGGTGCCGTCTGGGTAGCTCACTGTAATCACGTGGTCATCCCTGGTTGCCATAGTCTAAAATATCAACACATGTGGCAAAAGATGGTAAAAAAAAGTCCGGCATTGTCCTCCAAATGCAAAGTAAAGTTTCAGGCTGAATCTTCATGCGTGTAAGCTCTAAATTGTTTCTTAAATGTTATATTTAATTGCTGATTCTAGCAAAGTAGGAAATACCATTTACCCTGACTGGAGATGGATGTATATGGAACCATTGTTGGACATTTAGAAAACTAAATTTGCAAAATCAATAATTAAAAGTGACTCAAAAACAGATATAAAGCTACAGGCTCAAAGTTATCAGGTTAAAAACCCAAACAAAAAACCCCAAATTTTATGATATTCCTGATGAATAAATTGTTGGGTTTTTCTTGTCTCCGGCAAAGTTTAGCATGACTCAAAATTGTCTATTGTGATGAATTTGCTTTGGATTTTCACTGCAATCTTTTTAATCACAATGTTATAAACAAATGAAGAATATTTTTGAATGAGTTCATAAAAAAACTTATTTGGATACCCTTCTTTAGCATACATTCCTATTGATATCAGTGATGATAAATCTAAATTTGTGATTTTTCACAATTGTATGGCTTTAAATAAGATACAAATAGATTAAAAGGGCTTTAATATTTCTCATTCAAGGATGGCCTCATGTGCCAAATTTTTGTCATTATTTATTTCACCTGCTGAGTATCTGGATCGGTTGCAATACAGATTGGAACAGACGCCAGTTCCCTGCAGTCGCCACCATCCTTCATCACTTGCATCCGTTCACCATTCGGATATGTGATGACCCAGTTTCCGTCTGTCTGGGCCAATTTCACATCTTCATCTTGATCCGTATCCCCTGCATTTCCTTTTCTGTTCCCAGCAGCCCCTTGTTGGCAGATCCCTTTCCTGTGGTTTGCAATAGAGGAAAATTCCACAACTTCATTTCAGTGGGAAATAAGTGGTGTCAATAGTATTAATTTCTTTTATGTGCACTGTTTATGATGAGCCTTTTCATGTAAGCACAACACATGATTTCTATATAACCATATTCTTTGCAACTTCATGTCGGGGGAATCGGTAGCTCAGAGGCAAGGTGTCAAGCTTCTCAACTGTTCGTGGGTTCATGATGGTTGAAAAACTATCTTGAGTTTTTTTGAGTAAAATCTACCCCTCTGGTCCAGGTAGGTGGATCGACATCTAGTCCCATCAGAGATGGACGATAAAAAATGGGTCCCTAGCTCAGATCACAACACTCTGTGCAAGTTGAATATCTCTTGGCTGTTTCCAGGTTGGTTTGGGAAAAATCAAAAATCCTATCAAAACCTAGAGATCACCTTAGTTGTGGATATAGGTAAAATCAAAATTAAATCAAATCAAAGTGACTTCAGGTAAGGGGAAGAACTATGTGTGTAGAGATAAATAAGCTTGAAAAACTGGCTGCATTCTACATTAATGATAGGGAAGATAAGAATTAATATGAAATAATAAATATGTTTGAATAACGATATATCTTAGTGTTGTCCTCATAACATGGGCAAAAAGGAAATCTCCACAAGGATGGAAATGGCCTGTGTGGCTTTTCACAAAATGACAAACATATGGAAATCACAGCTATTCTATACAAACAAAAACTGAAATTGTACAATTCAAAACATCAGATCTGTTTTTTTTATACGCTGCAGAAACAGGGAGGAACAATAAGAAAATCAAAAACAAACTGAGGGGGGGGTTGAAGGTCAATATCTCCGAAGGATAATGCATGTCCAATGAGAACATATGGCGTCAACCAAGGAACTTGCATTGTGGACAAAGATCAACAATATTGTTCAAGAAGTATGAAGACGTAGATAGAGATAGCTCGGACACATCCTTTGTATGGCAAAAATCAAGACATCCATTCACAGCTTTAAAATGGACACCACGAGGAAATAGAAAGAAAGGGAGACCATTTGGAACATGGAGAAACATTTCTTGAAGAAGAACAGGTGCAAATAAAAAAGTTATGGCACAAGATGAAGTGGCTAGCCAGGGACAAAAATTAATGGAAGCGATTCGTTGATGCCCTACTCTCATCTATGGAGCTATGAGATACATTGCAGATATGTACCTTTCTTTGATGGTGTATCTGCTCTAGCTGCATCAGGCCCAGGGCTCTTAACACTCCTGGCGGGAGAACTGCTCCGACTTGATGGGAATGTCCATTGGCCAGTGAACACACTCACTGTTCCATCAGCGCTCAAAACCTGGCAGATGGAACAGATGGGACATTCAGTTCCTGCATTAGTTTTGCTTATTTTTTCAAAGATAAATAAGAGTTGAGCATTTATTTGTTTTTTTCCTTTGAGTATACCATATACCGTATGTGGTGGTCTCAAGGTGAATTAAGAGGAAGTAGCAAGATGAAATACATGTAAAAGAGTGAAAGGAAAGAAGTATAACCTACCAGAAGCGCCCCCAACCACCCACAAGAGTTGAGCCACTTATGAAAAAGGTTTGAGATATGGTTGCTTTCGTTAATAAAAAAAAACCCAACCCACCCGAACTCAGCAAAACAAATATACGTGATGTTAAATAATAGTATACTAATGTTATACAAATGCGGTAACAATACACAAGGGTCTTTAAGAAATTTACTGTTTAGAATGCTTCAAAATGATGAAAGTTACTGAAAAGTGCTAGGAGATAAAGGGCTCTATTTGAAAAAAATATCATGAAAACTTTTGAAAACCTAAATAGACATTACCTCAACAGATCCATCCACCATATTTTTGACTACTGAGCCATCAGCAGTTATGACTCGCGACATTTCAGTTTGGACATATTTGCGTCTTGTTGATTCACATTCCTGCACACCTTTGGTTTTAAAGGGATAACTTTGTTTAATGGCCAACTGTCGATTTTCAGGAGATTGAGGAGTAACACCTGGAATCAATCGACAAAAAAATATATTTAAAACGTTTTAGCGGTTTATTTGCTCTAAAATTCTACCTTGAATATTGTTGTTATTGTTATATGTAAAGAATGATGACATTTCAATAAGTAATATTCTTAACTCCATATAAAAGACGTAAACAAAAAATATAAAGAATAACCCCATAATCATTCCCACAACGAATGCTTTACAACAGCATAATTTTGCTGGGAAAATATGCTTAAAAATAAAAAATAAAAAATTGAAAATAAAAGAATTCTTTTCATTACATTTCTTCCAGAAAACAAGCATGATGCCTCTTTAGTTCTGTCTTTGAATTTATCTGGGTCATATTCTAAGCATGCTAGTTCCATTCAGCCTGTTTCTAACTGAGTTACCTCTCCATCTTCACTATCATCATCATTAGAATCACTCTAAAAATCCATACAAATTTCTTCTAAGATTTAGCATGCTGACATAAAATTACAAGAAAATTCACTTTAAATGCAGAGCATTGTTGACTAAAGGGTCGAACAGAAAAATTTACTAAAAATAACAATGAATCATTTGGATAGGATAAGTTCGACTGGATTAGTTTTATAACATATTGGCCTGAGCTTTGACTATTCTCGTAGTCCATTGGAAATGGATGATACAAAAATGTTTGTAGACCGTCAGACTCCATGCATCCTTATTAGCCTTCATATTCTTACCCACAGAGCTCTGCAGGAAGTATTTCACACTTAAACCATCAGGACAAGTGACAAACAGCTCTTGAAATGTTTGTTTAGGTAGAGGTTTCTCCAAGTCTTTCTTTTCTTCCTCCACAACTTCATCATCACCCTGAAATAAATAAAGTACACAATTTAAAATCCAAGCAAGAAAATTTCTCTCAGGATTTTGATTCGATTTTACCTACATTCACAAATAAGGTGATCTCGGGGTTTCTGGTAGGATTTTAAATTTTGTCCGGACTGCCCTGTAAACAGCTGAGGGATTGTTATCATGCACAGAGTGTTGTCATCTGCACACGGGACCTCCTTGTTTTGTCTATTTCCAATGGGACTAGGTGTTGATCTAACTATCTGGACCAGGGGAGTAGATTTTGCTAAATAATACTTGAGAAAATTTGTCAACCGTTGGTGGACAAACCCACTATCTTTTGGTTGAGAGGCCGGCACCTTGCCTCTGGACTACTGAGTCCCCATTTCTCTCAGGAAAAAACTTAACACATTGACTGCCACCTTACTTGCATAGCTTTTACCCTTGAGCAAGAAGCCGATTTGACCAAATCAACAGAAATCCGTCAAACATCACCTTCTTAAGATCACTGAAGTAATTGTGTTTCAAAGCGTAAGCTTTCAACTTTCTATTATATCTACCAATGACAGGACTTGATCCTTTCCATATACTTTTAGTTCAAGCAAATGAATTAAAATTGTATATGACATGAATATTATATTGAATAATGTTGTTACAAAGTCATGTATGATTGAGGTGAGAAAATATAGTAGAAATTAACCGAGGGACAGTGCCAACTTATTATGAAAGTAAGGCTCAGTGAGGCAAGGTACATATAATGAAATAGTATTAAAGCCCCATAAGACAAGGTGTTACCCATGGCCGGATTTGGCCGGATTGAACAATGGGAAGCAGTTAGCGGGCGGCCGGATATGGCTGGGCTAAACACAGTGGGCTGCCTAGCGTGCAGCTGTTTTTGCCCGGGTTAAACCGTAATGAGTTAAAACTTGGTCGGTGGTGCATTCTATTCTCATGGCCCACACTGAGACCGCAGGTTCGATTCCATTGGTGCCCACAATTTTTCTCTCTCTATTCCTTTGTATTTGTCTCGTCTTTGTTCTCACAGGGCTTTGATATTAGTTTGTATCATTATTCATCTTTTCCTTACAGGTAACTTTTCAGGTTCCGGTGTCGGCTGTGTTTTCTTCCCAGCATCTTTTTTGCTCTTTGAGGGTGACACAGCCGCCTGTGGCAATGAGGAGAATCAGTCACCAGGGGAGGAATGTAGAGAGTTGGCTCATAGGGTTTCACTGTAAGGTACAAATTTGAATAGAAAATGTGGGAGCCTTTGAAAAAGAGCAAATAATTGTGTGAATTTGTCTGCGGCAAAAAAGGAGAGTATTATTCTAGATTGAAACTTTAACCTACATGTCATAGAGTGAAATTACTGATGAATAGTAAATACATGTAGTTTCCTCTACTTTGTAAAGTATTGTAAAATTATGCCTCTGAATTTTCTTCTTACATTCACGATAAGAGAGAGAAAAATGAACACATTTCTTTAAATTTAAAAGCTCAGATCAAATAAACCTGTTTTGAATTAATCCTGACCCTCAAACAGTAACAATATTTTGATTTGAAACTTTTCTTTGACCTATTAGAACAGATTAAAGTACCTGTATTTCTTTTGTTCTGTTTTTTGTTTTGTTTACTTATTTCTTCCATTTTACATTCTTGTTTGATTCATCACTTAAAATTATTAATGTACTGATCACAAGAAGGTTGAAATTGCCTGAACTCTCACACATCTTTTATGCAATAATAACACATCATCAAACTTTCTAAAACAGTGAAATTTTGTAAAAGAGATACAAGTTGTGAAATAATTTGTATATAAAGAATGAAAGAAATAAAACAAGAGAAACAGCAATTGCATTAGAAGAAGTGGAAGACTATTTGGATATAAAGCGTTTTGAAATATAACTCTTAGGAACAATTTAAGCACAAAATGATTTTCTGTATCAGAGCAAAGATGAATATTCACAAATTTGTTAATGGCATACTTTTGGAAAGCATGGAAAATACCGGTACTTACAATAAGATTCCCCGGTGGGACCGAATTGGCTGAGAGCTAAAATCATCCCATCTGACAGCTGGGCAGTGATGGAACCAAACTGACTCACTGCGGGTCGTTTGGCATTCATTTCAATTTCGTTTATTTTGCCACTCTCAGTCTCAGATGAACCTTCCTTCTTGCTTTCCTCTGGAAAAGAATTGTTACATGAAAAAAAAAGAAAAAAAAGACTTATTAAGGCGTCTGAGGATCTGAAAATTCAGTATATATAATTCTTTTCAATTCTTCATACTAAATGAAGGGGTCAGTTCAATAGTGTGCCTATGTCCACTTTCATGAAAAACGAGACAGAGAGACAATCTTAGGGAATAAAAGGAAATCATGCTTCCTGAAAAGTGTGAAAATGATATGATGAAAATATATCACGTTTACAGCTGTTTGAAACTTGGAATTCCCAAATCCGACAACGCTGAAGACCATAATTTTTTCATTTCTCTCTAAATGACGTAATAGTGACTTAGGCACACTATTGAAATGACCCCTTCAATTTAATGAGATTTTATTTGATGCTAGATATAACCTAAGAAAACCTCAATGCAGTTATTTGCTCTACAAGCAATCCAATGAGAGTTATACCACTTGAGACACAAAGCAAGTATTTAACATTTAAACCGTTTTACAGAAATTTATCAAAACAAATTGATTTGAACAAACAAGAACACACCAAAGTCGGGAAAGGAAAGCTAAGCCTGGTGTTTTTCCAAAGGATACAATTAACGTGAAAACATCCTGGCTGTGCTTACTTTCCAAACAGCGCTTTCATCAGGAAAAGCTCATAATGCTATTTAAGTGGTTGCAAAGCTTCTACTCATTGAGAATAATGATAAATAATGACATGAAATGATATTGAAGCCCTGTAGGAACAAAGACGAGACAAATATAAAGGAGTAGACAGAAAAAAAATCTTTGGGTACCTATAGAATCGAACCTGCAACCCCGCATTGGCATCCATCGCCTTGCTGTCAACTCTCATGGCAAGACAATGGGTGCTGATGAAACTGTTGCGATTCTTTTAGTACTCAAAAATTTGTGTGTGTCTATTTCCTTGTATTTGTCTCATCTTTGTTCCTATGGACTTCAATATCATCATCATTCATCACTTTTCACATCCCCCATTGCCTCAGTTTGTCTTTACTCATTGAGAATAGTGAGTTTCAAAACAAATGAAAGGGGTGAAAATTCTTCACTTATTTTCATTTACAATTCCTGTGATTATGACTAATGTTCCCTCTAAGTTGTGCATGGTAAACCAGGAAAAAAGTGCGCACAATTGAAAAATGACTGCGCACAAAATATATATTTTTTTCTTGTTTAATATTCAATCGACTTTTCTGTTTTTTTGTCAAATTTTTCTGTCACACACTAGAAAAAATTAGAGGGAACATTGGCAGCAGGTAAACCACTGAAATGAATACGTTACCTTTCTCCGATTTTTCTGTTTCAGATTTTTCACACTTCAGCTTTCCTCCATAGCTTTCCTCCATAGCTCAGCTCTGCATAATCTTCAGGTAAACCCATGTCGTCTCTTGGATTTAGAATATGCACAGAAAAGATGTGAGAATCTTTGTTGACGGTAGATCGAATTGTTGTGGTGCCTGTGGATAATACATTGTGACAATAACAATAATAATAATAATAATAATAATAATAATAATAATAATAATAATAATAATAATAATAATAATAATAAATTGACTACTACCACTACTACTACTACTATTACTATTACTACTACTACTACTACTACTACTACTACTACTACTATTACTACTACTACTACTACTACTCTACTACTACTACTAGTACCACTACTACTACTACTACTACTACTACTACTACTACTACTACTACTACTATTGCTGCTGCTGCTGCTACTGCTACTGATGTTCATGATAATGATAATGATAATGATAATGATAACGATAATAATAATAATAATAATAATAATAATAATAATAATAATAATAATAATAATAATAATAATAATAATAATAATAATCTATTATAAAAAAATTGTCAGGGGAGCCTTAGTGTGTCTATATCCAATGCTTACTTTTACTAAAGACTACAGATCTAGGTAGGGGTTTAAAAATTGCTATTATATATTCCATAGTTGCAAAAGTCATAGTGCAGTGTATGCAACCCATCCTGTTTAAAATTTCAATTCCGTTTGTGAGCAATGTAACTGTTAATAATTCCAAAATTTACAATAATAAAAATTGTGAAATCTAAAAATGACTTAAATTTAATAATAATCGACAAAATGTCCCAGTTTCAATCCATAATTCTAGATCTAATCTAGATTCTAATAGCAGAATACAGTATAAATATTTGATTGAAACAGCATTGAACAAAATATCTCTAATCTAGAGCTAATATCATAGTGAATAAGACAGGAAAAGCAAAGCAAAAGATCTACTTTAGCAGTCACTTTGATTATCATGACTTGATTCACTCTACCCAATGGTGTTCTTAGGAATTGGACCGAATTCGGATCCAGTAGACGAGATGCTTTTTGAAATTTTTAATTAAAATTTTTTTTCCTCCATCATTATCATTCTTTTGATTTCTCATAATCAGCTGGACTTGGAGTTGTTCAAAATTTTTGTAGGAAGAAATGGAATCCAATAAAAGTATATCGTGTTTTTGATTGTTCAACCCAGAGGTGCAGACAAATGATTATACAAAACATTATTTGAAAACTAGAGGATATTAATAATAATAATAATAATAATAATAATAATAATAATAATAATAATAATAAAGCTAATAATAATAATAATAATAATAATACTAATAATGATAATAATATTTCAATACAAGTCTGTTCTGTCTTCTCTAGCGGAGTTGTAACCCAAATGATTATTATCACTTTTACAACTTCTTACACCACTGTGACTCCAATGATGTTCTTATTCATTTTGTACTGCTGGGAGAAGAGGATCAATTCTTACCTTGAGCAAATTCTGTCCTGTTTGTCTTAATCTGTCCTCCATCTGACATTAGAACAATGTTGTGGTGATGCCCGACATTGAATCAGCTGGTTGCCTGTACTGTAACCAGAAATAGATCAAAGGGAAGAAATACATTAAAAAAATAGGGTTAACAACATTCCAGATTGATCAATACAGAGTTATAAAAATAGATTACAAAAGCTATCATTACAACCAAACTCAGAGGACTTGGCTTTAGCAGACATTGTTTACTGACACTAGTCAAAACAACAGACACAATGCTTTAAAACTCTCATTGTGAAATAAAATCACACAGTGTTAGGTAAAAGGACGTTTCATTACAACTACTGGCTTACATTGACACTAGTAACCCAAATGATTATAATATGTTTTCATTACAACTACTGCCTTTCACTGACAATAGTAACCCAAATGATTATAATATGTTTTCATTACAACTACTGTCTTGTACTGACACTAGTAACCCAAATGATTATAATATGTTTTCATTACAATTACAGCCTTGCACTGACACTAGTAACCCAAATGATTATAATATGTTTTCATTACAACTACTGCCTTGCACTGACACTAGTAACCCAAATGATTATAATATGTTTTCATTACAACTACTGACTTGCACTGACACTAGTAACCCCAATGATTATAATATGTTTTCATTACAACTACTGCCTTGTACTGACATTAGTAACCCCAATGATTATAATATGTTTTCATTACAACTACTGGCTTGTACTGACATTAGTAACCCCAATGATTATAATATGTTTTCATTACAACTACTGGCTTGCACTGACATTAGTAACCCAAATGATTATAATATGTTTTCATTACAACTACTGCCTTGCACTAACACTAGTAACCCCAATGATTATAATATGTTTTCATTACAACTACTGGCTTGCACTGACACTAGTAACCCCAATGATTATAATATGTTTTCATTACAACTACTGGCTTGCACTGACACTAGTAACCCAAATGATTATAATATGTTTTCATTACAACTACTGCCTTGTACTGACACTAGTAACCCCAATGATTATATAATATGATGTGTAAGTAAGGTGTCTCTCAAAATCAAGAACATTTCCAACAAAGAGTAAGAAAAC
>JAXRKP010000352.1:130000-132500 GCA_037039925.1 Doris montereyensis | reverse complement strand
AAATATTAAACATAAAGTTGGATTTATAGCCTGTATCCCCACACACTGCCGGCTCACCAACTGCACATCATTTATCTCCCAGCAGGTGATTTCATTCAAAGTTTTCTACTTTATAGGGAGCATACAAGTCAGCAGCCCATTAGGCGCTATATACTTACATACTGACTAGATCTTTTCTACCTATAGCTGGGTGCTCATTCACACCTGAGTCGAGTGAGGAAAGCAGAGTGAAGTACCTTTACTAAAAGTACAACATTGTGAAATATCTAAAATATTTGTCAACATAAAAACTGTAAAACAAGATTTTAAAGGGAGCAACAATAAAAATCACAACAAAACAAGACAAAGCATACAAAAAGAATACATAAAGGAGAAAACAAAATCACTAAAACTACAATAAAGATGTAACCTTTTACGAAAATACTTTTCTTATACTATTTTGGAGAGTAGCAAAACATCATTGTCTCTCATGCTTCTAAGGTTTCGTGGTCAAGTTATGAACTATGAGGCCATGATTAATCTGGAGAAGGCTAGTGAAGGATGACTTGAAGAGAGGTGGGGTCTTTTGTTGAAGGACTTGACAAGAAATGCCCAAGATAGGAACAAGTGGAAGTCTGTTGTTTGTGGCCTATACCCTGGTATACGGCAATGGTGATGCTACAGACTATGATAGGAGATCCCGCTGTATTCATATTATAGCATTGAATCCAGCAGCATAAACAAAAAATGAGTGCAATGCAGTAGGACTTGCTCTTGTATTCAACATGCTTTCTGATGAACATGGATGATGTAACTAAGCATCCTTAGGTTTTTTTTTTTCAGGAAAAAAAAAAACATTCTCCAGAGTGCCTGTATTGCTTTTATAATTGAAAAAAACATACATAATACAATTCTCAATCCAGGTCTTATAAATCAAAGGTAATAAGCAACTGATATTGAGAAAAAGATATAGCTCACAGAGCTTTCAGAATGTTTATGAATCCCAAATTAATAATGAGTAATATATTTATAATATGACAAGGCTAGAGCACTATTATCCTCTTTGGTTTCACCCTAATTCTTGCATAAAATCTCACCTGTGACAAAATGTGAGGTGTGAAATGCTCGGCAAAGCACCACTGGTCCAGATTCCTTTTCTGTGCATCAACAACCTCCATTAAAGACTCACGAATAATTGTTGGATCTTCCTTGTTTTTATAATCTTCATTGGTGTCATCAGCTGCAACCTGAACATCCCAGTGCACTGAGAATGAAATTGTTAAAAATTTTAATTTCATCATCATAAGATACAGTCAAATCTATAATAGAGAATCCTACAGTACAAAATAGTGATAGACAAAACACAAATAGACAAATAACCATAACGTTAGTCAGTAATGACTAAAAGAAGCCGAATGCTGTTATAAAATTACACAGCCAACATTTTACTGCTTATAATAACACAGATATTATGCCTCATTATTTTACTTTATTATTACTGTACATAAATACTTGAAAGACCAAAAAAAAAAAAAAGACTAATTTCAGCCTCATCTCCTTCCATGGTGAGCTTTCAGGAGCAAGAACTACAATAATAAAAAAAATATGAGTGAACTCTCATGTCATATATCTATGTGATGCAAAAATGTCACACACCAGAATTACTTCTTGATCTTCTGGGGGAAGTTGTGCACGTCATTGAAGGTTGGCAGGATATCATTAAAATTCCCGTTTTGCACTATCAACACTTCCTTCCCTTGACGTTTTCTCGCTCTCCGGAGTTCCACCATGTCAGGTGTGCATGCACCTTTACGAGAAAACAAAAATTCGAACAGGTTAGCCTCTGTGGACTGTGAATCACTGGAAAAAATATCTCTTTGATACGTTACAAATATGTAATAACATTAAGTTTCCTAAAATACTATTATTTGTTTCATTGAAATATACCCCGGCCATCATTGTGATGATCTCAGAATTAATTAAGAAGAAACAGCAAGATGAAAGATAAGCGAAAGAAGGAAAGGAAAGAAGTAGGACCTGTCAGTGGCACCCGCCTCTAAAATACTATTACATGTGTGTTTAAAGACAAAATCACTAAGAGTTTTCTGATACATTCTGTTACATTCACTGGGGAAGAAATTCACATAAGAAATCGTAGCTTTCTATATAAGACACAGAGTAGAGAGGATTGAGAAATAACTCAAAATACCAAAAGTTTGTTACATTTTGAAATTTGAAACTTAAATAATAATTCATAAGAGTTCTATTTCTGTAAGGAAACTTATTTCACAAAGACTTATACAATTTCAAAAACGAAAGAAACCTTGAGAAAGTAATAAGAAAATGTAGAACAGCTGTCTCAACGTTGGTCTTTGAAAACAAAAAGATGTAGAGTGGATACAAATTGATAAAAGCAATTCAAGCAACAGGGAATGCATTTTTACCAGGGCCCAGTGTTAATTGTAGTTCCAAGATAACATTTGAAGCTGATAATAATGAGTTAAAAAGACATAAATGTGTT
>JAXRKP010000352.1:92500-125000 GCA_037039925.1 Doris montereyensis | reverse complement strand
GCACTGGAAACGTCTTTTGACACAATACACGCATGAAACTTTTGATCTAAATATCTATGCATACAAAGTAATTATAAAGACATACCAGATCTCTCATCTGATGGTGTAGACATGACCGGGAGATCAATTCCCTAACCCTTTCTCAACGACAGGAATCATCATCTTGTAAAACGGGTATGGATCGTCCCATGGAATAGCCAACTGACGTAAGCCCTCCTGCTCTTTGTCCAGTATAAATCCATTTGGGTCGGTGGAAGCCAGATCCACGCACTCAAACACAAACTGTTTAAAAGATCTATCCAATTCTGAAGGAAATGGAAACATGTGGTGATCACAAAATTTGATAAATATTTGAGGTGAGACATTCACTATTTTCATTCAAAGCTTAAGGTCTCAATGAAAATTGAATTACATAGGTCTACTTTTGTTAGAAACTTTTCAGCTTTCATCGTGCATGGAACCAACAATATTTCTAATACAGGGTAGCTATATTCGATAAGACCATTTGAAGATTGAAGGAAGTAGAAATCAGCCTTACAAGTCAGAGGTGTCTGGTATTAGCCTAGCCATCTAAAGATGCGAGACGTTGTCAATAAAAGTCTTAAGAAAAAGGTAAATACATGTAAATGTTATTTATAGTGTTATACATTTTAAAGAGTATAATTCTATCACTAAGCAGACAACAAAAGTGAACTAAGTATATTTGGTTCATCTCAAGACATCCAGATATAATAGCAATTAGTTACACATCACTTTAGAGTTCATGTATTTAAATCCTTACAGAATCCACCCTTCACACACCTGATGAAGACAAACCATCGCTGGCACAGTAATGCATGAGCTCTTGTAACCTTGCAGCTCTCTGTCTCGCCTCAGCTGATGAGGGTCTGTTAAGTTGGCAAAGCTGAGCAAACGGCAGGAGGCTCAACATATTTTTCTCCACGCCTTTGCAAAAAACAGAAATTTACATGTTGTAGCAGTGTCAGGAAAAGCAACATCAACTTTACTACAGATGTAACATATCTACAAAAAAACATGCAACTTTGATCAGAAGAACAAAAAATTAATCAAAACATACATCCCTGTTAATATTTAATATTTTTGGGGTAAGGAAGGATCATGAAACCCCCCCCCCCCCAGATTTAGATGAAAATCAACAAGTCATTGTTATAAGTGATCCAATATCAATTTAAACCTACTTGATGGATCAAATCCATAATTTGCTTTCAGGTGCTGTGTTCTGTTGCTGATGTCATCATGAATATTGATTAACTCTGGTGGGCTTGGCAAGTCCGGGAGAGAAGCTGGAAGATCAAGAACTTCAGAGAGTACCTAGAGAGAATCATAAAAATTGTATTAATACGTAAGATGTGACGGAAGTGGTGACAATCAACATACAAACATAAATTATGCAATGTAATGTAACAAGAAATATAAAGTAACATTCTAATCATTGCTGAAAATGCCAAACTTAAAGGAATTATTATGAAATAGGAAATCAGCAATATTCTTACCATTTCAAGATATTTTGCTCTCTGAAGATATCGTTGACACAGCTAGGCTATGGTGTTTTCTTTTCCAAATATTTTTTGATCCCATTTCCTCTTATACAGAAACTTTCTAGTTGTAAAATTGAGAACTTCTCATACAAGCTCAAAATACTTCCCAGACAAATTCCAAATGTTTTGAAATTTACAGTACCAGGAGCAGATACCACTACATAGCATTGGGCCGAAGGACAAATTTTGTCCGGGCGCTGCAAGATCAGTAACAACAACAGTATCAGGATATTTGTTTCTTCTTTCTTTCTTTCTTTCTTTCTTTATCAGTTCCCATTCTACCTTTCGGTGTATGGGTTCAGATGCCCAAGATGATCTTTCTCCAGGATGCCCTGTCCTGGTATTTTCTGTTTCCTTCCAAAAAAGTTAAATTTCTATGCTTCAATGCCTATTTTATATCTTCTTCCCCACTTTCTTCGAGGTCTGCCTTTGGTCTTTTACCTTGGGCTTTAGTACTGTATACTAGGATTTAGCTATTCCATTGTCATTCATTCTGTTTACATTCCCAAACCATCTCAATTGATTTCTTTCTATCTTAATTTTTATGCCATCTGCTTTGGTTTGATCTCTTATTGTTGTGTTTCTAATTTTGTCTCTTTTAATTTTCCCTACCACTCTTCTTAGATATTTTATTTCAGCTGCCTGTACTCTACTGTATTCTCTACTGTCTAAAGCCCAAGTTTCGCTGCCATAGAGGAGAGTAGGACAATAAAGTGTATTGTATACTGCCATTTTGGTTTTTGTTGACCATTCTTGCTTACCTACAAATGCGTTTCCTAGATGGTTATATATTGCACTTGCCTTTTGATTCTCTGGTTGATTTCTTCTCTTAGTTTTCCTCTGACTTAATCATTACTCCTAGGTAATTGTAGTTTTAAACTTGTTCTAAATACTCCTGCCCAATTTAAGATTTTGTGTTATAGCTTCCTAGTTACTAGCATTGTTTTGGTTTTCTTTGCATTTACTCTCATTCCTTTTTATTTAGTTCATTGTTCATAATGTTGATATTCGACTAAAGGTCCCTTTCTGATTTTCCAAACAGAACTAAATCATCAGCAAATGAAAGCATTAATACATTTACTGGTTTGAGTTCCCACACACCTACATTCATTTTCTTTATTTTTGAGGATGCCTTTGCGACTGAATCCATAAATGTAATAAACAAAAGAGGACTTAGGATACAACCCTGTCTTACTCCTATATCTACATCAAATTCTTCTGATACATTTCCGGTTACTCACTGCACATGTTGGTTTATTGTAAAAACTTTTAATGGCTTCTATTAAATTTTGCTCTACATTGTGTTCTTTTAAGGAATGCCATAGTTCGTCCCTCCTCACATAATACAGTTTCAAATGCCTTTTCTAAGTCAATAAAACACAGGTGCAAGTCAATGTTTCTCTCAAGAATTTTTCTATTATTTGTCTAATTGTAAATATGTGGTCTTGTACACTTCTTCCTGGTCTAAATCCACTGTGATGCTCTTCAATCTGATCCTCTACTCTTTTCCTTATTCTCATTTCCAGTATCCTGGCATATACTTTTCCTGGAACACTAAGTAGTGATATCTCTCTATAGTTTGAGCATTTTCTTATAATATTTAATCATTTATGACAAAGTACAAAGAAAAAACATCAAAATGAATACAAAATCTAAACGCATAACACAAACCTGATGTTCCTTCTCTGTAAGGCCAAGTTTATATGCGATGGAACTGAGGTAGGAAGCCAAATGAAAATTTAATCCGTCCGATCTGCTTGGTGGAGCTTGTTCACTAGGTGGCTCCTTGCCCTCTTCAGTGGCAGTAATCTGGAAAAAACAATTTTTTGTTGACAAGTTGAACAAATCCTACAGGACTAATTTTTATGTAAGGTTTTACACGTGTGTAAAAAGAAATCTTAGTTTTTTTTAATAAAAGTTCCTTCAAAGCTGTTATGATCAATAGAGCCGAAATTTATCCCGGTTTCTATGACGTGAACTAGGACAGGTGATAATACATGTACATTGCCTCTTGATCAGGACGCTAGTCTGTTGCAGATGTTACTTTGTATTTACATTTACACCCAGAGCGAGTAGGGAAATGCAAGATGTGTGTGTGTCTTTCCCAAAGACAAACAGTAAGATTAAAGGGCATGTTGAAAGTAATGAATAATGACATGAAATAATATTAAAGCTCAATACGAACAAAGACAAGACAAATGAAAAAGAAAGTACAGAAAAAAAAAAAGATCTTTTTTCTGTTTTTTTTCAAAAAATTTTCATGAATGCCAGATACGTGACTCCAGAACAGAAAAATAGTGACAGAAGATCCTAAAATAAATGGAGCGTGTAAATGACTGGTACATAAAGTCACATCTAATGGACATACAGAGAATTTGTAAATTTTCTGTAAAAATCTGTTCTCAGCAGCTTATTTTTGCTTTTAAGAAAAACAGTCCAATAAAGAGATAAAATTCAACTCACCTGCTCTAACATGACATGCATAACTAAAGGTACGCTGATACTTTCATGCGGTACTGTGTTCATGAGATCGTTGTAGTAACGCATATCCACTGGCGGGGTGGTGTCTTCTCAGTTGCAGATGCAGTAGTAGCACCCAGGTCTTGTGGTGCAGCTGCTTGAGCATCGCCTTTGGGGGCCCCAGGCGTTGGTGGAGGAACAGGAGATGCATCTAGATCAATGCAAAATAACCCCCCAAAACAAACCCAAAACGTTTGTAAGAAGTAAGTAACACAGGTGAAGAAAAAGTAAGCAATTAAGTTTTTGAATAAGTACGCAAAATTCCTTCAAGACCTTGAGACTTATAAAACTGAAATGAGGCCCACTTATAGCATTGGCAGTGTTACAATAGAAAAGGTGCTGTAAAATTATCTACTGTCCCAAGTTCGAGTTCCAAACTGTGACTGAAATAATGTGTGGAATGAGGAGAAATGTGTGTTAATTGAAATGTTTGTTTATTGCTGTTGCGTGTGCTTTTTATTGTGATGCTCCAATGGATTTGTAAATTGTTAATTTTTTGAATCTAAGTTATGTAAATGTAAAAAATTTTGGGGAAAATTATTCGGTTTGTTTAAAATTATATGGGCTAGCAATGAAATTGACATATTCTTTAAACCCTTAAATAAGGAGTAAGACATATTTAATTTATCTCAGCTGTTTTTAAATTTTTCAGTATTTTATTAAAAAATAACTATTGATTTTTATTTTGATTGAAAATCAAAATAAACCAGTGAAAATCTCTAGTTCCCATGGCTGTGTACTAAATTGCAACACTTTGATGGATTGGCATCTTGTAAATTGTTTTGATTTTTATTAAATAACTATGATTTTTGTAATATTTTGATTTTAAAGGTGCACAAAAGATATGAAAATCAATCGTTTATTTTCAGGCTTTATAAAAAATCAACTGATGTATTATTCTACTAAACGCTGTTATTCGAGCACCTTTGATGGATGTCAGGCACTCTATAAATGTCTTTATCATTATTATTATTATTATTATTATTATTATTATCATCATTATTATTATTATTATTATCATCATTATTATTATTATTATTATTATTATTATTATTATTATTATTATTATTATTATTATTATATTATTATTATTATTCTCAAGTGTCTTTCCCAAGGATGTAGAATTTGAATCAAGCCAATGACCTCACAGATTCATGTTCAACTGTAACTCTCTTGATCACTGACATTACTATTTTCTAATAATAGCATTTACATAGCACATATATCCACAGTGGTGCTTAATGTGCTACTGACACTATTTAAGTTGTTACATTTGAGCATGAACACTTGGTGTTCATTAAGTAGCCATTATGGCTAAATTTGTAAATGACGAGAGCTGCAAATTGAAAGTTTTGAGATGAGACCCCAATGACACTGCTGACATTATTTTAGTTGTTACATTTGAACATTTGGTGTTGATGAAATAACCATTATGGCTGAATTTGTAAATGATGAGAGCTGCAAATTGAAAGTTTTGAGTGTACTGATTTGAGAGCAAGAGTAGGAATGTTATTGTTTGAACCTTCAGAAAAGGTACTTAAGAAGGACTTTCTCAATTTAATCTGGTGGGCATGAACAAATGGCTATAATAAGCGGATAAAGATATTGTCACATATAGAAACACATCTGTTCATTTGTATGTTAAATAAATGTTCATTCATAAGATCATTTTCCACTTACCCACTACTTCCTCATGTCCATACACTGGAACTTGGACCAATTTGAGGTTTTCCAAGTAAGTCTTATAAAGACGCCTCGCATCAAGTAGGTCATAGATCATCACAGCAATGTCTTCATACAATGATGTGCTGTACTGAGTCTATTACAAACACAGATTTCAAAAAGAAAAAAACGTAAACAAAACTGACAACGATTTTCTTACGACAAAACAAAATTTTGTAGTTGTATAAATATATAAACATGTCACCCATATCAACTTACAAAAATTCTTTTAAACCTTTAAATAGATTACTTTTTCCTCAAGATGAAAGACGTGATCAGTACCTTTTGTTCAGCATCATTTGGGTCAACAGGAACCATGAGTGACTTCACTTCATACTCAAGACGTGCAATATCATGGAGTCGAGATGTATCTGGAAGCCGCTGCAAAAGTGGCAGAAGATCTTTCCAAAATGTCTTTAAGTCTTCCTTGAGCTCTGCTTCTTTAATTTCTTCCTCAGACGGCTCAAGGATAGCTGGGTAGAAATACATAATGATATTTAACAAAGATATAAATTGTTGCTTCCCCTTTTTTTGTCTTTCCTCTTGACATCACACTTTGTGATGCCAGCATAAGTTTGTAGATATCATTTCGTTTCTTGTCTGCCAAAGGTTTATACCCGAAAAGTCACATGATTGTTCTGTCTTCTTTGGTGGAGTTGTCACCTATTGTTGATTATCATTTTTGACTTTACTCAATTGTTGCTCTTTTGTGTTTTATACAGGCCTTTTTTGATGTTCTTCATATGTCTGTGTGGCATCAGTAGCTGACTGATTAGACTGCCAGTGTCGAATCCTAGCAAAGCTAGATCCAAGATAGTGTTCCTTGGAAAAGACACTCAACACACGTTTCCTTCTCAAACTAGGTGCAAATAGGTACAAGCACTAGTTTGGGAGTAAAAACGCGTCAGACTGGCATCTGTCCAGGAGGTGATTATTATCATCTGTTCCCCTTCACGCTATTGAAACCGTCTCTGTGGGCTGTAACAGCCTTGAAGGAACGAACTTTACTTTTATATGTCTGAACTGTAATGTCAATATGATATACAAAGAACATTTTGTTGTTCATGAATACACTCACTGTTGCTCCTTTCAAGTTTATGTACCGGTATTTATGGACATTGACCTTTGGAGTACCAAAAGACTCTTTTCTTTCAAGATTACGCGTCTAAATCTCAAATCATGATAATCATTGTATTAGGAAATGATAACAGAAATTCATCACTTAAAAACATGGTTTTGCAAGACACAGAAATATACAATCTTAATGTCATTGAAACTCTAAAATGGCCAGCAAAGATGATTTTACAATAGACGACCTTTAGAAAGCTGAGGGAAGGAGATGAGAACATTTTCTAGGTGGTGGTGGCAGAAGCAGTAGCAGCATCAAAAATAATCGCATTAGCAGGGTCAACAGAGTAAAAATTTACAAAATAAATAAATAAGAAAATAAATAAAACAATAAAAAAATAAATAAAATAAAAAAAGAAGAAAGATGGAATTAGGTCATACAGCTCGATTTATATAAAAAAGTTTGATATGAAAGGAGTCGTTAAAATTCACTAGCCCTTCGTTAGGTGTGTGTTTGGCCTTGTTTCTTACATCTTTACACTTTGGGGGATTTTTTTAAAGAACACTGAATTTTAACAAGTGACAGAGAAAAAAAAACAACAAAAAACATATAACAGCTTCTATTTTAGAAAAATGGTACCATTATCTTTGCTCTCATTTTCAGGGGCTGGTTTCTTCTTGAGAGGTGCATAGTCTTGAGATGAGATCCCAATGACACTGCTGACATTAACGCCGATCTCCTCCAGGTATTGGAAGACTCTTGGATCACGGAATCCACTGACAATAATGTAATGTTTAGCTCCATCATCGGGCTCATCATCTATTTGGAGTGAGAAAGTAAGTATGAAAAGGCTTCATTCTTTAGTAAATAGAAAAGGCCATTCTTCTGCTCTGAAAAGAAATAATTGAAACAATCTTTTTCTTTACTCTGTCAAAAGCATAGTATAAGTCAAGATTTAATTAAAAAAATATTTTTGTTACAAGGTCATGCATATCTCTACGGTCACTTTATCATGTGGATGATAAGACAAAAGGTCCTGTCAAAGTCTGTCAATCATAATTTTGTTTTTAACAAATAATAGCTTACTGGACATCCATTTAAATCAGTGTATTATGTTCTGTAATAAGAGTGGTACAATTTAGTATGGTACCAAAATGTAGGTGAAATATCTTCTTCTTCTTCTTATCCTTGTGGCCAACACAGTGGATCGACATTGAACACGATCAGATGCCAATTTTGTCCTTTGCCCCCAGGTCCATTTCTGGGTCTTCATCTCTTTTTCGATGCTTCTCCTCCAGGATTCTAGCAAGCGACCTCTCTTCCTTGTTCCCTGAGGGGTCCATCAGAGGGCTATTTTAGGGATGGCATCAGCATTCATCCAAAGGATGTGACCAGTCCACTTCTATCTTCTCCTCCTCACAATCTGGGATATTGACTCCATTGATGTTCTTTCTTGAAGGTCGTTTGATATCGTGTTTAGCCAAAATATTTTGAGGATCTTTTGGAGACATTTGTCTTGAAAGGTGTCCAGTTTTCTGCAGATGTTATTTGTTGTTTTCCAAGATTCAGCACCATAAAGAAGGACAGCTAGAATATAAGATTTGTAGAATCTGAGTTTTGTTTTAAATGAGATTTTTCTTGAATTCCAAATATTTTTCAGTGATCCAAATGCTTTTCTTGCTTTTGTTAACCTTTCTTTGATCTCATCTTCAAAATTTCAATTTTTAGTAATTTTACTTCGAGATATGTGAAAGCTTGTGTATCCTTAATCTCCATGTTTCCAAGTTTCACCCGGTTGTTTTGATTTGTTGTTCATGCTCATCATTTTTGTTTTTTCCAATATTTATTTGTAGCCCCAGTTTTTGTGCATTGTTATCAACTCGCTGCGTTTTGGTTTGAATATTTGTGCTGTTCTGTGACAGGAGTACAACATCATCAGCACAAATCAAGGTCCTCTAATATTTCAGTGAATGTCCACCTTAGTCCTGTTTTCTTATTTTCAACAGATTCCTTCATAATCCAATCGATAGCAAGGCAGAATAAAAAAGGTGATAGAATGCAGCCTTGTTTCACACCTGTATGGATGTTCACGCTCTCCGTCAATTTATTTCCACAGATTACTTTAGCATGGAAATCCCTGTAAAGCAGTTTGATTATGCTAACTACTATGGAGGGAATGCCATAGTGTCGTAGGATGTTCCATAATGCAGGTCTGTGTACACTATCAAAAGTATTTTCAAAATCTATAAAATTTGAGTACAGGGGAGCAATCCATTCTTGGCATTGTTCAAAAATTTGTCTAAGAGTAAATATACGGTTTGAGCAAGAATGGCCTTTCCTAAATCCTGCTTGTTGCTTTCTAAGTTTTGGTTTGACTGTATGGTTTATACGGTTTAGTAATATTTTGTTGAAAATTTTGCTAATAGAAAGTAGCATGATTCCCCTCCAATTATCACATTTAGAAATATTTCCCTTTTTGGTAGTTTGACGATGAGTCGAACACTCCACTCATTTGGTAGCTCTTCTTTTCCCCAAATTTCTTGAAATATGCTTTGTAATATTTTAGGGGTCATTTCTTTTTCTATCTTAATCATTTCCGCTGTCACCTGATCTTCACCTGCTGCTTTCTCTGTTTTGAGACTCTATTGACTTTTTTATTTCATCTAAAGTTGGGGGTAGCGTGTTGATGTCCAAGTCATTTTCTGCAGGTTTAATGACCGTGCGGAGCCTTGGCGTTTCTCTGTTTAAGACACATCCGAAGTGCGCTTTCCATCTGTTCATTTGGTCTGCTTCGCTCGAGAGTAAATTTCCTTGTGTGTCCTTGATCGATGTGTCATTGTTCCTATACCCTTTGGAAAGTTTGTTAGCTATCTGGTATAGAGTCTTCATATCTTGTCTTTGGCTTGCTTTTTCTGCTCTTTTTTACTTTTTGTCTGGCATCGTATATTCATTATGGATTTGTTCTTTAATTCTTTCTGATTTGGTGATCAGTAGTCGGCCCTTTGTTTTTTTATCTTTCTTCGATCACTTTCCATGATTGAGCTGATATCCACCTTTCTTTCTTTCTTTTGCTAGGTCCCAGTAATTCCTGGCTCAGGTCTAGCAGTTCCTGGTTGAATTTTGTCAAGGACAGTTCTTGCTCATTCAACAGGGCCTGGTATCGATTTGGCAACTCTATTTTGAATTTTTTAGCAATTTCTTTGTTTTGCAGCTTTCCAAATTCAAATTTCCCTTTCCTGATGTCACTTTTCTCTGTCTTTCTTAATTTTATACAGATTTTAGGTGAAATATCTAAATAAACATAATACCATAAGTAAAGGCGGGTTACATATTACTGCAAAAATAACGTTGATCCACATGGAGGAAATGATATACATTGTGTTACCTTTATGATTTATAAACCTTTATAATTACCTATATTTTCAGGAAATTAGAAAACAATAAAAATTCCTTTTCAAATTTTATTCCTTTTATCATCTAGAATGTTTCTTAATGATTTGAATTTAAAATTGACTTAAAATACTTTTCTGTTTCCTTACATGAACTAAACGACGCTATTCCTTTCTTCTTACCAATAAATTTACTGTCATTTTCATCCTCGCCACGTTTCTTCAGTTTGCTTCCTTCCTTTGCTTGCTGTGGCTCAGGAGTTTTTTTACCTCCCTTTTTAGGAGATTTTGCTCTGTCTTTGCCACCTTTCTCTTGATCTTTAGCTTTCTTTTTTCTCAGCAAGTGCCTGAGATGAAAGCGATGGAAAGAAAATTAATATAAATAAATATTGAATTCCTAAGGGAGAAAAATTGAATGGGAAATAGACATTTGATAAATTTTTTGATCCTGTCTCAACCGATTTCAGAAGAATCATGCAAGCTGATAGCTAGACATAATATTTCTCTAGGGAGAAGAACTACACATGTTACAGACAAAACTGTTAAATATTGACAAACGTTGAAAAATAGAATGGAGAAGGATTGAGAATACAGAGAAACAGAAAATGAAGGAAATATTAAAGAGACAGAGAAGAGATATATTCTTTTCTTTTAATGAGAGAGGATTACTAAAGAATATCACAGCATTCGTTTAAGTATTAGCTCCAAATTTCATCCTTGTTGAATTGATTAAGAATTTATTGAAAGTAATGCATGAAAAGTTTCAAAGTTTATCAATTGTTCTCTGTTCAAAAGTTTTTTCACACTTGTTTTTTCAAAAAGCATATGTGAAAATTTGGGATTCCATAAAATGATAATGAGAACTAGATAAAGTTATATTACTCATTTAAAATCTCTGTACTATCTTTTAAATGAGTGTTTCCAGGAAAAAAAGTCAAATGCATGAAGCTTAAAAGTTAAATAAATATTTAAGTAAATAAATAAATATATGAATAAATATTTTGATAAATGATTGAATGAATAAAATGAATAAATAAATAAATTGATAAGTTAGTAAATCAATAAATGAATACATAACGTACATGATTAAATAAATGAATACAAAGTTGATAGATAAAAATATTTCTTAACAAAATTATAAGAGACATATATGTCTAATAGACTAAAATGAATACTTCCATTTATCTTTTTTGAAGTCAGTATAATTTGTTTACTATCCCTAAAAGCATATATTCTGGTTTTATATGATTTCTCAAATCAGATTGAACTTGAGATTTGCAACTAAAGATTATATTCAGTCTTTTTTATTGTAGAAACATTGTTGAGTTAAGTCAAGAAAATTCATGATAAGAGGAAGTAATCCTATAGTGCTAAATATCTTTTTCCCAAGTTTCTTTGTTTTAAAATTATGAACAATTATTTTAATGTCTGTCAAAGTGTTCTGACTTAAAGAAAGGAAAAAAGTACTGGAATATCAGAGAATACATGTTTTATCTAAAAGGGTAACAGGAAAATGCTATCTTATAAATTATACAAATGTGTTACAAAATTCAGAGGCATTAAAGATTTTACTTAAATGTCTCATTATTCCCTTATTCGACTACTATAAAAATGAATTCACATTTTCCAACAAAGAGATTTTTGTGAAAACATAAACAATATTCATGACTGACTGGAATTTATGAACTTTTATGACTCTTCATTAACTTTTGTAAATAAGTAAAGAACACACATTTTGTACAAAAATCCTGGGATGTAAAAGAAATAATTTGAAAACCTATTTCATTATTTAGACAGGCAAGGAATGTTTGAAAAAGGCACAAATTATGAATTTTCTTTATATTTGAGAACTACACAGGATACAGGATAGAGATAAAGCTTTACCTAGATTTTTTCATGCCATAAAAAATGCCATAAATAAAGTTGACATTGTGGTGTTGACTTGAAAAACATCACAAAATTTGAACTTTTGGACATGAATTTGACATTAAATCCAAAAGTATCTACATGTGTATTTTCTGGAAAGGCAGGAACAGGTATTCTCCAAGAAAGATACTTATTTCATTTATTGTTTAATTAGTGCTGTGTGGTATAAAAGATAGAATGGCTAGATTTGAGGAGTCTGAACAAACAGCAGCTTTTCCCCCCTCACTGTAGCCATACATAATTTGAAATGACTGATTCTTTCTTTCTTTATCAGTTCCCATTCTACCTTTCGGTGTATGAGTTCAGATGTCCGAGATGATCTTTCTCCAGGATGCCCTGTCCTGGCATTTTCTGTTTCCTTTCAAAAATGTTAAATTTCTATGCTTCAATGTCTCTTTTATATCTTCTTCCCACTTTCTTCAAGGTCTGCCTTTTGGTCTTTTACCTTGGGCTTTAGCACTGTATACTGATATAGCTATTCTATTGTCATTCATTCTGTTTACATGTCCAAACCATCAATTGATTTCTTTCTATCTTAATTTTTATGCAATCTGCTTTGGTTTGATCTCTTATTGTTGTGTTTCTGATTTTGTCTCTTTTAGTTTCCCCTACTACTCTTCTTAAATATTTCATTTCAGCTGCCTGTACTGTATTCTCTACTGTTCAAGGTCCAGGTTTCGCTGTCATAGAGGAGAGTAGGACAATAAACTGTATTGTATACTATCATTTTGGTTTTTGTTGACAATTTTTGCTTACCTATAAATGCCTTTCCTAGATGGTTGTATATTGCACTTGCCTTTTTGATTCTCTGGCTGATTTCTTCTCTTAGTTTTCCCTCTGACTTAATCATTACTCCTAGGTAATTGTAGTTTTGAACTTGTTCTCAATTCTCCCTCCCCAATTCAAGATTTTGTGTTTTAGCTTCCCTAGCTACTAGCATTGTTTTGGATTTTTTTTGCATTTACTCTCATTCCTCTTTTATTTAGTTCATTGTTCATAATGTTGATATTCGACTGAAGGTCCCTTTCTGATTTTCCAAACAGAACTAAATCATCGGCAAATGAAAGCATTGATACATTTACTGGTTTGAGCTTCCACATACCTACATTCATTTTCTTCATTTTTGAGGATGCCTTTGCAACTGAATCCATAAATGTGATAAACAAAAAGGACTTGGGATACAACCCTGTCTTACTCCTATATCTACATCAAATTCTGCACATATGTTTCCAGCTACTCTCACTGCACATGTTGGTTTATTGTAAAAACTTTTAAAGGCTTCTATTAAATTTTGCTCTACATTGTGTTCTTTTAAGGAATGCCATAGTTCGTCCCTCCTCACATAATACAGTGTCAAATGCCTTTTCTAAGTCAATAAAACACAGGTGCAAGTCAATGTTTCTCTCAAGGAATTTTTCTATTATTTGTCTAATTGTAAGTATGTGGTCTTGTACACTTCTTCCTGGTCTAAATCCATTCTGATGCTCTTCAATCTGATCCTCAACTCTTTTCCTTAGTCTCATTTTCAGTATCCTGGCATATACTTTTCCTGGAACGCTAAGTAGTGATATCCCTCTATAGTTTGAGCATTCCATAGTTGATCCTTTCGTAAGTATTGGTATTACTGTTCCCTTTTTCCAGTCGTCTGGCACCTGTTTAGACTTCCATGCTGGCATATTGCATGTAGTAACTTGTCTGCTCTCTCCTTTGGTTTTTAATCATTTCTGGATAAACTTGATCTGCTTCTGGGGCTTTTCCTAATTTCACTTTTCTTATAGCTGTTTGGATATCTTCCATTGATATATCTACATCTTCAGCTGTCTCCTCTGAATTACGTGTTACTCTTACTAATTGATCTTTACTCCTTGTTTCATACGTTCTGGAGGGATTATGTAATTGGTGAAAATGCTTTCTCCATGTTTCAATGATTTCGCTGTCTTCTTTCATTATTTCTCCTTTGGCATCCTTAATTTGTCATATTGGGCATGCTTTGGTCTTTCTCATGCTCTTCATTGCCCCCAGAAAAGCTTTTGATTTCCTTGATAGCCTTCTTGAAGTCTTTGTCCAAACACTACCCACTGTTCCTGTTTTGTTTTCCTAACTTCCTCATTGGCGATAGTTTTTTTATTCACGTAATCTATCCTATCCTGTGGTCTCTTTGTTTGCAAGTATTTCTTCCAGGCATCCTTCTTTTCTTTGATCTTAGTCTTAACATTCTCATTCCACCATGCTGTTCTTTTCCTATCTCCTTTAATTTGTTTCCTACCACAGACCTCTTCAGTACAACTGAGGAGTGTTTCTTTATACATCTGCCACTTTTCTTCTATTGTGCTATCATTCAGATCCATTTGTCATTTACTGATAAATCTTTTTATCCTAGATTGGTATATCTGTTTTACGACTGGTTTATTTAGTTCCTCTATTTTGAGTTTAGCAGCTTTCTTCTCTTTCCTTTTCTGTTCGTTTTCTTCAGTCAGTAATCTCATTTTGGCAATCACTAAGTGATGATCACTAAATATTTCTGCTCCTCTGTTTACTCTGCTAACTATTATGTAGTCTATCATTGACTTTTCAAACCTGTCTTCATTTACTCTTGTATACTTGTGGATATTTTTATGAGGAAAAAAGGTGTTGGTTATTTTCATGTTATTCTTTAGGCAAAAATCTATTAGTCTCTCTCCATTTGGAGAAGTTGTCGTCTCTCCTTCTTTACCTATTACTCCTCCTGACATTTCTACATTGTTGCCTACTCTAGCATTTAAATCTCCTAAAAGCATTAGTTCCTGTTTGGGTTTAAGATTCTCTGCAGCTATTTATAAATCGTTTTCAAAGATATCTTTTTCTTCTTTAGTTGCGTCTTTGTTTGGTCCATAAGCTATTAATAATTTAATTTCTCGTCCTTTTGGTTTAATATTTACCTCTAATAGCCGTGGGCTTATAAATTTCCAACTTTCTAGTAGGTTTTCATGTCTTTTCACTAGTCTCCTGCTCTAGCTCTATCTTTGACATCTATTACTGAGAAGATTAAAATATGATTCGGTCCTACATTTTCTATTCCTTGTCCTTTTTTCTTTGTTTCTGTAATGGCCAAAATATCTACTTTGAATTTTTCCATTTCTTCAACTACTTCTAACTCTTTTCCATGTATTGCCCTAACATTCTATGTTCCAAAAATCACAGTCTGTATTCGTTTCCAAGTTCGTCTTCGAAAGATCGAGCCGGTTATATTATATATATTTTTTCTGAATCTGTTTTGTTTTGGATAAGCAGGGGATTAGTCCACTGTACCCTAGGTAGATGGTGGGGCTGTCACCTTGAGGCCACATACCAGGCCTTGTTATTTTATGTCAGGGTTAACTTCCTTAGCCTTTAGTCATTCAAGACCAGCCTGCAAGGCAGCAGGTTGTCATTTTCTGTCAGGGTTAATTCCCTTAGCCATTGGTCAGTCAAGACCTACCTGCAAGGCAGCAGGACAAATGACTGATACATGTCCTAATATGTTACTGCAGACTTTCTTCAAACTCATGAAAAATAGAGAGGGTGTAGGGTTTGTGGAAGAGACAGGATACGATTAATGCCGGAGGCAGCCAACATCAAGGAGAATGGTTTGAAACAAGGGGCTGAAGGTTACAGCAATAGCAAAAAAGCTTTTTAGGCTGCAATTTAGAAAGGTCCTATTAAATAAAACAGCATTATGCTTAAGAAAAATATGTCATGATATCCAAAGCACTTGTTGTGTATTATTGTTTTCAAGATAAACAAATATTTAAAAGCCTTTTAAAGAGAATGTGCTAAAAAAAATCAAAAAATCAAAGCCTATAAAATTGTAATGAAGTCAAACGGAATTAATTTATTTTAGTTCTACTCATTCAATGACTATCCTTTCTTCACAGATAACTGGATAAAGGATGATGAAAGAAGAAAGCATAAGACTCCAGGATTGTAAGTAAAAATGTTACATTAATATCTGTTCAGAAATGTAAAGAAAAAGAAAGCTGACACTACGAAATGTCAAACGAAATATCTAAAAACACTGAAAGAGGAAATTAATGACTTTTATTAAGCTCTAGGAAGAGAAATTGGGTGAGACTATCACATAGAGATTTATGGTAAGAAAAATCATATATTGATTTCTGCTTGATGTTTCTCCTATTCGATTAACAAGAAAACAAATCTTTTGGGGCTGAAGAGAGATATTTCAAATAATTAAAAAAGAGCAAGCGCCTATTGTTATATTTAAATATATGCAAAATTTCAATTTTCTGTAAAGGGAGCGTGACTGAGAAGAGACGTCAGTATGGTCTATTCATTGTAATTTTACATAATAATTGATATTAATGTGCAAGGGTACAAGCGTTAGGTGGTGCCTTGAAGGATCCTAAGTATCAAATTCTTACCTTTGCCTTTACTGCCTTTAATACAAATGAATCACATAAAAATGAATGGATCATAACATTTAACCAGAAAAAGTTATAAACGCATTTAATGGACTGCAAGAAATTTTATTTCAGTGGAAAAGAAACAAGAGGCAGTCTAACAGTCATGTTGCAGGTTTTTGCTATAATGGACAAGTAGGGTGAATTCCGTTTTTCGTTTCTTTGGGAAAAAAACTAAACCTAACCTTTCATTGAATTTGTTAGTTAAACCAAGAATAAAAACTTGGAAAGAAATTTAAAACCAAGGAATACCAATAAACAGTAAATGAAAAAGACAAATAGATAGCTACACAAGTATACACAAAATAACTTACATTTCAAAGAGATACAAAATCAGTAAATCAGCAAGAAGAAAAGAAATTCATCTTTCTCCAAAATACCTGACCAACTCAGCTACTGAGTATTACTGTCAACTAGCATTATTTTGAATTTAAACACAGTTATCCTTACTTTTATTTTAAGTCTTGAATGGCACTACTAAGTTTCCTTTCTGTCGGCAGTTTGTTACTGTGCTAAGGTCATATCAAATATAATTCCTTCAAGGTCAAAAGAGCTGGAGCTTATCCTGGTTTATATAGCGTAAAGCGGAACAGCTGATAATAATCACCTCCCAGGCAAGACGCTAGTCGGACACAGGTTTTACTCCCAAGCTAGCGCTTGTACCCATTTTGCACCTGAGTCGAGTGGGAGAAAAGCGTGTTAAATGTCTTTCCCAAGGAACACAATGTTGGGCCTGGTTTTGCCAGGATTCTAACCCGGGATCTCAAGATCCCCAGTCTGGCAGCCTAACTACTCAACCACCGACGTATGTATATTTGACAACCTGATCTGTTTGTTCTTGTATTAAGTATAAGCTGATGTAACAATATCAACATTTGGCTGTTTTAGCTTTAAATAAATTTGCTGCTTTATATCTGACACGATTTCCTTACAAAAGCCTTTCCTTATTTCATATGCGTTTTGATACATTGTGTAATTGTAATTTATTAGCCTCAAAATGGGCTGTGTTCTTTACTAGGTCAGGTAGTGATGCCTGTGACAACATAGCTATCATATTCTAAAACTGAGTTTATTAAAGCTTTGCAGTATTTCTTTTAACATGTTTAGGAAATTGTAAAGATTTCTTCTCAGAAACGCTAACAGGCTGGACATGCTTTCTATTGCAGTGCCCTATATTGAACTTTCCAACTTATTGTAATTGATTGTTGGTCCAGTCCTTGTCTTGTGAAGAAATATTCATTGAATTCTTTCTCTCTTTTTCTTTCAAATTTGACTATGAACTAAAAGAACTTGTACAAGGAGACAAAAAAAAAATAAAATTGAAAACGGAAGAACAAAACCCCATAATGACTGTCGAAATTTCTCAAGATTTCATAAATTTGGTTAAAATCAACACATATAATCAGCCTCATGTTAACAAAACTGCAGTCTTTGACATAAAGCTGATTGATCCATTGAGAAGACACATGTAATACAAGATAGGAAAAAAGCAACAAAAAATTACAATAAAATGTAACACTTGTTTACAATACCAACAGATGCAACTCAGACAAGAATAATTCGCTTACATGAAACGTTTCTTCACTTATCTGCAATAAATATAATTCTGAGCACTTTAAAATTCATAAAGGCCTTATATTTTGAGGCAAATAACTGAAGCCGTAATTTAAATTCTTTTTTTCGATATCAAGCCATTTGTTCAACTTCTCTGTGGACATAATACTTATATTAAAATAAGAAAGAAAAGAACCAGCTGTAGATCAGATTTTTAATGAAAATTGTGCGGTGCAAATGTGCTCAAAGTTAGAGTGAATTTAAAAACAATTAATTCAAATAACGTCTAGTAAAATAAGTAATGAATTGGACAAAATTAGCAGGAGGAAATCTTTAAAACAAATACCTTAGCCTCTGCATCACGACGTTTAATGTCAGTGGTTTTAATGCCCATCAGCTTCCATTTAATCAGTTTTGCAAGAAGTGGGATGGGAATCGGTTCCCCTGCATCAATGTGAGGCTTGCATGCTTCACAGATTTCAGAATTAGCTGGGATCTCCTTTGACTTTTTTGTCTTTGGGTTACCAAGCTCTTTCACCTGTAAATGATGACAAGAGTTTTCAGCACTTGAGCTCGATGGTTAGTGAAACATGCAGCATAAAGTATTGCTGATGTTTGTACTTGTCTATTGAATTAATAACACAGAAACATATGGAAAAATAAGGAAGAAGAAGGAGAAGAAGAAGAAGAAGAAGAAGAAGAAGAAGAAGAAGAAGAAGAAGAAGAAGAAGAAGAAGAAGAAGAAGAAGAAGAAGAAGAAGAAGAAGAAGAAGAAGAAGAAGAAGAAGAAGAAGAATAGATGAAGAAGAAACAGATGAAAATTGGATGAGGTAAAATATGGGCAACCACGCAAGACATTGGGATAATCCACCTATGTGAACTGGATTATAAGTTTTGTGATTCTTTGTTGAACAATACCGAACAAAGAAAAAAACAGCTGTTTTGTCAGTTGTCTTCCCCCCCCCCCCCCCCCCACTATCGAAGCAATATCATTCTCTTAGATTTACATTTCTTCACATGTAATCATCATGATGCCACCGAAGAGTGAAGCCATCATGACTATTTCTTTTGGGTTTGGAATTTTAATAGCAAAATTACTTTCTTTCTTTCTTTATCAGTTCCCATTCTACCTTTCGGTGTATGGGTTCAAATGCCCAAGATGATCTTTCTCCAGGATGCCCCGTCCTGGCATTTTCTGTTTCCTTCCAACAAAGTTAAATTTCTATGCTTTAATGCCTCTTTTATATCTTCTTCCCACTTTTCTGAGGTCTGCCTTTGGTCTTTTACCTTGGGCTTTAGCACTGTATACTAGATTTAGCTATTCCATTGTCATTCATTCTGTTTACATTCCCAAACCATCTCAATTGATTTCTTTCTATCTTAATTTTTATGCCATCTGCTTTGGTTTGATCTCTTATTGTTGTGTTTCTAATTTTGTCTCTTTTAATTTTCCCTACCACTCTTCTTAGATATTTTATTTCAGCTGCCTGTACTCTACTGTATTCTCTACTGTCTAAGGTCCAGGTTTCACTGCCATAGAGGAGAATAGGACAATAAACTGTATTGTATACTGCCATTTTGGTTTTTGTTGACAATTCTTGCTTACCTACAAATGCCTTTCCTAGATGGTTATATATTGCATTTTCTAGTAGGTTTTCATGTCTTTTATGCACTAGGAAGGCTACTCCTGCTCTAGCTTTGACATCTACTACTGAGAAGATTAAAATATGAGTTGGTCCTATATTTTCTATTCCTTGTCCTTTTTTCTTTGTTTCTGTAATGGCCAAAATATCTAATTTGAATTTTTCCATTTCTTCAACTACTTCTAACTCTTTTCCATTTATTGCCCTAACATTCCATGTTCCAAAAATCACAGTCCGTATTCGTTTCCAAGTTCATCTTCAAAAGATCAAGTCAGTTGTATTATATTTATTTCTCTGAATCTGTTTTGTTTTGGATAAGCAGGGGATTAGCCCACTGTACCCTAGGTAGATGGTGGGGCTGCCACCTTCAGGCCCCCTACCAGGCCTTGTTATTTTCTGTCAGGGTTAACTCCATTAGGCTTTATTTATTCAAGACCAGCCTGCAAGGCAGCAGGCTGTTATTTACTGTCATGGTTAATTCCCTTAGCCTTTGGTCAACGAAGACTGGCCTGTAAGGCAGCAGGAGACTCGTGGAGGGTGAGATCATCTACTCCCCCATACAGGTGCATACCTGTCCACTGCCCGGAGCAAAATTACTTACATCCAGGAATAGCTGATCCTTGGTGACTACGGAGAAGAGTTTCCTTAACCCTGTCTGTACAATGAGATTCAAAGCCTCAACATGTTTGAAATCTTCAGACTGGCGACCAACAACCCAGGTCACGCACGGATTCCAATTGTCCTGACAAAGAAATAACATCAAAATAAGAAAAGCGTTTAGTGTCAAATTCTATTAAGTATCTTATTGCAAACATTCTTAAAATTTTGAAATTTTGTTTTATTACTCATGTGTCAGTCGTGATCTTTTTCAAAGATTTTAATAAACATGCAGACTAATAACGTCGCTTTCACTACAGATAAAAGAATATGATTTCATGAGGGTTCATAAGAAAAAATAGAGCCTCTCCTCAAATGCAAACACTTCCACTCTAGGTCCCCTACTTTCCGATAAATGCTGCAGTGGTGACATGCCCTTTGGGAGATGCAGAAAACATTCTGGTAGGCAGACCGTACTGGTAAATGGACTGAGCTTCATGAAAGCAATGGCCACCCATTTCTGCCTGAAAAGCATGCGGCATAAGTTGCCTTATACACCTAGATCACAATGGTGGGACACATATCTTTGATTTGATTGACAATAAAATGAGTAACCTCAAATGTCTTCGTAACATACGTTAAGGAATGATGAGTTTAAACCCTTGTTTGTTTTGCCTACGAAAAACACTCTGCATTGTGATGCCATGCTGTCTGACCGGTAAAGTAAAATTCATTGTTCACGGCCTATGCTAGATAATGACCATTGTTTGCTTGGCCCAGGCAGATGAAATTGGCATCTTGCCATCTGGCATGTAGAAAAAGTTTGCTATCAGTACCTATTTATTACAGCTGAGAAGTTTATAACCTGGTTTAACTGAAATGCCTTCATATCTGAAATCTATGACAAATTAGGTGTCTTTTAAAGTCATGTGGTTAGTCAGACCTTATATGTTGTTAGGGGTTTAATTTATATAGAAAACTTTTCTCAGAGAATGCATGCTAGTAGGCGTTCCATAGCGTTTTGTCTTCTTTTTATCTCTCTTTAATCGTCTTCTTCTTCTTCTCCTCCGTCTTAAGTCTTCTTATTTTCTTTCATTCTCTTTCTTTATCTTCTTCTTAGTTTTTTCTTTCTCCATTTCTTTCTTTTCCTGCTTCTTTTCTCCTGTCTTTCTTTGTCATCATCATCATCTTCGGCTTTTCCCAAAACTTCTGTCTGGTACCCTCAATCACCATCTTTTCTCTCTCTCTCTCTCCTTCAGTTTTTCTCTTCTTCTCATTGTTTTTACTGTTCCATTCATACAGTTACTCATTTGTTCTCCATGTTCACTCTACTTTTTTTATTTTCTTTTTTTGTTCCAATTTCTTCTTCTTATAAATTCTCTAATTCCTCTTTTTTCTTTTACAATTCTTCTTTTTTTATTTCTGAATTCTTTTCCTTTCTGATTCTTCTCTTTCTTCCTTCATTCTTCTTTTTCTTCTTGTTTCACTTCTTCTTCTTTTTCTTCCTATTCTTCTTGTTGCTGTTAGTATTGTTATTGGGTTTTTTCTTCCTCCTCTTCTTCCTTGTTGTTGTTGTTCTTCTTCTTTTCCTTCTTCTTTTTTTCTTATTTTTCCTTGTTTTTTCTCATCACCACTTTCATTTTTCTTCTTGTTCCTGTTCTTCATAGAAACAATCTTAAATAGACAAAAACAAACAAACAAACAATAACAACAATCAAAAACAACAAAACAAACATAGAAACAAGAAACATAACAATATTATCCTCCTGAGATCATTCTCTTACCTCTCTGTAATGTGTAACGGGCAACAGAAACTGTTGTCCTTTGTAAAATATTTAAATAATTTTACAAAGCTATTCACTAAAAGGAGGGTTAAGCTTTCATTGGGACATTTAGAGATTCGGATCGGTGCCTGATTAAGTCATTTAGCTTTGTGATTAGGACTGGTAACCACCAGAGGGGGCACTTGTGCAGCTTTATGGCGACATAAAAATCAGATAATTTGTATATCTCACTAAAAATATTGCCAAATTCTACACAACGAATGATGAACATAAGTTCATAACATTGAATGAGCTTTGAAAGCTGAGGTATGCAATACTAATCAGAGATCAATATCACAGTTAAATCCCAATTTAATAAACTTATTGCGCTTAAATTTATTTTTGCCTCTGCTGTAAAGCTTACTCTATGTTGTTTGTCTGATTTTATTGTGTTTACACGGGGGCAATGATTTATTTATTATTTATATATGAATAGATCTATAAAATATTCAAAAATCTGAGCAATGCCTAAATATTCTCAATTAAAATGCTGAATCAAATATGCATTGTCTACTTAAACATCACATAGCCTTGTAGTCATTTATGGAAATACACAAGCGCTATTATTTGATACGATATCCACACGACAACAGCAGAAACCCTAACACTAACAGCAACATTGAATATTGACTAGGCCCCTAACTAAAATTAAATTACCTACCTCTTCAAAAGCGCAAGACGATAAAACTTGATCCCACTTTCCGCCAACAGCAGGACCACCTTTTAAGTCTCCACTTTTGCCACGCTTTCCAGCTTTCGACATTTTAAAGCAAAATAAATTTCAAGGTCTAAAATATAAAAGCAACGAAATAACAACTAAAAAGTAGGCGATTGGCCTTTTCGGTTTACACCAAGATCCGCGCCATTTTGTTGTCACTGTTGCCTAGTTTCCAGACATGCGTGGCGGCTGTTTCCCATGTTAACTAACTAAGTCGTCAAATAGGCGTACAGTAATCACGTGGCTTATAATATCAGTTAATAAAGGAACTTAAAATGCAATTTGATGAATGAGTTAAAATGTTAAAGATATGTATAACCCTTTCTGTAAATTGAATTAAATTATCCATCAATTAAAAAAAAACTAAAGGCTTGGATTTCTCTCTAAAGAACGATCTTAGTTGTCCAAAACGATAAATAAAATTATTTGCTTTATCTTTCTATACAATGTATCAATATTCACGTAATTAGTTCTAAACAATGAATGGCAATTTAAAAATAACCAAAACCTTATTCCTTGTCCATCAAAGTTCAAATATCAAAAACATTATTTCGTCTATTTTTTTTGTGTGCATGGAAGCACTTATTTATAAAAGTTGTTAGTATTGTTACAAGAATAAGATGGCGGCGCCTATGGGTAGGTTTCGTTTTCATTTGTGGCCCATGCACTGCATGAGGTTTGCAAGGAATCCTATTTCTCTCGTTAAACGATCCATCTGCTCTGAACAATTACAAATAAGTCAGTATGGGGACCCCGCATCAGTTGTAGAGATAAAAACAATTGATGCCCCGTCTGAGGTGAGTGGTAAAGAGGTCCTTGTAAAGATGATGATGGCCCCGATCAACCCGTCTGACATTAACACCATTGAAGGAACATATTTTATAAAGCCTCCACTGCCGGCAGTTCTTGGAAATGAGGGTGTGGGAAGAATCGTAGCTATTGGAGATCAAGTTCGTGGCATCGAAATTGGCGATCACGTCATCCCTGCGAGCACAGCTTGGGGAACATGGCAAAACTACAACATCTCAGATGAAGAAGATATTATTAAACTTCCCGATGATGTCCCAATACTCTCTGCTGCCACAATTTCCGTAAATCCATGCTCTGCATATCGCATGCTGAAAGACTACATTGAATTGTCTCCTGGGGATACCATTATTCAAAATGGTGCAAACAGTGGTGTAGGTTTAAGTGTTATACAACTCTGCCGAAATGGAATATAAAAACAATAAATATTGTAAGAGATAGGCCGGGCTTTGATCAACTGAGAACTGATTTAATGTTCCTTGGTGCAGATTATGTTGTGACTGAGGAGTTTGCACGTTCTTCTGAAATGAAAGACTTTCTTCGAGCTTTACCCCAAAGACCCCAATTAGCCCTCAATTGTGTTGGAGGACCGTCAGCCACCGAACTTGCCCGACATGTTGATGAGGGAGGCATAATTGTGACATATGGTGGCATGTCTAAACGGCCTGTTACTGTACCAACAGGCGCTCTTATATTTAAAGAAATTAAATTATGTGGTTATTGGAATTCTAAGTGGAATGAAAGGAATCGTTGTAATTTGAAACGCTTTGAAATGCTTGCAGATCTGAGCAATTTAATGAAGCAGTACAAATTTCTGCCTCCGAATGTGATTTGTATCCTCTTAAAGAGTATGCTAAAGCTATAACTGAAGCTACTAAGGGATTTAAAGGACGAAAAGTAATGTTTAAAATGGAAGATTGAATTGATATTATAACGCAAAAGGAGATTGAAGGAGCTCTTTTATGTACAAAATATACCGGTAAGTGTAACTCTAAGCATCAATATAAACCTTTAAATTGAAGAGACTAAATTATGATTTACTTTTAACTTAATATCATTCAGGTAATTGTGGACTCCTTTAGATGGCTTGGTCACCACTTGGTGAAGGAACTACAATATAATTGGACCCAGGTTTATTTGTACATTTACAAGTATTGATTGATCCTAGATGGAAGGTGTAAAGCAAACAGTGAGGCAAGGGGCATGTTGAAAGAGAAGGACATGACATAGAATAATATTCAAGCCCCATAGGAACAAAGACAAAAATACAAAAACAGAAAATATCTTGGCCACTATGGGGATTGAACTCATGACCACTGCATAGGCACTCATTGCCTCGCCATGAAGAAAAGAAAGCGTGCTACCAACCGAGCTAACTTAACTACACTCCTTAAAATACAGTTTTTTATGTCTTTTCCTGTATTTGTCTTGTCTTTGTTCCTGTAGGGCTTATATTATTTATTGTCATTTTCTAGATGGATAATGAGGGCCAAGTACAGGCTATGTAACTTAATTAATTATTTTTTATTTTTTTATAGCTGAAAGATTTTATTTGCACCATGTGCTCAACCATAGCCATAAGTGACTAATTACAAAATTATTACATATTTTATATGTGTTGACTGCCAGTTTTAATCTTCTTCAAACTGGCCTTTTTACTGCTCAGGGTTACCAGTAGAAACATTATTTCAATTTCATTTTCATGGATGCTGTACACTGTCTGTCAATACTGTCATAATATATTTAATATTTTAATGAAAGAAAATTTTCTTCTCACTTGTTTGTTTTGATCTTGTGTCTCATGATGTGTTTATTATTTCAGAAGTTTTTTGTTGTTGTTTTCAGCAAATGTGGAATGGCTATACATGATACACAGAGACAGACAGACAGAAAGAGCAAAAGAGACAGAAACAGACTGACGGACAGATAATGTGAAAAAAAAAAAGATGAAAAAAAAACTAGCATAGTGGATGAAACCTATGCACTAGATTCTACATGGGGAACTAACTTGAATTGGGAATTTGTTAACAGAATTTCAAAAGTTTTTTTGTACTGCACATTGTAGAAAAGGGAAGTAAACCGAGAGGGGGTAAGGATCAGGTTGCCTTTCAACTATGACTATGATTCAATGATAGAAAATGACGTTACTGATTTTAGCATCATTATGTGAAATATATGAAACAATTATTAAATTACAAGAAGCATGATATAGTGTAATTGTAATACTATAACTAACAATAGCAGTACAGCTCCCACTTGGTGCATAACAGACTCAGTTACATTACAGCTATGAAAACAACAAAAACAAAATCAAAATCATATTGAAATTTGATTTCAAAATGGCAAACTAATAACAATTCAATTTTCTCTCCTTGACTATTCTGTTTTCATCGATCTTTTCACTTTCAGGCACTTTTTGTAGCCTTTTCATCAATGACAGTCCTAATTTTTTAGATTGGTTTTCTATGACTGAGAGTGTGAGATTGTTTGAGTGAGTGAGAAAATTATTGATTAATTACATCACTGTCCTAGAAACCTGAAGTAAGTGCGTCATATGTATATATATATATATATATATATATATATATATATAATATGTACATTTTTGTCTTGAGAAATCCTGAAAGTTCTTGACTTTTCAATCAAAGAAATTTGGCTATGAACTTTGTAAATTACAGTACATGTACAATGTATAGATCTAACAATTGTGAATCGTTCACTTTAAATAAGTTTTGTGACTTTTGTTGGCTTACACATATATATATATAATGTGATGATGCCTTTTACTAAAAAACACTTTGATAATTATAGTTTTCTTCTTTTTCAATTTCCATTCAGTCAGTTTGTTTAACGCATCTGCATAGTTTAAGTTACCTACATTTCTATTTATGATCTTGAAAGTTGACATTTTGCAAGCCTAGATTAATGGCTTTTCTTTGACTCATACAATTTTTGATTATATGTATGTTGGCTTTTTTTAAAACAACTATACGTATAAGTGTGAAGACAAATAGTCAGACAAGGGATATGACAAATTTGAAATAAATTTTGAAACCCCATAGGGATTTAAACATTTTTATTTGATTGTACTTACATCCACAAAGAAAGTGATCTTGGGAGCTTTGGTAGGAATTTTAATTTTGCCCACACTACCCTGTAAACAGCCAAGGGATGTTTAACATGCGCAGAGTATTGCGATCTGCTTACGGACATTCCTTTTTATCTTCCGTGTTCGAGGAGACTAGGTGTTGTTCCACCTATTTGGATGTGTGTGTGGGGGGTGGGGGGGTTGCCTTGAAAAAACTCAAGAAAATGTTTCAACCTACCTGGGCTTGAACCCATGACCTTTTGGTTGAGAGCCCAATATGCTGCCTATTGACAACCAAGTGCCCCTCCTCATAGGGACGAATATGAGACAAAAGCAAGTGAATTAGAAAAAACTAACTTTGGGTTTGTTACTTAAATGAGCGTAGTACATGTCCTGGTAGTAACAAGGTCAGTAGTGTGTGTACTTTCATAGTCTTAAGTCAGGCGATAAGAGGAATGCCGGTTGCAAGTTCGGCCAAATATGTTTTTCTGTTTATTCCTTCCTTTGTGTTTGTCTCATCTTTTGTCCTATGGGGTTTCAATATTTATATCATTATATCATGTCACTTCTTTTGAACAGCATTTATATTACATTAATTACAATATCATTTTTTCATTAAAACCTTTGTTGCTCATTTTCTATTTGGACTAATTTTAATTTACATTAATTTTTTGTATCTCACTCTCAGGTTTAAAAAAAATTTTTTTCTCAATTTCTTTGTATCATGTGATCGATTCAGAATGTTGTGGTATGTGTGATGAGTATGGGCACTGAGGACCCAGTTTACATAGCACACTTTTGTGTGTGGCTGTTCTGCTGCGTTGTCTTGGTAACAACTACAACAGACACATTACATTGTTGTATTGAGTTTAATTTTAATATCTGTGCTTATCATTTGGATTTGATGTTAGGTTAATTTAATAAACTTTATATTTTAAAGTTAAAGTGATGTATTTTATTTTATTGTGAAGTCTTCAGTGCTAATACAGTGTTTGATTTAATCTGTGTTTACAGTGTATTGATTTTTGCTATAGATTTTTAACACACGTTTAAATCTGTTTTTCATGGACAAAGTGATTCCTACCTATTAAAAAACATAATCTGTGCCCTCCCAAACCTTTTCTGTATGATTGTATGTAACATATATACATGTATGTATTTGTACATACATGTATAATATAAGCATGTATGCATTTGTATTATGTATGTATGTACATATGTTTGTTTATATGTATATTATGTAGCTATGTATGTACATATATATGTATGTATGCAAGTGTGAGTTATTGGCAGGCGCTACTGGTTACTGACATATATGTGGTAGGTCTTACTTCTTCCCTTTCATTTTTTTTTCACATATTTTTCTTTCATATTTCTGTTTCCTCTTTCCTTTTAATTTAATTTTAATTCACATGGTCGACAGGGTAAACTGGGAAAATCGGTAGGGTAATAAATTTCCACGTGTCACATTGTGAGAAGATCGGTAGGGTCGTGAGTTTGTACGTGTCACAATAAAAGTCACATTGTGGGAAGATCGTTAGGGTCATGAGTTTGTACGTGTCACAATAGTCACATTGTGGGAAGATCGTTAGGGTCATGGGTTTGTACGTGTCACAATAGTCACATTGTGGGAAAATCGTTAGGGTCGTGAGTTTGTAGGTGTCACAATAGTCACATTGTGGGAAAATCAGTAGGGCCTCAAGGTGGCAGCCCCACCATCTACGTAGGAAACAGTGGGCTAATCCCCTGCTTGTCCAAAACAAACTTAATCAAAGTATTAAATATGATGGTATACCTGGATTGAATTTTCGAAGAAGACTTTGGAAAAGAACATGGACTGATTTTTGGAACATGGAATATTAGGGCGATAAATGGAAGAGAGATAGAATTAGCTGAAGAAATAGAAAAATTCAAAGTAGACATTTTGGCCATTACAGAAACAAAGAAAAAAGAGCAAGGAATATAAATCGTAGGACCAAATCATACTTTAATCTTCTCAGGATTAGATGTCAAAGCTAGAGCAGGAGTTGGCCTCCTTCCTAATGCATAAAAGACAAGAAAAACTACTAGAAAGTTGGAAATTTATAAGCCCAGGCCATTAGAGGTAAATATTAAACCAAAGGGTTGAGAAATTAAATTATTAGTAGCTTATGGACCAAATGAAGGTGCCACCGAAAAGGAAAACATCTTCGAAAACGATTTATAAATAGCTTCAGAGAATCTCAAACCCAAACAGGAACTAATGCTTTTAGGAGATTTAAACCTTAGAGTAGGCAACAATATAGAAACATCAGGAGGAGTAATACTAATAGGTAAAGAAGGTGAGACAACAACTTCTCCAAATAGAGAGAGACTAATACTAGTACTAGTAATTGATTTTTGCCTAAAGAATAACATGAAAATAGCCAACATCTTTTTCCTCATGAAGATATCCACAAATATACAAGAATACAAGAGTTAATGAAGACAGATGTGAAAGGTCAATTATAGACTGCACAATAATTAGCAATAGCAGCTCCCCTTTTTTTTTTTTTTTTAACAGTATAATGGATGCAAGAGTAAACAGAGGAGCTGACATATTTAGTGATCATCACCTTGTGATCGCCAAAATGAGATTACTGACTGAAGAGAACAATCAGGAAAGGAAACAGAAGAAAGCTACTAAACTCAAAGTAGAAGAACTAAATAAATCAATAGTTCAACAGATATACCAATCTAGCATAAAAACATTTATCAGCGAAAGGCAGATGGATCTGAATGATAGCACAATACAACTAACAAGAAAAGTGGCAAATGTATAAAGAAATAGTCCTCAGTTGTATTGAAGAGGTCTGTAGTAGGAAACAGTTAAAGAAGATAGGAAAAGAACAGCATGGTGGAATGAAGACTAAGATCAAAGAAAAGGATGCCTGAAAGAAATGCTTGCAAACAAAGAGGCCAGCCGATAGGCTAGATTATGTGAATAAAAGAACTATCGCCAAAGAAGAAGTTAGGAAAGGAAAAAGTAATACCCCGGTAATGGGAAGAGTTTGGACAAAGATTTCATAACAGCTATCAAGGAAATCAAAAACTGTTCTGGGGAGCAATGAAGAGCACGAGAAAGACCAACGCATGCCCATTACGACCAATTAAGAACGTGAAAGTGAAAGGAGAAATAATGAAAAAAGACAGCAAAATCATGGAAGCGTGGAGAAAATATTTTCAACAATTACATACTCCCTCCAGAACATATGAAATAAGAAGTACAGATCAATTAGTAAAAGTAACATTAGTAATAAGCAATCTAGAAGAGACAGCTGAAGATGTAGATATCTCAATGGAAGAAATCCAAACAGCAATAAGGAAAGGGAGAGAGGCAGCCAAACTACTACATTATAAATATATCCAATTATCCAAGAAGCATGAATGGAAGTCCAAACAGTGCCAGACGACTGGAAAGAGGGAGCAGTAGTAAAATACATAAGACAAATAATATAAAAATTCCTTGAGACGAGAGAAACATTGCCTTGTATCTGTGTTTTATTGACTTGAAAAGGCATTTGATACTGTGAGCAGGGACGAACTACAGCATTCCTTAAAATAACGCAATGTAGAGCAAAATTTAATAGAAGCCATTAGAAGTTTTATTTTACAATAAACCAACATGTGCAGTGAGAATAGACGGAAATGTATCTGAAGAATTTGATGTAGATATAAGAGTAAGACAGGGTTGTATCCTTAGTCCTCTTTTGTTTATCACATTTATGGATTCAATTGCAAAGGCATCCTCAAAAATGAGGAAAATCTAGGTATGTGGAAGCTCAAACCAGGGAATGTATCAATGCTTTCATTTACCGATGATTTAGTTCTGTTTGGAAAATCAGATAGAGAACAAGTCGAATATCAATATGATGAATGAATGAATTAATTAAAAGAAGAATGAGAGAAAATGCAAAGAAAACCAAAGCAATGTTAGTAACTAGGGAAGCTAAAACAAAATCTTAAATTGGACAGGAAGAACTTAGAACAAGTGCAAAGCTACAATGACCTAGGAGTAATGCTTAACTCAGAGGGAAAACTAAGGGTATGAGAAGAAATCAGCAAGAAAATCCAAAAGACAAGTGCAGTATATAATTATAATCATCTAGGAAAGGCATTTATAGGTCAACAAAAACCAAAATGGCAGTATACAACACAGTTTATTGTCCTACTCTTTTCTATGGCAGGGGAACCTGGACTTTTGACAGTAGGGAATACAATAGTGTACAGGTAGCTGAAATGAAATGTAAGAAGTGTAGCAGGAGAGAACGAAACGAGACAAAATCAGAAACACAACAATAAGAGATCAAACCAAAGCAGATGGCATAAAACCTAACATAGACTCATTGAGATAAATCAACTGAGATGGTTTGGGCATGTAAACAGAATGAATGACAATATAATAGCTAAATCAGTATATACAGTGCTAAAACTCAAGGTAAAAGACCAAAAGGCAAACCTTGGAGAAAGTGGGGTAAAGATGTTGGTAGGTTGGTGGGGTCGTAAGTTTCTTCGTGTCACATTGAGAGGAAAATTGGTAGGTTCGTAAGTTTTCTACTTGTCATCTTGTGGAAAGATCGGTTAGAATGGATTGCAAATTTCTGCATGTTACAATGTGGAAAGGTCGGTGGAGTTGTAATTTCCGATGTGTCACATTGTGGTGCGATCGGTAGGATCGTAAGTTTCTACATGTCACATTGAAAGAAGATCGGTGAATCGAAAGTTTTCTACATGTCTCATTGTGGTAAGATTGATAGGATCGTAAGTTTCACATGTCACAATGTGGTAAGATTGGTAAGATCGTAAGTTTCTACATGTCACAATGTGGTAAGATTGGTAAGATCGTAAGTTTCTACATGTCACATTATGGTCAGATCGGGTAGGATCGTAATTTTCTACATGTCACATTGTGGTAAGATTGGTAAGATCGTAAATTTCTACTTGGTAAGATCGTAAGTTTCTACATGTTACATTGTGGTAAGATTGGTAGATCGTAAATTTGTACATGTCACATTGTGGTAAGATCGGTAGGATCGTGAAGTTTCTATTGTGGTAAGATTGGTAGGATCGTGAGTTTCATGTCACATTGTTAAGATTGGTAAGATCGTAAATTTCTAGTGTCACATTGTGGTAAGATTGGTCGTAAATTTCTACAGGTGTTTTCACGTGTCACATTGGGGTAAGATTGTTAAGTTTCTACATCTCACATTGAAAGAAGATTGGTAGGATCGAAGTTTCCTACATGTCACATTGTGGTGATTGATCATCTCACATTGAAAGAAGATTGTAGGATCGATCTCACATTGAAAGAAGATTGTAGGATCGTAAGTTTCTACATGTCACATTGAAAGAAGATAATATCGATCGTTTTGTACATCTCACATTGAAAGAAGATTGGTAGGATCGTCTTCTACATGTCACATTGTGGTAAGATTGGTAGGATCGTAAGTTTCTACATGTCACATTGTGGTAAGATTGGTAGGTTCGTAAGTTTGTACATGTCACATTGTGGTAAGATTGGTAGGATCTTAAGTTTCTACATGTCACATTGTGATAAGATTGGTAGGATCGTAAGTTTCTACGTGTCACATTGTGGTAAGATTGGTAGGATCGTAAGTTTCTATGTGTCAC
>JAXRKP010000352.1:77500-87500 GCA_037039925.1 Doris montereyensis | reverse complement strand
TTCACGTTATAGAAGCCGGATAAGCTCTTGACTCTATAGGCCGTAATGATCTTGAAGAAACTTTAATATTACTTCTTCTACTACTAACGACTATCTTGAATATCTTGTTGCCCAGTTGAGGAGGGCTGTTCTACTCCTTTCACTCAGACAATTAAGGTCTAACGTATGGTCTTCAACAAAAAAACGCCCTTATTCACTGAGTCTATGGCGAATCGATTCCATGCCTCCAGTGATATTGAGAATTGTAATTGTAGGGTATGAGTAAAGTTAGTCACACACTCATCAGAGTGGAGCGTAGGGTAACCAGGAGTAGAGTCATTTGTCTTTCTAGGGCATGCGGTGCAATGTGGTGGTTTCTCCTCATTGCTTTCCACGTCGTCTTTACTTTCGCCAGGCCTGAATTATAGTTATAGACCTAGCTACCCATTTCGCTCGATATAGACTCTTAGTCCCATCGGAGACGGACGATAAAAGGAGGTCCCGCGAGCAGATCACAACACTCTGTGCACGTTAAATATCCCTTGGATGTTTACAGGGCGGTAAATCTGGGCAAAATTAATATTTTCTACTGAATACCCCGATATCACTTTTTAAGTGTTCTGTACATCAACGGATGTGGATGAAATCACATTAAAAACCTGTACATGTACGTGATCTGTACATCAACGGATGTGGATGAAATCACATTAAAAAACCTGTACATGTACATGATCTGTACATCAACGGATGTGGATGAAATCACATTAAAACCCATTTCGCTGCTAGGTCGACAAAAAGACCAGAAATAGCCGTACGGCCTGGGAACCGAATGCAGGCCTCCTGGGTCGTGGTCATTAGCTGTACCGACTGAACTACCGGTGCCACAGGGGTATGAGACGCAGTGGTGCATTGATTTGTTTTTCATTCATTCATGGATTTCCACAATATTGCTACATCTCCACTACACGAAATCGTACGAAATCTAAAACATTCATTTACCGTCCTCCCCCTAGTGAGGATAAATATATTTTTTGGCGATTAGATGGACAGTTCTTCTTCTTCCGCCGAACATTCTTGTTGTCGTTGAAACGAAATATCGTGCTTTAAGATGTCCAAATAGCCTTGACCTTTCCTCTATGCTTGGATGGGGCATTTTCAAATTGCGTGATGGGGCATTTTCAAACTGCTTGGATAGGAATTTTCAAACTGTTTGGATGGGGAATTTTCAAACTGCTTGGACGGGGAATTTTCAAACTTCTTGGATGGGGTATTTTCAGAGTTCTTGGATGGGGTATTTTCAAACTTCTGGATGGGACATTTTCAAACAGCTTGGATGGGGCATTTTCAAATTGCTTGGATGGGGATTTTTCAAACTACTTGAGGGGACAACTTTTGGAAATTTTTAACTGCTTGGAGGGGCATTTTCAAACTGGGACATTTTCAAACTGGAGGGAGAGGGGGCATTTTCAGACTTATTGGATGGGGCATTTCAGACTTATTGATGGGGCATTTTCAAACTGTTTGGATTGGGCATTTTCAAACTGCTTGGATGGGGTATTTTCAAACCGTTTGCATGGGACATTTTCAAACTGCTTGGATGGGGCATTTTTCAAACTTATTGGATGGGGCATTTTCAGACTTATTGATGGGGCATTTTCAAACTGTTTGAATGTATTTTCAAACTGCTTGGATGGGGCATTTTCAGACTTATTGGATGGGCATTTTCAAACTGCTTGGATGGGGCAGGCATTTTTCAAACTGTTTGGATGGGGTATTTTCAAACTGCTTGGATGGGCATTTTCAAACTGCTTGGATGGGACATTTTCAAACTGCTTGGAGGGGGCATTTTCAAACTGCTTGGAGGGGGACTTATTGGATGGGGCATTTTCAGACTTATTGGATGGGGGCATTTTCAAACTGTTAGATGGGGCTTTTCAAACTGCTTGATGGGATATTTTCAAACTGTTTGCATGGGACATTTTCAAACTGCTTGGATGGGGCATTTTCAAACTTATTGGATGGGGTATTTTCAGACTTATTGATGGGGCATTTTCAAACTGTTTGAATGGGGGTATTTTCAAACTGCTTGGATGGGGCATTTTCAGACTTATTGGATGGGGCATTTTCAAACTGCTTGGATGGGGCATTTTCAAACTGCTTGGATGGGACATTTTCAAACTGCTTGGTGGGGCATTTTCAAACTGCTTGGAGGGGCATTTTCAGACTTATTGATGGGGCATTTTCAAACTGTTTGGATGGGGCATTTTCAAACTGCTTGGATGGGGTATTTTCAAACCGTTTGGATGGGACATTTCCAAACTGCTTGGATGGGGCATTTTCAAACTTATTGGATGGGGCATTTTCAGACTTATTGGATGAGGCATTTTCAAACTGTTTGAATGGGGTATTTTGCTTGGATGGGGCATTTTCAGACTTATTGGATGGGGCATTGTTTGATGGGGGCATTTTTTCAAACTGCTTGGACATTTTCAAACTTGATTTTCAAACTGCTTGGGCATTTTCAAACTGTTTATTGGATGGGGTATTATTGGATGGGCATTTTCAAACTGTTTGGATGGGGCATTTTCAAACTGTTTGAATGGGGTATTTTCAAACTGCTTGGATGGGACATTTTCAAACTGCTTGGATGGGGCATTTTCAAACTGCTTGGATGGGGCATTTTCAAACTGCTTGATGGGGCATTTTCAAACTGCTTGGATGGGGCATTTTCAAACTGCTTGGATGGGGGCATTTTCAAACTGTTTGAATGGGGTATTTTTCTAACTGCTTACTTTTAGATTGATGGATAAATTATGGGGCAGAAAATAGGATTAGGACTAAACTCTTAATGTAGAATGAAATGTTAGGACTAAACTTTAATGGAATGAAATGTTACGGCACATGTTGCATTCAAGAATGATGCACTTGCGTGCTTTTTCGTTTAGAAACACAGTTTGTAAAATTCATTTTCTGATTTTGTCTTTTTTCGTGAGAAGGCTGGCAAGATATAATGGTTAACGTTAACTTGATGGTGTTTGATAGCTCGTTAAAAAAATACCAGTACCAGTATGGCGGTGCTATATCAAATTGTTGATGAGATGTAGCAACCGAACCCGGTGTGTTTGAACGCCAGCATAATAATAATAATAATATGATGCGCTACTGCTATTCAGCAGAGACCAGACGAACATAATTTGACTAAATACAGGGCCACTTTCATGTCTTAGTGAGAATAAAACCAATCACCACGCTTCATGATAGCAAAGGTACTACACCACTAAATTCCAGTACATGTAACTTATCGATAATTAGTCGCATCTAAGGCTAGTCAAACACTTGTATATGATACACTGCGACAATAGAAACAACGAGCATAATGTAATAGAAGCCATTATAGACATATTTGCTTGTTCCTAATATCTATTTCAATTATTTCTATTTCCACTTCTTCATTATTTATCTATCTATCTATCTATCTATCTATCTATCTATCTATCTATTCTATCTATCTATCTTTTTATATATCTATATTATATCTATCTATCTATCTATCTATCTATCTATCTATTTATCTATCTATCTATCTATCTATCTATCTATCTATCTATCTATCTATCTATCTATCTGTCTATCTATCTATCTATCTATCTATCTATCTATCTATCTATCTATCTATCTATCTATCTATCTATCTATCTTTATCTATATATCTGTCTATCTATTATCTATTTATCTATCTATATCTATCTATCTATCTATCTATCTATCTATCTATCTATCTATCTATCTATTTAACTATCTATCTAACTATCTATCTATATATACATACATACTATATATACATATATATATATATATATATATATATATATATATATATATATATATATATATATATATATAATATGTAGCATATTGTGCGTGATTGATAGATCGATAGATAAGTCTATATCTAGATTGAGATACAAAGAGAGAGAGAGAGAGAGAGAGAGAGAGAGAGAGAGAGAGAGAGAGAGAGAGAGAGAGAGAGAGAGAGAGAGAGAGAGAGAGAGAGAGAGAGAGAGAGAGAGAGAGAGAGAGAGAGAGAGAGAGAGAGAGAGAGAGAGAGAGAGAGAGAGAGAGAGAGAGAGAGAGAGAGAGAGAGAGAGAGAGAGAATGAGGAGAGAATGAGAGAGAGAGAGAGAGAGAGAGAGAGAGATCCACATGTGCCCCTCACTCATTCTCTTATATTGATTCCTCATTTGACTCCCTTTTAACTGAGTATCTCTCACTCCCTCCCTCTGCCTGCCTGTCTGTCTGTCTGTCTGTCTGTATGTCTGTATCTCTCTCTCTCTCTCTCTCTCTCTCTCTCTCTCTCTCTCTCTCTCTCTCTCTCTCTCTCTCTCTCTCTCTCTCTCTCTCTCTCTCTCTCTCTCTCTCCCCCTCTCTCTTTCTTGTGCACCATCCTTTATACCTTGGTACAATCCTTGACTGTATGCCCTTTTATGACATGTTTATATCATTATACACATAATTCACGTAATATTTTATATAGACACATCATATATATATATAATTTACCTTAATATTACTTCATCAATGTCCAATCAAACATTGCAGCATTTTATGATTACATTCAAAATGTACGAAATACAGATATAAGGAGATCTTCGCATGTCTGTACTACTTGGTTTACAACACAGGTCAACAAAATGATTTGAACACTTTCTATGTTACTTACAAAATTGGGGGGGGGATGTATCCTCTCCGTTACATTAATTCTGATAAGTTTTCATTGTCCTACAATTAAATAGAATCTTGATCTAAAGCCCGTCCTTGATCACTGAAATATTTTCGAGAGCAAAAAACTTTCTATTTATCTGTCTGATTAATGTAAGCGTGTGTGAATTATTGCAATGTTTTTTCCAGGACTAGATAGTTCAGAGGCAAGGTGTCGGTCTCTCAACCAAAGGTAGTGGGTTTTAGATCCGCCAACGGTTGAAAAAATTGTCTCGAGTGTTTTCGAGCAAAATTTACCTCCCAAGTAGGTGGACTAACATCTACTCCCATCGAGACAGACTGTAAAACGGAAGTCGATAAAAGAAGGTCCCATGTGTAGATGATGACAATCTGTGCACGTTACAGATTCCATGGCTGTTTCCATGGCAGTCAGGGCCATATAAATATTCTACAAAAACCCCAAAAACCTCGAGATCACCTTAGTTGTGGATGTGGGTGAAATCAAATCAAATCAAAGTAAGGTTTCCTTTGTTATTTAAAAAAAAGCATATTTTTCTACCGCTGTTGATATTCCTCTTGTGTGCATGTGGGTGAATGTGTGTTTGAGGGTGTGTTTGTAGTGGGTAGAGGAGGCGATTGAAGTGAATCAAGACAAAAAGTACATCATCTTGTGGTCTGTTAAACATGCGACATCATGTACCACAGCAGACATCTTGGATTTCTACCATCATTTTACATGACCAATGGGAAACGACATGCAAATCTCACAGCAGTTTAAGTCTATGTTCAACTAATTGTTATTTTTTTGTTTTCAATCACATCTTTAACCAATCAACATTACTGACATACGTATCCTTTACCTTCCGCAATACGAACAAAGATCTTTGATAACAAATTTAAAAATAAATCAAAGAAAATAAAAACGACTTACAAAACAAACAATCAAACAACAAACAAAAACAAGAAGAACCTCACCACAAACCATAGGATATTCATAATAGTCAACTGGTTGTACTTAACAGAGCTGACAATTTGAAATAGGAAGATGAAATTATCATATTTCTCTCTCAGTTTGTATCAAAATGGAGAACAGAAAACAAGCCTTAGGAAACAGTTTTGAAGTATATCCATCGACTATTTGCGTGAACCCTGTGGTGTCCTGTCCAGATATCTACGTTGCAACAATAAAGTCTCATTGCTTCACAATCCTATTTATAATTATTCACAGAATAGGGTCCAAGGAAATCAAGACTTCATTAGATCCTTTACATCTACGGAGCCTCTTTCTTCCCATGGATCCATCACTTCCGCCTCCGCCGCCTCCGCCAGAATCTTTGTTTTTGCCAAACATGGCGCCTAGTCTTTTGGACATGTTTGCAAGGGAACTTTTCCTGCGTTTTATGAGAGTGCTTCTCTGGTGCTGCACTATGAGCTTCTCTCAGGAACGCCTGGAAAGCTAGAGAAATCCCAACAATGTTTTCTGCAGCAGATACCTCAAAATATTGAAAACCATGTTCTAAGGCAACCTGGAAATGGAAGAGAAAATAAAAGTCGAAATAAAACTTAACTATGAATACAATGTATTTCACGGAAAGAACGTGGTTTGTGGATTTCGGTACCCTTATATTAACATATCGTTTATATTTAATTAAGATACAGTTATCGTGATTAATCCTAAATTAAACAAAATCATTCAATAACAGAGCTTTAAAGCGTCACTATTAATTTTTTAACAAATTCTCGATTTCCTCTGAACTAACTTTGCCCCCTTCGTCTCAAATACAAATCTGATTTGACTTAAAATGGAAACAATGCTAAACAGTAACTACAATTTTGAATGTTTTTGGTTAGAAACAACATTTCGCAAAAAGAAAATGGGGATTCAATCTTTAAAATTAAACACAAAAGCCGTTGTATTGTGTACATTACATGCCGAAATTTGGACTGTGGTAACAAGCAAAGTCGAAACCATGATTTATGTCATGCACTTCACAGTCACTGTGACAGTAAATTCTACAGAGATAATCTGAATGGTGGTCTTGAGAGGGAGATTTACAGAGATAATCTGAATGGTGGTCTTGAGAGTGAGATTTACAGAGATAATGTGAATGGTGATCTTGAGAGTGAGATTTACAGAGATAAATAGAATTGTGATCTTGAGAGTGAGATCTACAGAGATAATATGAATGGTGGTCTTGAGAGTGAGATCTACATAGATAATCTGAATGGTGGTCTTGAGAGTAGATCTACAGAGATAATCTGAATGGTGGTCTTGAGAGTGAGATCTACAGAGATAATCTGAATTGTGATCTTGAGGTAAGATCTACAGAGATAATCTGAATGGTGGTCTTGAGTGAGATTTACAGAGATGATGTGAATGGTGATTTTGAGAGTGAGATCTACAGAATAATCTGAATGGTGATCTTGAGAGGGAGATCTAGAGATAATCTGAAGGTGATCTTGAGAGGAGATCTACAAGAGATAATCTGAATGGTGGTCTTGAGAGGGAGATCTAGAGAGATGATCTGAAAGGTGATCTTGAGAAGGAGATCTACAGAGATAATCTGAATGGTGGTCTTGAGAAGGAGATCTACAGAGATAATCTGAAATGTGATATTGAGAGGGGAGAGAACTCTGTAGTTACACAAACCACGAGGGCTCAATGGGAGATGATTTGCATGTTACTAGAGATTTTGATTTAGCGTTTGCTTATTAGTATATTATCTTTGATGCAGTTGGGGGCCATCATCTATAATATGTAGCAAACACAATACAACTTTCTAATTCCTTGCTGTCCTCATGATAAAAAGTGATTTATTGTTATTTGTGACATTTATGCACCCATTCATGTCTTTACATATATGAACTTTTCTATCTTAATATTTATATCATTATTTATTCCGAGCCTTTAAAATTTTTTAAATCTTCTGTTTTTTCTATCAACGAAGCTGAAGCTGAGTTAAGGTCTCAATGTTATATTTCATCCATTTGAAATTGTATGCTGAAACAATTAATATCAATCCAAGTGTATTTCTTTTTCCCATGTCAACATGTTAACTCAGATTGGTGTCAACCTGTGAACTCAGATTGGTGTCAACATGTTAACTCAGATTGGTGTCGGTGTCAACATGTTAACTCAGATTGGTGTCGGTGTCAACATGTTAACTCAGATTGGTGTCGGTGTCAACATGTTAACTCAGATTGGTGTCGGTGTCAACATGTTAACTCAGATTGGTGTCAACATATTTAACTCAGATTAGTGTCGGTGTCCTTATGTTAACTCAGATTGGTGTCGGTGTCAACATGTTAACTCAGATTGGTGTCGGTGTCAACATGTTAACTCAGATTGGTGTCGGTGTCAACATGTTAACTCAGATTGGTGTCGGTGTCAACATGTTAACTCAGATTGGTGTCGGTGTCAACATGTTAACTCAGATTGGTATGTCAACATGTTAACTCAGATTGGTGTCGCGCATGTTAACCCGATTGGTGTCATGTGTTAACTCAGATTGGTGTCAACATGTTAACTCAGATTAGTGTCAACATGTTAACTCAGATTGGTGTCACCATGTTAACTCAGATTGGTGTCAACATATTTAACTCAGATTGGTGTCACCATGTTAACTCAGATTGGTGTCAACATGTAAACTCAGATTGGTGTCAACATGTTAACTCAGATTGGTGTCAACATGTTAACTCAGATTCAATTGTCAACATGTTAACTCAGATTGGTGAAGTGAAATTAGACCCACTATAATTAGTTGAATGGCTAATGAATGTTGTGCCTACACACACACACACACACACACACACACACATTGGAGATCAAATTTAGAATGCTATCATCATGTTTCTTAAAAAAAAGTTTGAACTGTCTCGTTAAATGATAAAAATTTCAGGCTAAAATTATTGCTATCAGTCGCAATTACGATACTACCTTCTTCAATCATCCATTATACTAACCTGGTGACCTTCTTCAACCTTGACCTCGTCGATGGTCAAGGTCAGTTTTGTTAGCAGCAACATCATTGGGATGTAAGCTGAAGTCCTCAACCTGTTGATGGTTTGTATCAAGGCTCGAGGCAGTATGAAAGGAGGGGCAGTTGAGAATACTAAAAACAACCACAAACGTCTGCCCAGTTAATACGAGTTTCATCTACGTGGACACTCTGTCCCTGTGGTTCGTGTCATAGAAAGAAAAAAATAATTCCAAAGTTATCAATAATAAATGAACCATAATATTATATATTATGCCAAGTTGTAATTAATATACATGTAATATACTGCTGCTATACTGCTTTTATAATTTATACTTTATGCTATGTTATGCCATCCTGGAAGGCTACCTATGCTATGCTATGTTAGGTTAGGCTAGGCTATGCTATGCTATGTTAGGTTAGGCTATGCTATGCTATGTTATGCCGTAATGCATGCATGCCATGCCTTTCCTTGTCATGCTCTGCAATGCTATGCTATGCTATGCTATGCTAGGCTGGGCTATGCTAGGCTATGCTATGCTATGTTAGGTTAGGCTATGCTATGCCATGCCATGCCATGCCATGCCTTGCCTTACCATTCTCTGCTATGCTTTATGCTATGCTATGCTAGGCTGGGCTATGCTAGGCAATGTTATGCTATGCTATGCTATACTGGCTAGGCTATGCTATGTTAGGCTAGGATAGGATGTGCTATGCTATGCTATGCTACGCTATACTATGCTATGCCAGGTTGGGCTAGGCTATAGGCTATGCTAGGCTAGGCTAAACTATGCTAGGCTACGCTAGGCTATGCTATGTTATGGTATGATATGCTATGCTTTGCAATGCTATGCTAGGCTATGTTATGCTATGCTATGCTATGCTATGCTATGCTAGGCTATGCTAGGCTATGCTAGGCTATGCTATGCTATGCTAGGCTAGGCTAGGCTAGGCTACGCGATGCTATGCTATAATATGCTATTGCAATGCTAGGCTAGGCTATGCTAGGCTACATTTCGTTATGCTAGGCTATCCTATGCTATCCTATGCTATGCTATCCTAATCTATGTTATGCTATGCTAGGCTATCCTATTCTATGTTATGCTATGCTAGGCTATGCTATGCTATCCTATGCTATGTTATGCTATGCTAGGCTATCTAATCTATGTTATGCTATGCTAGACTATCCTATGCTAGGCTATCCTATGCTATGCTATGCTATGCTATCCTATGCTGTGTTATGCTATGCTAGGCTACCCTATGCTATCCTATGCTATCCTATACTATCCTATGCTATGCTATGCTATGCTATGCTATGCTAAGCT
>JAXRKP010000352.1:67500-75000 GCA_037039925.1 Doris montereyensis | reverse complement strand
GTAGTAATAGAGAGTGAGTAGTGGTAGAGTAGCAGAGTAGTAGAGAAGAGAGAGAGAGAGAGAGAGAGAGAGAGAGAGAGAGAGAGAGAGAGAGAGAGAGAGAGAGAGAGAGAGAGAGAGAGAGAGAGAGAGAGAGAGAGAGAGAGAGAGAGAGAGAGAGAGAGAGAGAGAGAGAGAGAGAGAGAGAGAGAGAGAGAGAGAGAGAACGGTGGAGGTACGGAGGAAGCGAGGAGGGAGAGAGAAAAAGATTTAAAGAGAGACAGCATAACCTTCATATTATTTGATGATCTTACAATTCAGCAAAAGAAAACCACGAAACGAACAACAGATTTGGAAGACTAATAGGAAAATCCTTATAATAGATTTGAACAAGAAGCAAAAGAAACTTTATAATGAGGAATACTCGACCCGAGGCTGGGAAGGGGATGGTGTGGGGGAGAGGGGGGGGGCAGGCAGAAACGTGGTTTATAGATATTTGAGGCAGGTAGAAATGTATTTGTCTGTGAATATAAGCAATATGGATAAAACATAGAAGAGCAATGGCAATCTTCAATCTGGCAATGTGGTCGGTTACATACCGGCCTGGTGCAATCTCAAGAACCTCAACGTCTATGATAACTTCTTCCTGACGAATGCTGGAACGGTACAATAAATCTGGCAACTCTCTCTCATGAATGGAGAGTTCAAGGGTTGCATTGTGTAAGCTAATACAAACATTCCATTTCATTTTGCTGTAGGGAAATTAAATAGCATTATGAACTGTTAATTTTTTACACTATGTATAAAAAAATCATGTTGTTAGAAATGGACAATAGTTTCTTTCTTTGATTCGATCGATTTCTTGCCTCATTGCTCAAGTTCAGTGATGTTTTACATTTAATTGATTTTGGCTGTTTGACTATAAACTCTCCTATGATGCCATTTTCGTTGTGAGTTTAAGATGAGTTTTTCATCTTCTTCTTTTCCTCCTCCTCTCCTCTTCCTCCTCTCTACCTCCTTGTAGTTGTTGTTGTTGTTATTGTTGTTGTTGTTGTTGTTGTTGTTGTTGTTGTTGTTTTCTTCTTCTTCTTCTTCTTCTTCTTCTTCTTCTTCTTCTTCTTCTTCTTCTTCTTCTTCTTCTTTTCTTCTTCTTCTTCTTCTCTTCTTGTTCTTCTTCTTTTCTTCCTTCCCACTTCAATTTCTAAGTCTTAAGCTTCTTCTTCTCTCTTCTTCTTCTTCTTCTTCTTCTTCTTCTTCTTCTTCTTCTTTTTCTTCTTCTTTTTTCTTCTTCTTCTCGGAGTAGCAGTATTCGTCCTTATTACCATTATTATTTTACTTATTATTATTGTACTGCTTGCATTTAATTTAAAAGTACTTACGCAGTGGAATCAGGACGCCCCGGTTTGAAAGTTCCAGACAAGACGTTTCAGTCTTTCTCGTGTTTAAATCTGCTAGGTAAAAAACCCAACCCACCTGAAGAAGAAGAAGAAGAAAGGCGAGACGAGGGTACGGGGGCGGAAATCTTCCCCACCAATTCTCGTAATTTTTGAAGAATTCGTTTCTGCATCTTCGTAAAAACATTTCGTACCATTACGTTGTCAATAAAAAAAAAATACTACAAACTACTACACCATTCAATAGGTTCCCCATTCTAAAAATGGTGTTAAACAAAACAAAAACAAAAACAGAACTAGGAGAAAATAAAAACATAGTGCACAAGCTCTCATATACAAGATAAATCAATGTCATTGTTGGGTTTTGTGAATTCGAATTGTTTTAACGAGATGAATAACTAATACGCTGTGTTCCTGGAAACTAACTAACGAGAAACGAAATCGCAAGTCATGCCTCGACCTGACCCGGCATTCACGTCATCTTTCGTTTTTCGTTGCACATCCACTTTTATAATTCATCTTTTGATGCATTCAAGTTGATCTTTTTTCTATCCAGTAATTTCAATAAATCTTATCGAAGATATGATACATTCCTATAATGTTATCTTAAAGACATAACAGGGAAGTTGAGGTTTCTATTTTAAAACAATCCTTTCCAGTTATGTTTAAAATCTGATTTTCTTTTTCTTTCTTTTTATAATTCAATTTCATGATACCCCCCCCCCCCCCCTCTTTTCAAGAGGGTTCGTATTCTTCTTCTCAACAACACATGACGCCCCCTCAATGCCAAAATGGTATAAATTTCCTAAACCGTTTACTTTTCATTCTATTTTACTGCATTCCAGTTTCCCGTTCATTTAAATCGGCACAATGGATAATTTGATTTGGATTTCATTTAACCTACATCCATAGCTAAGGTGATCTATGTTTGGGTCTTTTTGATTGATTTTATCTACATTCATAGCTAAGGTAATCTCTGTTTGATCTTTTCCATTCATTACTACACTAGTACGTCCACTACTAAAATCTCTGTTTGGTCTTTTTGATTCATTTCTACCTACATCCATAGCTCAGTGGTTCTCTGTTTGGTCTTTTTTTTCATTTAACCTACATCCATAGGTAAGGTATCTCTGTTTTGGTCTTTTTGATTCATTTAACCTACATCCATAGCTAAGGTGATCTCTGTTTGGGTCTTTTTTATTAATTTTACCTACATCCATAGGTAGGGTTATCTCTGTTGGGTCTTTTTCGATTCATTTTACCTACATCCATAGGTAAGGTGATCTCTGTTTGGTCTTTTGATTCATTTTTCTACATCCATAGCTAAGGTAATCTCTGTTTGGATCTTTTTATTGATTTTACCTACATCCATAGGTAAGGTGATCTTTGTTAGGTTTTTTTTATTCATTTTCTTACATCCATAGCTAAGGTGATCTCTGTTTGGTCTTTTTGATTCATTTTACCTACATTCATAGCTAAGGTGATCTTTTTTAGTTTTTTCCATTCATTTACTTACATCCATAGCTAAGGTTTTCTATGTTTGGTCTTTTTCGATTCATTTTACCTACATCCGATGGGACTAGGGTGATCTTTGTTTGGGTCTTTTTGATTCCATTTACCTACATCCATAGGTAAGGTGATCTTGTTTATGGGACTAGGATTTTTTAGCTACATCCACAGGTAGGGATTAAATGTTTGTTGTTTTTGATACAGCTACTTGCTCCGATGGCTAAGTGTCGATCCTCTGGATCTTTACCTGTCCACAGAGGTTTCTGTGATTTACCTGGATCTCTTTTTCATACAGCTACCATCTCTAATGTGACTAGGTGATTCTATCTACCTGATCCATCTAGGTGACTCCTGAAGCTCCGATTAAATTTTGTTGCTTTTCATGTGATATCTTTGACGTGCATCCAGTTTTTGATTTGATTTTTTTTTGTCCATTTCTAATGGGATTTGATTTGCTAGTTTGATTTGATCATTGATTTGATTTGATTTGATTTGATTTGATTAGATTTATCCACATCCACAACTAAAGTGATCTCGGGGTTTCGGTTGGAATTCTAATTTTATCCAGACTGCCCTGGGAACAGCAAACATGTGTTTCAAGTGCACATAGTGTTGTTATCGGCATACCTGACCTCCTTTTTATCATCCGTCTCCGATGGGACTAGGTGTCGATACACCTACCTGGACCAGGGGGAGTGAGGGAGGGGTAGGCATTGCACAAAAAAACTCGAGACAATTTTTCAAATTGGTGGGGCTCGAACACACTACCTTTTGAGACCGACACCTTGCCTCTGGACTACAAGTCCATTGGGATGAGGATATCTGCCTCGATGGGGTCACGGAAATAAGCTATTATAGTAAGGCCATAGAGCCGGAGTTTATCACAGTTTCTATAGCGTGAATCGGAACATGTAATAATACATCACGTCTGAGACGGGACGCTGACCTGTCCCAGGTTTCTTTCCCCGCATGATGCTAATACCCTCTGCATCTGGGTCAAACGGTTAAATGTATGTTATTTACAACGGATATAACGTCGGATATAGCGTTGTCAGTGTCAAGATTCGAACCCAGAACCTCACAATCCCGATTATGGCAACAACCTACGCACTATCCAAACCACCCAATCCGACTGGAGACAAGGTGAAAAAACACCCAACATATTATATCTTCTGTGTACACTCATTGTATACATTGCGCTTAAAAAGTCTTTGGTGGCTTTAAAATCTGATGGGGAAAAGTTTCTAGAAAACTCCTCCAGATGTTCACCCCACATAACATTAACAAACAAATACGTAGGATGCTTTTCAGCGGAAAAGTCCAAGAGATAATAGATCTATGTTTGTCCTGGCGGTTTACAGTGTTATTTTAGCTTTCCTTTGCATTGCTTGGCGTTTCTGTTCATCATCAACATTTGAGAAAAGGTAGCCCTGGTATGCAGTAAAAAAAGATGTGCGTTAAAGTTAAAGGATAACAGATCTATTTAATTCTCTCTCTCTCTTTCTTTCTCTCTCCCTCTATCTCTCTGTCTGTCTCTGTGGGTCTGGCTGTTTGTCTTTCTCTGTCTGTCTGTGTATATGTCCTGTGTCTATGTCACTACTGTCAGTCTATCTGTCTGTCTGCCTCAATCTCTCTCATACACTCTCCCGCGGCGTCTGTTTCTGTCTGTCTATCTGTCTGCCCGTCTCTCTGTCTCTGTCTCTGTCTGTCTGTCTGTCTGTCTGTCTGTCTGTCTGTCTGTCTGTCTGTCTGTCTCTCTCTCTCTCTCTCTCTCTCTCTCTCTCTCTCTCTCTCTCTCTCTCTCTCTCTCTCTCTCTCTCTCTCTCTCTCTCTCTCTCTCTCTCACGGTCTTCTTTTTAACAGTTACTATGCAAAACATTTGGTACATGAGTAAAAACAACTCCTGTGCTGGGCACAAATCAATATTGCATGTAATAAATATAATAATAAGCTTTTAATAACGTGAACACTGACAAGAAATTTGGAAGCTTAGGCTTCTCTCCCCCCCCTTTTCATAATTGGTCGCTACTCGGCCTCCGAAAAGAAGATCAGGGATGGACTTGGGGGCAAAGGACAAAGTTGACATCTGATCGTTATCAATGGTGATCCGTTGTGTCGGCTGTGTGTGTTGCCCAAGCACCAAGGGGATAAGTGAATAAGTAATCGGCCTTATGCTATATTGTTATTATTAGGTCACCGTTTGGTCTGTGGAACTCTTTGACACATTCCCGACGACTATTTATATCATACAAACATGTTACACCCTGGGTGCTACCAAGTGCGATTATTAGATCGCGCTAGTACCCGATACTGAGGTTACGCAGGTAGACGTGAACGGTACTAATCCAACTTTTCAATTACAATTAGTTCAAAATGGCGACATAGGAATAATGAAAAGTCTACCATACGAACAAGGAAACACTAATTTAAAAAAATAATTAAACGTCACTTCTGGTAGTAAAATGCTTCGAATGGCAACGATCTTAAGATCAGTTAGAAACTACATGCAAAATATGGTTACTCTTAATGGCCTGGCAACACAGACTTTCGCGAACAAATAACGACCCACTCAGAATTAATACTACTACTACTACTACTACTACTACTACTACTACTACTACTACTACTACTACTACTACTACTACTACTACTACTACTACTACTACTACTACTACTACTACTACTACTACTACTACTACTACTACTACTACTAATAATAATAATAATAATAATAATAATAATAATAATACCTTTATTCATCCAAAAAAGGATATTACATTCTGTTCCTCATAAGTAAGTTTAAAAATCATAATACATAGATCTATTCATTATCAAAATTGCTAAACATTAATGCAGTAATATAATAAGATTATTAGTATGACAAATACATCACAGAAATGCTTAAGATATACAACATCGTTCGAGACCTCCCACAGCCCCCCCCACACACACAACCGACCCCCTCACACACGCCCTTGGTCAAAGCTCATTCATCCATGCCTTTCCCCCCACGTCCATTTGTTATGATAAATACATCACAGAGATGCGTAGGATATACAACCATATTCTATCCCCACCCATCACACACTACCCAACCGACCCCTACGCACATGCACGCCTTCGATCAAAGCTCATTTATCCATTTCCGCGCCCTCCCCCACCCCCACATTATATACATAGGTACATGTGTATACAGTACATAGTCATTACAACATTTGTTTTTTTTTATAGTAATGCATTTAGCTACAACTGCTAACATAATCAACGTGCTTGCTAGTGCATGTACATCAACCTGAGTGTATAACTGCGATAAAGGGTCGTGGTGGAGTGAGTAAATGGATCACAAAGGAAAGTGAAAAGATACATTACGCTTTCTAGGGCCTGCTAGTAAAGTATGACAGGGATGGGATCTGAAATAGGAGTGTTCAGCATGGGATATCCTTATCAATCAATGATAACTGTTAAATAATATTATATAAAATAATAATCTACTCACCAATGTCAGAACTGTATTCTCCTATAAAACGTTTGGTCAAGAACCTCACACTGTGACCGCTGTAATGATGACGTCACACATCCCGTTGTCGACGAGGAACACACACACACACACACACACACACACAAACAGGAAAAGAGAAATAATAAACAAGAATTTAATTTCACTGGCAAATACATATAAATGTAATCGTCAATACAATTCACTGGTAATGACACATTTAATAAAAGGAAAAGACACAGGTATTATTTCCTGATAAATTTAGAAAACATTTTGTATGACAGTCTGGATTGAATGACTGACGATGATAATAGTTACGACGACGAGGAGGAGGAGGAGGAGGAGGAGGAGGAGGGGCGGGGAATGAGGAGGGAGGAGGAGGAGGAGGGCGGAGGAATGAGGAGGAGGAGGAGGAGGGAGGAGGAGGGCGGGGAATGAGGAGGAGGAGGAGGAGGAGGAGGGGCGGGGAATGAGGAGGAGGAGGAGGAGGAGGAGGCGTGGGAATGAGGAGGAGGAGGATAAAGTTACGATGATGATGGTGATTTTAACGATATCGTTAATAATGATGGTGAAGATGATAACGATAATTAATAATGATGGTTATGGTTATGATAACGAGGACAATGGCGATGGTGGCGATTATGATGATGATGATGATGACGATGATGATGATGATGATGATGATAATGATGATGACAAAGATAATGTTGATGAAATTCAAACTACCCCTTGTGAATCACAACATACTATGCTAACGCTAACCATGTTGTTATTTTTAAGTCCTGGAACGCAAACAGGTTATTGATTATTCGAATCAGGTAAATATTCGAGCTGATTAGAATGCAGATTCCATTTTTATTTCTTCCCTCCGTGCCCCACTGTATGTAGCTGGAAATAGCCACTGGGCTTTGAATTTACCACGGTGTGGCATTTTGTGTTATAACTCTTCACACATGAAAAGTTTAGGTTTACCATACGATTACGATACTATCCTTTAGCTGCTTCTTCTGCACTATTCGTCATCGTCAGTAAAATCTTCGATTAACGCTACCACCTCACTTACTGAATAAGTAGTTTCCCTTTACGTACATATAAAAAAAGTAAAGTTCCTTCAAGGCCATT